>CP139501.1:100350184-100507684 GCA_021014915.2 Artemisia tridentata subsp. tridentata
ATATATATAATATTTAATTTTTTAAATATAAATGGGGTATTACGTTTAAGGAATTTATTTCGTCATTTTCGGTCTTCTATAAAGCGATTTGTTGTGCTCGTTTAGCCCGTGGCCGTTTAAGCTCGTGGCTATTCTAGCCCGTGCCCGTGCCCGCCTGGCCCGCCCGTTTTGCCACCTCTATAAAAGGTTGATAATTTAGATGTTACCCAAATCCATGCCGAGTTCTAGCAATATCGCAACTTTCTCACTCTTCACTTATCTTTTGGCACCCGTAGATTCTCTGAGCACCTTTTGAAGATTTTATTTTAATTCTACAAACCACTCTTGTACTCTTGCAACCTCTTATACATGTCCTCTTGCATTTAGACCTGAAAATCCCTTTTAGAACATCCATTAACTAAACAAATTAAACCTTACTTTTGTTTCCTATAAACGAATCAGCAAACTCATCCACCTCTACCATAATGTTGAAAATTTGCGATGATAGACGCCGCCATTTACAATTTTTCTGAGTTTCTTCATATATAGATTAACGGACACTTTGCATTGAATAAAATGTGATAATGCAATATGATAGCAAGGTTTATGAGGTTCAGAAGGTTAACATTAAACAGTGAATTGGAGAATGGGGTTTGGTGTTTTAGTTACAATTTATGGTAGGTATTTCGCAGGCAAATGACTTAAGAATAAGTGAAGTGCTCACCTATTAACGTTGCAACTAGAAGAACGCTGCCAATAAACATGTTATATAGCACTCGTAAAACTAAAGTTCGACTTATGAAATTCAAGACTTAGGTAACTTACCTTTATTATAAAAAGTGTTTTAGCAGAAAGGTTGCAACTCAACAGCATTATTCCTGGCAACCTGCATTTTTGAATAAAAACATTGAAGTTTTATAGACCATTATACAGAAGCCTCACAGAAACAAACATTTGATGAGTTTACCCTTTAACAGCTACAAAAATTGATGAGCCAACTAAATATACCATTTGCTCGACAAAAACACTTCAATGTAGACCGGCTAACTGGAAGAAAGCATGTTTAGACCAAAGTTATGATTATGCCATCTAAATGTGAACTAATGAAAGACTATAAATGGGATAAATATTCTTTATACACAACGTTGCATATCAACATAGCATTAATAGTAATGGTTGTGATGTAGGGAAACATCAACGTTGCATATCAAGATAGCATAAGTACAGTGGTGTGCACCAACCGAATCAATTTAACATCTTGAGCATCTAATGAGTTATAATGCATAAAGGGATTAGTATTTTGGTATCCATTAATTGATTTAAGTGCTTACAAAAGAGTCTTGTAGAGTAATTGTCAAATTACCTTCTTTGTTTCACGGTGTGTAAATCTCTGGAAATGTCACTCTACACTCCTGTAATTTAAGCTCGTCATCCAACAGCCACAAACACCAAATGGCTCCCTTCGAAAACTTTGACGGCAGGATCTTCTACAAATTAACATAAAGTCGTCATATCAATGTCTTTTGTATCTAGTCTTGTAGCAAGGGCGGGACTGATTACCATCTCTCTTATCATACTCATAACGCGGCCTGCATACTGGTACCTCTTTAGTCATATGTGGTCTGCTGTATTGCAATCGAGCTGCTGTATCGTTGTGTTTGGACATTTGGAATGGCTGGTGGATCCAAGAAGTAAGTGTACCTGTTCAGTGATTTTATATTAGTTTTATATGGTGAGACTACTTATATTTACTGTTGCAAATTTTTTTTAGTTACTTGCACGCTGTGTATCTGTTGCGTTTCCGGAATCTCTGGATTTAGGTAGTAATATGTCGCTGGCATGCTCGAAAGTTGCAGGCATGTGTTAAGTCAGTTGTGTGCTAAAAGAAATATACAGCAAAGGTATTAATGAAAGCTATGATTCAATGATGTTACCTCCGTAAGTTTTCATCCAACATGAACTCACGGCTATCATTACTGGCTTTTTTGCGTTTGAATATCCTTTCATGTTAAAAGTTCTTGCCATTTCGTTCCAAATAGTAAATCTGACAGTGTCGACACTGCAAAAAGGTATACTTTTTTTAGTACCCGTTATCATGAGGTAGGCAACTTACAAATTTTCAGATGAAACTGACTCAAGATTTTGGATGGTGATATATCTCCAAACGACTTTCTTTTTGGTTGTGCCACCAGCATCTCATAGCTCACGAATACAGTGGACGTACCCAACGTAATCTGTTAACAGGAAACCTATTTTTTAGAATTTGTATTGCTACTGATCGGCATCATGCCTATGCTTTCACTCTTTGTCAAGTTCAATTCATTTGCCCTGTTTCAGCATAGTCAGATTCACAACAATATAGGTCACAGACTCGAGCAGAGCAAGAGCATTCACAATTTAAGGCCTCTCAAGCTTCTTGATATTTATACTCGGATCATATAAAGAGCTGTCACGCCAAATATATACGACATCCACTGATCCATATGCATGTCAAGTAACTGATCAATGTTAATCAAATGTAACCTATTACATAAAAGTATGATCCTCCTCGCACAAAGATTTCCGAAAATCTTCTTTTATCATAAGGGGGAGGATAAAATGAAGCTGGAATCTAACATATCAATAAATGGACCAAAGACCAGTTTCATAATATACTACGGATCCACATAAAAGGGTTAAAACTTACTCTATTCCGCCATGATCAGTTAACTTTGCGAAATCAATCAGGTCATAGTAATAGTATGTCAGCTCCAACTACTGTAATACGATTACTTCTTGCAGCAATGAGGTTAAGGAACACTCAGATGCAAGAGAATACTTCTGTCATTTGAACATTTGATTGTGTTTTCTGCATATTACCGATCTGACAATTTAGTTATAAGCACATTAAGAAGGTTTTCAGATGTGCGCTTTGAAACTAACGATGTAATCTGAATTACCAATTACAAAATCAACTGTAATAAAATGGAGTGTGGGAGATAGTGTTTAGAGTTGTAATAATCAGATAATCAGTGTTTGAGTAACATATTCTGATCATTTAAGAAACTCACATAATGATTGACAAAAAAGATAAGTTTCTTGTTATTTTAATAGAAGTAAGAGCCTGTCAAATGAGTTAAAATAGTGGTAAGCAATCTCATGTTACCCTTTTTATAGCCATTTATTGCTGCTGGTACGAACTAATTAGTCACGGTTCAGTATTTGGCCCTCAGACCAGCAGAATTCTAAACCCAAAAAGTGAGTATTGCAACTTAAAGTCAAATCATCAGTTATAAAACCTATATCCAAACACCCCAAAAAGAATAAATAAAAAACTGGTAATTTTGTGTGAAGTCACAGTAGGAAGGAGTAGTACCATGAGAATTGTGTGAGCATCATTCTCTTTTGTCCTCCTCAATAACCTCAAACACATTATCCGTTATAATTGTTGATTTCCTCTCCATCAACTCTCCCGACACTTTGACTCCACTGGTGGTCAAAGAGAAACTTTCTTCTTCAATGTCTTCAACCTCCGAGTATGAATATCTGAAAATAGTATTTCAATGATAACAGTCAGATCATAGTTTAAACTACTTTTGAAGTATATATTAACAAAAAATTTGAAATGAATAAAGTAGCAGAAGTTGTCGATTTAGGGTTTTGGGTTTTTTGGAAGGGTAGCGAGATTAGCAGGTGGGATTTTCTTTTTTTTAGAATATATTAGGGAGTTTGTGACATATACACCTTTGTTGGGATGATGTTGTGACATATACACGTTTGTTGGGATGGTGTTGACGTGTTGTGATGGTTATGACTATTTTGACAGTAGAATGAAAAAATTGGGCATTGATATCTCCGTTTGCTCAGCTCTTCATCTCTCTTCACTCGGTTTTGAGTTAAAAAAAGATGAGCACAGTATCATTAGAGGAGATGACTGAACTTTAAAAAAAAAAAAAAAAAAAAAGAGATGACTGAGGAAATTATGATATTAGGGTTTTGAGAAAACGTATGGATAATGATTAATTAGATATATGTTGATTAACAAAAATCTTTTGAAGAGGTTTATAGATATTGTGTTGCAAAATATAAAACAAAAAAGATGTTGGTCTGGTGGTTATCAAGTGTGTTAATGCTACAAATCACCCAAGGTTCGATCCTTTCTAGTGAATTTTTTGTACTAATTAATCTCGGATCATTGCTTAGGTGGACAAATATATAAATAGTTTATGATTATGTGGCATTTTTATGATTATGTGGCATTGAGGTGGCATTTATGTGGCATTATCTACGTGTAATGCCTCCTGTTATATATATATATATATATATATATATATATATATATAATAATAATAATTAAATATTTAATCAATTAAGACTTATAATAATTAAATAATCATTGAATAATTAAATATGATAAATGGTGCTAGTTAGGGGTGAGCACAAAAACCGAAAAACAAAATCGAAACCAAAAAAACCGAAAAAGTCAAACCGAAAAACCGCCCCATTTGACAAACCGATGGTGGTGGTTTGGAATTTTATAAAAAACCGAATGTTTGGGGCAGTTTTTGGTTTTATAAGAAAAACCGAACCGAGAAAACCGCCCCGCCCCACCTTTAAATATATTTTATATACTTTTATCTATATAAGAGATTTGCTATTTAATTTTAAAGATTTGAGTATACAACTTTATCTGTTAAAAAAAAAAAAAAAGTGTTATTTATTATCTATACTTCAAATTTGTTATATATGTATTATATCTTTGTTTTCGAGCAATAGTTTTCTTTGAATGTTTTTGCGAGCGAAAAGTGCAAAGCCGCAAAGAAATGCATTTTATATTTTAGATTCATGTTTGGTTGTTTCGTATGTTTTTTCGAAGCTTTGGATTGTTGGATATTATGCTATTATTGATATTTGTTTAAATATTTTTGTTTGAAAACTACTACTAGGAATCGTAAACTTTATATAAGATCAAACTTGCTTGTTTTCAGGTAAGAAAAAACCGAAACCGAACCGATTCAATGTCAAAAACCGAAACCAAAAAAACCGACACCAAACGGTTTGTAGTTTTCAAAAACCAAAATATACGGTTCGGTTTTTGGTTTTACCATAAAACCGCCCCACCCCGCCCCATGCTCACCCCTAGTGCTAGTGGGGTACTATTATATTATAAATTATTATAATCATTTATAATATAATAATGTTTATAACAAAAGTTATAAGTATTTAGTTTTCGAGAAGTCTATAAGTGCGAGTACATAAGTGACAAAAATATATTTTTAAGTCTTATAAGACCTAAAATATTAATTTAGGAAAATTAATATTTTTAATAATAAAAATCACCCGTTTCGTCTTTTAGTCGGTTTTTGTTCGAAGATATTCTAAGTGTCGAAATTTTTAAAAAATCGAGCATGACCCATTCGTTTATTCACGCTTTCTCATTTTTCTCAAGTGTTGCAAATTTCCTCAAACCATCCCTTTTTGTCACTATATTTGCAAAATTAGTCCAAAGTGTACATTTATCGATATAACTATACTATTCGTTACGATTACTTCATAATTATAGTTTTCGATACAAAAGTCAACGTTTAGTCAAAATTCCTTCAAAAGTCAACAAAAAGTCAATATTCATAATTGTGGGCCGAAAATCCTCTTAATTGGCTTATTGGGCTTAAAATGCCAAAATGAGCCCAAAAATGGTTTTTATCGATATATAACGTTCTATTTTACAAAAATAATTATAACGAGTCTAAAAATGTTCAAAAATTCATTTTTGCCTCCCGAGAGGTTTATTGGGCTGAGTAGGCCACATTTAGTCCAATAACACATTTTTAGTCCGATAACTAATTAATCCTTTTTAGTTATGTTATATTTTACGTTACATCTCAAATAAGCCAATAAGCACTTCATAAGCACTTGGGTTCAAAACAGCCCATGTAGGCCGAGAATATGATGGGCTCGGCCCATTTATGCCAAAATAAATTTTAGTCCAATTAATGTAGTGTAAAATCAATAAGCTAGTGCTTATTACAATAAGCTAATAAGCATAATCTTCACAATTTCACCACTAGAGCCAAAATTTTATGTTTTTCAAAACCCCAATAATTATTTATTTTAAAAGTAGCAGATCCATATACATACACATAAAAGTGTATATTTTGTCTTAAATACGCGTAATTAGTTCTAATCACTTTTGTATCATCAAACTAGTACCACAAGCAACAAGATTTACCACACAAGCAAGAAATAACATAATTTGTACAAGAACTTCACAAAAAGTCGAGCATATATAGTCTAGACATCAAACCCTAACTTTTTCATTTTAGTAAATCATACACATTTAACACTTATTAACACTTTTAAAAATCAAAAAACAACATGATATGAACAAGATTTGAACAAATTTGAGAATCCTTACAATGCTTTAAAAGAAATTCGAGGGGTAGAAGGCTCAAGAACACACTAAATTGCACCAAATTTACCCAAGACACGTTTCAAATAACCCGAAACACTTGAAAGTACACCCTGATTACTTATAACTTCAACAAATTTTTGTGGATCTTGGTTCTTTATGTTTGGCCATGAGTTTTAAGCTAGGGGGAGGAAGAAAATGATCTTGGTATGTTTAGGAGATAAGAATGTATGTGTGAAATTGTGTGTGTTATGTATTAAGTAGGATACAAAGTTATTATGTCATGCAAGATGACAAAGATCCTCCACTAACCTTGTCTTGGAGTGTATATGGGTGGAAAAACGGGTATAAGGGGAGGGGGAAAAATATTTTGAACATCGTTGGTGTATCGTGTGTCGGTTTGAGCTTAAAAGTTACCGTAAAGTCCCGGTTTGACCTTTTTGGACACGTATACGCAAAATAAAGTTTTTATTGACGTTTCCGTCAGAAAAATAATAAAATGTTACTATTTACTAAAAAATGCATTTATTTGACTGCTACCATATATACTGTGCTGTCGGTACGCGTGTGGGGTTGCTTTTCAGTAATTACGAGAAAGCTCTCAGTAAATTACAAAACTTGTCAGTAACTATCAGAAATGGAATAATTTACGCTTACTGACAAAAATAAACTTTTTCTGCAGTGACTGTAAGCTACAGTATGCGGGACAGCTCCCAAAAATGCTAAAAAAATACTCAGAAACATGCAATCGCGCATAGAAATGCTTAGCTTAAAAATAATAAATAACCATTTATTATTAATTTAAAATGGGAAAATTACCATTTGTCACAGTCTCCCCAGCTAATCGGGAAATTCGTCCCGGATTTCAATTTACGTTACTCGATGAGTTCGAAAAGAGATGAGGATATTTTCGCTTGATTTCATCATCTCGCTCCCACGTGTACTCGGGGCCTCTGCGAGAGTTCCAACGGACCTTCACAATTGGGATACGACTCTGCTTTAGCCGTTTAACTTCTCGGTCCATGATCTCAATCGGCTCCTCGATGAAATTTAGTTTCTCGTCAAGCTGAATCTCATCCAAAGGAATGACGGCGTTATCATCAGATAAGCACTTTTTCAAGTTGCTGACATGAAAAATGTCATGCACAGCGCTTAGCTCGGACGGCAGTTCGAGTCGGTAGGCTACCGGCCCGATTCTGGCAAGAATTTCGAAATGTCCAATATAGCGAGGTTCAGCTTCCCGCGCTTACCAAATCTTATCACACCTTTCCATGGCGAGACCTTTAACATTACTGTGGAAAACTAGAAGGGGGGTTGAATAGTTTTACCGTTTTAAAATATTAATTTGCTTTGTGACTTATCGTGATTTCAAAGTAAATATACACAAACAAGCAATATAAGTTAAGTAAGTAAAGAAAGGAATGATCAAACCACACAACACGGATATTTATAGTGGTTCGGCTACAAGGACTCTCTTCCTTGCCCTACTCCACTCCTCGAGCCTCTAACTCGAGAGTTTTTCTTCACTAAGAAACAAACTCCCTTCTAAGCGGAGAAAACCTTTACACGTCGCTTACTCTTTATCCGGTACTAAGCTAAACACCGAGTTCTTTACAAAGGTACAACCACTCCCGTTGATTCTTTAACAAGGGTACAAACACTCCCGACACTCTTTGTGTTTTAAGGACTAAAACACTAACCAAACTCCACTGAATAAAAAGTATAACAATGATGTGTAAACACTAACAAATCACACAGTATCTAACACTTGCAACAGTATGTATGTTGAAGCTTGTATGCTTGATCTTCTTTGCTACAAAAGTAAGATCAAAATGAAATGAATGAATGATATGGGTTAGTGATATACAAATGAATGAATATATGTTTTAAGCTATATGAGTGATGATGTGCCTGAATGATCAGCTTGCTATTTATAGGCAAAGCTGATCAACAGGTGGCGGATCCGGTGGATCCCTTAATTTGGATCCGCCCTTGTACTGGTTTGGATCCGCGGGTACATGACAGCTAAGACTTCAACAAATCTTTCCATATCTTGCTATATCTTTCCATATCTTCCAAAGTCAACTTTGTTGCTTAAGAATCTTTCCAAAATATTTCAAATCTTCCCAAGATTTTCTAATGAGGTATGCCATGATGTCATGTGTTAATATTTCTAATTTAAGAAATAAAAGTAAAACATGTAAATGTAAAATGTATGTAATGTGTAAAATGTATTTATAAAAGACTTGTTACTATAAATTCAAAAGACTTAATCTTATATTTATGCCTTGCTTAAAGATATACTTTGTGATTGTCATTAACAAAATCAAGCAAAGATCGTAAAATATAAATAACGTTTTTAGGACGATATTTGTATTAACAATCTCCCCCTTTTTGTTGATGACAAAACATAAAGTGTATTTTTAAGTAAAGAGCTAAATAGAGTATGAGTCTTTTAAAAATATAGATTAAGTTAGTTTTATGCAAGTTTTAAAAACTATTTTAAGCATAAAAATATGTACTGTGATACATCACAGTGATGTAAAACTTAATCCTATCTCCCCCTTTTTGTCGAAACAAAAAGAAGATATGCGTAGCGGAATGTGATTTTGAGAACTTTAAAGCTCCCCCTTGGATTATACTCCCCCTAAATGGAGTGCTAAGGTTATGATGCATGAACCTACAAAACAAATGGTTAGAATATGATATGCTCCCCCTCGATGTATACTCCTCATTGCTAGAGTACCAACGTATACGTTTCAAGGATGTGAAATGCTACAAAATAAAGGTTAATTGTGAATAATTCCAACCAAGTTGAAGAATGCATATGAATAGGTCAACCAAGCAAGAAAGGTCAACCCATTTGACTTTAAAAAGTCAAAAAGTAAGTGTCTGATCAAAACTATGCACCTAAGTACAAGTGGTCAAATCATTATGAGAACTCAAAACAACCATACTATGATGTTAGTAAAACAAAACAAGATAATATGCCAAATATTGATCACCCACAAGCGTAAAAATATAACATTCATTACTTGGAAAATATGATGTTACATTAAAGAAAATAAATCCTAAAACGAAAAATCCTAAAATAAAATCCTAAAAGTTCCTATAAAAGGAAACTAGGAAGAAATAAAAAGCTCCTATTGAGGAGGATGAGAGATTGCATTTAGGCGTTCGAGAATATGGTTCAAAATGAACCTCATTTCATTTTGAAGCTCATGGACCAAGATGTTGGTCCTTTGGGCCAAGTGAGCGGTCCTCTCGCATTGTGAGCAATCATGCCTTTGATACACGGGAGGAGGAATGGGCTCATTGTTTTGTGATGGTTGTGGTGGTTGTTTGGTTGTGGTGGTTGTTGGATGGTTGATGGTGGATGTGTGATGGAGTTAAGCAAGATGGATTGAAGATCTATGGCTTCTCCAAGGCGGGAATCCACCATATTGGAAAGAGCATAGAGGAGGGTAAGCTCCTCATTGATCTCCTCATTTGTTTGTGGTTCATTGATCCACATTGCCTCATCAATGGCAATGAGTGTGGATGTTGGTGAGAGGGGTTGTGTTTGTGGTTGAGGTGGTGGTGGATCATGGTATAGAGGACCATGGATATCCTGATAAATGGGATGAAAGAGCATAGGTACTTGACTTTCAAAGGTCATGGGAGGAGGATTGGTGGACCTTGGTGGAAGGTCTTCCAAATCATTCAAATATGGATGAGGTGATGAAGGTGGAGTTCTAAACAACTCTAGGGGCTGAAGTTGTGGTGAAGGTGATCTAGTAGGTTGTGATGGAGCGGATGGTGGTGTGGTTGCTATAGGAGTGATTGTTGGAGGTGGTGTATTGATGATGGTGTTAGGTGGTGTTGGAGTAGCAAGATTTAGAAAATTCTCATTGGCTATTGGTGAGGATATGTTAAGTGGAGATGACTCCTCTGATGATGAATTAGCTAAGTTCACGAAGCAACAAGGACGGACACTCATACGAGCTTTCTTTCTTGCGGGTCTGCTTGTAGATGAGTTACTTGATTTTGTCATTTGAAAAGTGAGAAGATTTGTTCTAGAGTACAGGAATGATGGTTGGAGATGATGGTGAGTAAGTAAGTTGTGATGATCCTGATCTTCCTAATTTATAGATAGTAAGAATATTGAACTTTGTGTTTGTATTTGATGTTGATCCAATGAGGAATGTTGGTTCCTAATGATTTGGAACAAAAATTTGTTCTAGTCACATCATTTAAGTCAAGCCATAGAGCTTAAGTTGAGTGAATTTTAGAAGATTTGTAGTAAATGCAAGGAGTGAGTGGAAATTCTGTTGATGTGATGTTCCCACGGATTTCAAGGAACCAATTTGAGGGTTCCTTGCTTGTTACAGAAAGGTAACTCACATGAAAATTTTGAATATTCAAATTTTGGTGGGAAATGGATTTCTTATGATTCTAAGTGTTCCTAAACTATCCTTACGAGTCTAATGATCAGGAAAGAAATTCTAAAAACTATAATCAATAATCTAAGTATCGGGATTAGTCGGGAATTTTTGAAAAAATTACTGTTGAAGCTGGCGGATCCAATCGACAACAAAGGCGGAACCAAATTTTTGGTTCTGCGGAATCCGCAGGATCAGGACTGGCAGAGCCAAAGGATACAACAGGCGGATCCAAATTTTGGGATCCGCCAAATCCGCCAATCAAAAGTACTAATTTAAACAGAGAGTATGTCGAATTTTGCGTTTCTCGTTCAAATCCCGAAAATTCTCCTAAAATATATGTAACTACTAATATGTGATAGAATAAAACTAAAAACACGGGTTCTAACACACGTTTACACATAGATTAATCCGATGATAATATCTTACCATAAAAGGAGTTAAGCCAAACGGTGGCTTAATCTTTGAAAATCGATAACAACACGTGTTATCATCCTGCAATGTTAAGTTAGTTCACATACGAGTTACATACTACCATAATATCCTAAGAAACACATATGTTCAACACATCATTGTTTGAAAAATTCTAATACCAAACACTCCTTAAACTTCACTTCTTGCTAAGCTTCTTGTGGAGCTTCATTACCCATTGAGAGGATGCTTCGATACACTATTGAGGATGTTAGTCCTTTAGTACAATTGTATGTGATACTTTGAATGAATATGACTAAGTATGCAGAATCTACTTAATCACACTTAGAAGGTTATTTGGTTATGGAAATGGAACAGTTATGTTTGTTATTGAACAATGAACAAAGAAATTTTATCACCAAACGATTCAATATTATTCAAAATAATACGAGTGATCTTCACTATCACTAGGGTTACAAAACCTTGAATCTTAATATTCTTATGACTTGTGATATTGTTGTGTTTGTTCTTTTCTCTTAACAGATTTTCAAGTTCTATTTTTGGCACAAATCTAAATCACAAAATATCTAGTCTAAGATCTCCCTTTTATACAAACAGAGGAGATCATTACAATTATGATAAGTCTTGTCGAACTACTTGTTTGAGTGTGTCAGTCATTAAGATACAACATGTATCTGTGTATCTGTGTTTACAATTTGCTATGTGTAAACCACATGGAGACTGATCACATTTTCTTAGATATTATCTACCGTATATACTTGACTTTAGTACAAAATATCTTCGTATACTTATCCAACTAGCAGTAGAATACTCGACACTTATCCATCTAGCAGCAGTATCTGTTGCACTAGCAGTAGAATATTTGCGGTAGAAGAATCTTAACGCTAGCAGTAGAATGAAATGCACTAGTAGTAGAATGATACTTAGTGTATTTCCTTGAGCAGAACTATTCTTGTAAACCTTTAATTCCTGATACTAACTTCAGAATATTTAATTCCCAACACTCCTCCCCTAAACATGTGAATCATTTTCAAAATGTTTCTTCTGAATTAAATTATGACTGTGAGAATCTTTCAAACACTTTATAGTCAGATTCTTGATCTGAGCTATCTTCTGTTCTTCAAGATTGAATATCTATCTGTCTAACTCATCTACCTTCTATGAAACTATTTCAGCAATAACATCATCTTTCTTTGTCTTGAACACAAAATCAATACCTTGAATAAAAGATGGTGCAATTTCCTTGGATGGAGGAATTATAAGAGGCAATGGTGCTGTGTATCTTGGATGCTTGTTTCAACAAGTGAAATCATCTTCCAGCATGCCTTTGCAAGTGATGAACAAACGTAGTGAACTGAATTTGAAACTGAAAGCTCCTAGATAGAACTTTCTCCATTTGAATGCTTCATCCCTTCTGAATATATATAATACTCCAGAATCTTCATTTGAACTTTCTTCATTTGAAGAGTTTATTCCCAGTTTCCATCAACTGAAAAAGCTTATTCCCAGCATCCATCAACTGAATGCTCATTCTTATTATTGGCTGAATAATAAGACATTTTAGCTTCTTAAAAAGCTAACATCATCATCTTGTATGCTCTTGACTTTTCCATTGTAAGAGGAGATACAACAACTGCTTGATCAATTTCTCCCCTATTCTGAGCATACTTCCTTCCCTTATTGGTTAATCTTCCTGCCCTGGGTTTTATTTCCTCCCCAGAGCTTGAGCTTGGAAGATGTACGATATTCACTAACAAAGAAACACAAGTTTGGGACTAGAGTATGGATCGAATGGTGTTTTGTAGAGAGAGAAAGAGATGGAACCTTTGTAGAGAGAGAAACAAGTGTATATTAGATTAGAAGTAAAATGAGGTCCAACCCTCTCCCTAGGTGGAGAGGGTATTTATACTATTACATAATATGCCCCGAGTGGGCTGTGGAGCGAGCTGACTGTGGGTAAAGACTCGACCCACTCCACAAGATCTATAATAACTAATCTATTACTAATAATCCTACGAGCTATGGAGTGCTAATAAGTACTCGGGGTGACCGAGTCTTCAACTGAATATTTATATTCCTAACAATCTCCCCCTAAGGGAGGTCACCCCGGAAATAATATTCTGAATTCTAGCACTCTATCCTTGAATCTTGACTTCATAGCTCGTAGACCTTGATTCTTCAACGTCAAGGATCTTTGTGCCTTCAGCAGTGAACTTGCAATGACTGTTCTTTGTTTTGGATGATCTTTGAGTATTCTTTGAAGATATCATCCAACATATGTCTTCAAGTCATCTTGCATCTTCGACTTCATGTGAAGTTGTGATCTTTGAGCTTTCTTAGATATCATCAGTCACCGAAAATCTCTGAGCTTATCCACTGCAGTGATATTGCCTCCATGTGACTTGTTGTGACTGTTGGACTCGCATACTCACACTTTTCTGGATCATGATAGATATCATCAGAGTTGCGGAAGCATTGTTGTAGGTCTTTCAACTATCATGATGTCTTTGGTAATGAGTTGGAAGTGTGAGCATGGAGTGTGGATTGACACGTCTCAGCTGGAATCAGGAACCACCATCGCCATCTTTATATGAATCTGAAATAAAACAGTTAGCAATAAAGTTGGAGAACGAATATGGCTTTGTCATTCGTTCGATGTGGTGGTTGGATTTAACCTTCGGTTCTGTGAAGACCGACCTGTGATCAGGTAGAATCCCCTTTAAAGAAGATTCTCCTTGACAGGAATTTCCAGCTTGTAGTAATGAGTCTTCCAACAAATTAATGTCAGAATCATCATACTAAGCATGTTCTCATACCGGAACGTCTCAAAGCAGACAGCACGGTAGAGTGAATCAGTGAATTAAATACCCACTTATTGACGAGAGATTGATTAGAAAAATCACTTGCGTGTCACTGGATAAACATTTTGTGCAAAACGACAAAGGTTTTATAAATTGAATCACATTTCTGTCAAAAATACTTTTGTTTGAAAATTTTCACAATCTATGTGCTCGAAACTTTGTTGGTGAGCACATTGAAAGGTTTTCCAAAAGTATCCGTCAATCCATTTCCTGGAACAAGTTTGATTCAAATTTGAATCGCCCCATCGTTTCTTTCCAGTTGTCACAAGCTTGATCCATGAAGGATCTCACATGTCACCCACCAAGAGCTTGTTTGATGTTGGCTCTAGAAGGATTTCCATCTTCATTGTGAATACTTTACGTATCACTCGGATGTTCTGGCAATACCACAAGGATAATGCGTAGGACTCTTCATATATATTTTCTTGCTTCTCACGGTGTATGAAACAGAAAGCATATTGGGAATGTGTCCTATTGAGATTTATTGATGATCTCTTGGCTCTAGACTCAATAGTGCATTTTGATTTAGTGATCGGAGGCTGGAGAGGACTGCCACCTTTTCAATTTCATCCAACTCGGAGTGAGAGAGACGATAGCAATGAATTGATCTCCGTGACAAGTGAAACAAGAGTCCTTTGAGGGACCTTGAGTGGCTAGGGAGGGTTGTGCAGCGTATCACTGGGTCCATGATACTTTGTCTTCAATTTCAGCAATCAACTAAGTGATTCTGACAACATATGTATTGACCCGGTTTTTGCCTAAAGTGTAAGGAGGGATTCATTCTTTTCATTCTTCAACCCCTTCATCTTTACATTTCTTTTTCATTCTTCAACCCCTTCAGCGCTTACCGAGACTTCATTACTAGCACCTTGTTGGGTTTGTTCCAGTACTAGCTCCATCTTAGTCGGCACTTTTCCCTTATTCACTTTTCTCCTTTTTAATCATTCCTAAGGACTTCTATTCTAACTAGAGGATTGTCTCTGGGAAGATCCCTCCGGTTCTGGCTGGATCATGGGAACTAATACCTAACCTCACCATCCTTATAACTCCAGTACATAAATTAAAATGGTCGGTCTTTGGTATTCTTCCACAATTGCCATCACAAATCATTTGCTCCCCCTCAATATGGGAATCGATATACGAAAGAGTTTAGCACATATGGGAGAGCCTACACTTGAGTCCAAAAGATCACATTTTATCAGTTTTCATATTTAAATCACATTCTCTCCCCCGATCAAAAATTTCGAACCTTTTGAGATTTGTGATCCCAATTGATTTAATTAAGTTTAGAAAATATGAGAGAAAATGTGGTCAGGTTTAATATATTCTGATTACGAAGCATACAATGCTCCCCCTCAAACCAAGAGAGAGTGTCACTGCTGATGTTGCACAATGTTTAAAAAGGTGTCAAAATTTTGAACAAATAAACTCCCCCTCAATTAATGACCCGTTTTCTATTTAAAGAGCTGTAGTCATTCAATTGAGTGATAAGTATTTGTGAAATTTAAGTCCAGTTACCACCTTGTGAAACACCAAAACTCTCTTGAAGAATCATAGAACTGAAAGAGTTCATGGTGCAAAGAAGACTTCTCTTCTTATACGCGAAATGATGCACTGAAACGTACATCAGATCGGATGAAAAACTTGGATATAAAGTAATCCATGCCCAGGTGAACTTCACCCGGTTGGAGGAACAGCCGTCTTTTTGGCGACGTGCTTTCCCCATTTTGAAGCGCGAGTTGCTATCTGAAGTAATAGCAAGCCATTTAGACATGTTTTAACAATCCATTTTAACTTCTGCTCGAGCTTCATTTAAAGACCCGTGCCATTATTGAATGACATTTCTAAGTCCGTAAATGTTATCGATAAACATAAGACATGCCTAGATGAAACTATTTTTGGTATTTTCTAATTTTTCGATTTTTATGGTTTTTCTGGGTTTAAGTTTCTCTGTTTACAATTTGTTGGTTTTATATTTTTCTATTTACAATTTTGTATAAGATATGTACAAAATATGTTACTCAGTTTAAGACGATGATGACATGAATACCAAAATGAGGATACGTTCAGCATGTGGTAGAAATCTGAAATCAACATCTCTTAAACTTTCACCACCAAAGCTTTCACGGCTCCAAAGTAATCGTCTGAGCTTGAGCCTTCTCAACGTGAAGCTTTGATAGCTTCCCCCCAAACCAACAATCTTCCTTTTGAGCAGTTTCAAAGCTCTCTTTCAAGCTTACGAAAGGTAAGTGTACAGTGAAAACCGTAGCAAACCCCATTAAATATTGCTGCTCCTTTTAAGAATAACCATTGAGATTCTTCGATCAGGGGATCATCAAGTAGATCAGCAATGAATCATCTCACTCTTAAACAATTCTTCTCATATTTCTTCCTGCTGAAGACTGAAGTAACGCATACCAACAGTATCCAGAGACCACTTCCCCCAAGTAATTGAAGTGATGCAGCCAGTCTCCTTATATGAAGCCCAAAAACCTGAAGTACACACTCATTCCCGTTAATAAAGTCGAAAACGTAACATCAAGATCAATTAAGACCCGAAAATCCCCTTTTCTACCTTCAGGAAATTGTAGATGAGAATTGTTACACCAAATTCAACTAAGTCCCGAGTGTAAGCAATTTATCCCGTATGTAGTCGACATGATAACACCAAGACAGTACCATAAAAGCAACTGAATACCGGATGTACACATTTCCTTCAGTAGGATACCGACTAACCATAGGAACCATCATACAGTTGTGTACCTCTTTTATCATCAGAAACTGACTATCTCTTCCCCCACGTAGTTGGAGTGATACACCAAAGGAACGAGTTAAAACACTGAGCATTCAGATGTATGTCTCCTTCCCCCTTGCTGGTTTTGATACCTCAGAATCAGCAACACAATTTACGCACATATTCTTGAGATCTTGAGAGAAGAACAAAATTGGCACAAGTGGATCACGTGAGAATCAACCGCTACCGTAACACTTTCTGACTATCTTTACCAACCCTAAGTAGGCTATCTTAATTGATAACTGATGAAGCAGACCCGACATACCAAACTTAAAACTGAAGTAGAATTCCCCATTCTCGTGACTTAAGCTTGCACTAATGTAGGAAGAACGGTGTAGAGAACTTATGCTCCAAGTAAATCTCTAAGTACTCAATACCCAACCAAAGTATGAGACATTAACACCTCTTGCGATTATCCACAACGACATCGGCGTGTGACACTGAGTACTACAACGTAACTCCTTTAAGTGATAGTTAACCAGGTCGTCAAACATTTACCCCGACTGCTGGTAACTAGATAAACCAAGTCTTCAACTTAAGTCTTAAGCACGAGCAAGTTATCTTTGAAAGTCATGCATCCAACTAACCCCGACTTCAAGATAGAATAAGATCACGCCTTTGAGAAAGTCCACTTCAATCCTCAAATAAGTGATACCTGATCAACTCCGTAGTCACCATTAGATGCCCAACAAGTGATTGTTTGTTCACTCACTTGTTCACACTTCTCCCCCTCAAAAATTGCGTATGAGAATGCCATTTTTGATTGAACAAGTGTATATGAGGTTGATTCACTGTTCACACTTCTCCCCCTCAAAAATTGCATATGAGAATGCCATTTTTGATTGAGTGAATAAACGTCCAATCAGATGGAAGTAGATCCACTTGATGTCATCCGAGCATGGAGCAAGTATGAAGAATAGCCAGAAACAAGGAGAGTCGTATGACCATTTCTCAAATCTCAATCACCATGTAGTTTATTCACCCTTCTCCCCCTCAAAAATTGCATATGACGACCAACTGCTATTTTTGATAGACCAGGTGAATAATAATATACTCCAATGTACGCTTATCCCTTTTGGTGACTGAATGAGCATTTGAAGAACATGAAGCTTGGTGAGAATGGTCATAAATAAGAAGATTCCTCTTCTTCCAAAGATAAAGCGCACTCAAGCGTACGCCTTTCTTTTCTTTGATGAACGGGGCCTGAAGAGATGTCAGCAGACGCCATTGTCATTGAAGAGCGAGGCCTGAACTGATGTATTCAGACGTCATAGTCGATGAAGAACGAGGCCTGCACTGATGTGTACAGACGTCATTATGATGAAGATCGAGGCCTGCACTGATGTGTACAAACGTCATTATCAATTCCCCTCATATGTTGTGAGCAGCCTGAGTCCAAATGTCAAAGGACAATCCGTACGACCTGCATTTGAAAACAGACAAAAATGGAGAGTTTGGAGTGCCGGATCCCCAATTTAAGTTGGGGTCCAGTTGGTTAGTGGGAACAGAAGCATCATTCGCCCGAGTCTCAGTAGGAGTTGGAATGCTAGTGGAAGTAGACCTAATTAAAGGGCACTGTTCTCCTACAGGAAATTTCCTTCCAGTTGGCTTCCATTGACGTACAGGCACTACTTTAGATTTAGTTATCCTAGTTAAAGGGCACTGTTCTCCTAAAGTGAATTTCCTTCCAGTGGGCTTCCATTGGTAACCAACTTTAGCAAACCTATTTCCTGTTGCTTTCCAAGTTTGCTTAATTTCTCTAGCTCTCCAAACTTTCTTAACTGGGGGTTTGTTGGACAACTTCAGAAATTTCTCCACACATTTATCATGATTACGCGAAATTAAGCATTCATTACATGTCTTGCAAAGTGAATTAGGGTTTGAATTATGATTCTTTTTGCTCAATTCTGACTTATTGTTCCTCATGTGGTCTTCTACTTTCTTTTTAGGAACACTTTTAGCTGGTGAAGTCCTAGAATTCTTTATGTTTATCCTAGGTTTTGACTTGCTAGCTTTAGTGTCACTATTAACTCCTGTAGAGGAACTGATGGGAATCTTAGTCTTTTTCACTTCTGGTTGTTGAACATGTTTTGATGTGCTGGGATCTGAAGTTTCCAAAGGTACCTCAAAGGTTACATGCTTGTTCTTGGTAGTGGATGATGATGCACCTAATCTATCTCTTTGGTTGCTAGACTTGGGACCCGTGCCAATGGCATATTCTAACTATTCCTGGATCCTTTTTGTGAGGACGCAGGCATAACCTACTGCCTTATCAAGTGGTTTTTCTATTTTGTCCTCTTCCACAACCTCACGAAGAGTGTCAAGTCCATCCCTAAGGTGACAGAGATACATTTGATGGACAGGTCTGTTGTTTCTCATGGGAAATGCAATAGGCCCCACATCAACATCGTACATTTTACAAGCAGAGACCTTTGATGCAACACAATTACAAGAGGTGCATGGCATTTTTCCTTTCACCTGAGTCTTAAGATTTTCAATTTCATTTAACAAAGAAGTTATCTTTTCATTATGACTATTTCTTGTAACTTTAATTGAGTCATATACTCTTTGTAATGCTGTTTAATCTTAGAATTTTCTTCTCGAAAACACTCATTTTCATAATGTAACCTATTGATGGTGTCTTGATATTGAAAATTCTAAGAATCTGAAGACGAAGGTTTATTGGTGCCATATACATCACACTTGTTGGATTTCAATTGGGCAATTTGGGCCCTCAACAGTCGAATCGTGTTTGTGTGAGCTTGAATCTTTTCATCTCGTTTGCTTAATTCAAAATATGTATCAAACTCAGGAGCATCCAAGGATGTCTTGTCATTTCATATTTTGCATTTTTCTTCTAAATGTTGATATTTTAGTTGCAGATTTAGATAATCAACCTCTAGTTTTGAAAAACGTTTAACCATGTTATCATGGTCATCATTTTGAATTTTGTCAAGCAATTTCACATTCTCCCCCTCAAGCTCAACAACACGATTCTGGGTAACATTCAAAGCAATAGAATACTCATGAAATTGACAAGCAGATAATGCAGAATCAGTAGCAGTATAAAATACATCTTGTGCAATACATCTAGCAATCAAATTCTCATTTGTGATGAGAATGTTCTTTCTTTCAATCTCACGAGTCTTAAGTTCTATCACATTTTGAGTTACCTCATTTTCCATATCTTTAAACACTACTTTCATTTCATTTATTTCGGTTTTAAGGGCAGTTTGCATCCCTTCAAAATGTTCTTTAAGTAGTTTAAAGAATGGCATGACCTCAGTCAAGTAACACCTTTTTGCATGCTCAAAACACCTTTCCCCCTCGGTAATTCCGGTTGGTGTGATTCTCTTCTTACATGTTTTATCAAAATCAGCAAATAGTTTCCAAAGCACGTATAAGCTAATTAAGGTTTTGCATTCAGTGGGAAGAGACAAAGGAACCAAATTCCTAGGTGTATTGGGAGGATACACCGTTATGGACGCAACTTTTCTAAGGGATGGGGTGTTGGCTTTAAGTTCATCAGCTTTTAATTTCTCAGTATCATACTTCCAAAATATTTTTTCAGGCGTTAACTTCTTTTGAGGTGCAAACACAGTCAAGCGATTCTCCTCATAATAATCATGGGGTTTGACTATTACTCGCTTGTCTATGCATATGGGATCCCTCATTTTCTCATTCATTTTTTCTCTTTTTCGCATTTCTATCTCATTGGCCTCATTCAAGGATACAACCTCAGGTGGTTCATGATTAGGCATAATCATCACATTGGCATCATATAATGCAGGTTGGGCTACCTTAGCAATCTTAAGAAGAGCTAATTGAGATTCAGCTACATTGCTTTCACTATGCTTGTCACTTAACTTTCTGTGCTTATGAATCATTTGGGCAGTCTGTCTGGTTTGGTCTTGTGTGTACAACTTATTTTCAAGTTTATTCTTTAATGTTTTGAGTCTAGAGAAATCATTTAAGATTTTAGATTCTTTTTCTTTGAATTCTAGCTTAAGCCTATTCACACAATTCTGTACTTCCTGTTTTTGTTTAACAGACATATCTAGCTGGCTTTTCAAAGAATTCAACTCTTGTTTTAATGTTTCTTCTCTCACTCTAGAGTCTTTTATAAGTGTATGCAACTGACCTTCCATTTTCTGCTCATGTTCAGTTAGTTCAAACTTAGCACGCTGATCATACATAGCTACTTGTTCCTTATAGATGTTTAGTCTAGTGATCAAGTTATCATCAGGGACAAACACAGTGTTCTCATGCAGCACATAATCATCATTTAGAACAGAAGATGCACAACTAGGTACAACAGATGCTTCATTGTGATTCACATATTGTTCATATGGGATAACATCGCTATTTCCCATATTAGCAATATCTGACTCAACAACGTTTGTCTGTTGTACTTTGACGGGAATCTTTTGTTCATGAAACACATTATCATTATTAATAATAGAAGATACCCCACTAGGATTAGCCGACGCTTCATTGTGTTTCCCATGTTGCACGTTGTTCACAGCAGTATCTGACTCAACAACGTTTGTCAGTGGCTGATGAAGCTCTTTCTCTTGAAAATTCGGGCAAACAAGATCCCAATTTGCACTAGCATACTCAAACACGTTTATCTGTTGTACATCATTAGGAATCTTCTGTTTGTCAATCATGTCATACAATTTGAGCACCTCAGCAATGACTGAATCCGAAGTTTTTGACATGATATGAATGATCACGGGATTTTACAAGTCTATGATTTAAACCGAGAAATAGTTTCTTTCGCGGGATTTTACTAAAATCAAGAATAAACCGTGATTTGATGATTGATATGTGTTATGATGAAGGTTTGGTAGACTTGATGATCTGTTGTTTAGTTGCGATTTGGTTTGGTTGATGCAAGTTGTTACGGTGAAATTATGGATTGACAACTTCACAGCTCGATAACTTCTTTCTGGAGCGATTTCAGGCTTCGAAAGTTAGGTTGAATGAATAAATTCATTCAATGTGCCCTTCTCCTTGGTCTCACGGTCGTTTTGACAGGTCGTGGGCTGAAAACGGAGTTACGGTTCAAAAGTTATAGTCGTTTGAAGTTTTGACGTAAACAGTCAACTTTGGTCAAAACACAACTTTGTCAAAAACGCTACAATGAGCAGATAGACAAAACGCTACAATGATAGGATTGAAAAAACGCTACAATGAGCGGATAGACAAAACGCTACAGAGAAGTCGCAACTTCTGAGAACACAAACCGCAACAGACAAGTCGCAACTTTTGAATATACAAAACGCAACAAACAAGTCGCAACTTCTGAGAACACAAGCCACAACACACAAGTCGCTACCTCTGAGAACACAAAACGCAACAAACAAGTCGCAACTTTGATTAACACAAGCCGCAACAGACAAGTCGTAACCTTCTGAAACACAAATCGCAAGTCACAAAAAGACAGAGTTGTCACTATCAAGGACAAAACGCAACTTCACTACACGCCAGACAAGTCGCTATCGTAGCGTTTTGTCGTTTTTGCCAAATCCGGTAAAGAGACAAGTCGCAACTTTGACGAAACACAAAACGCTACTTTTCTTTACCCCACTAGACACAAAACGCTACTAAGAAACAGCCACCGTAGGACAAAACGCTACTATGAACACAAACTTATTCCCTTCGGATCTTCCAAAAACAACTACACCAAGCCACAAAATATGATTCCAAGCACCAAGAACTACTCCTATGTTATCCCTAAGCTAAAAAGTACAAGATCTAACACCTTCTATCAACAAAACAAAGCGCAAAATGGAATTTTTAAGAAAGAAGCTATTCGAACCAAACTAGTCCCAAAACACCACGAATTTGTGAATAAACCCTTATGTGAACCTAACCATGGCTCTTGATACCAATTGTAGGATATTCACTAACAAAGAAACACAAGTTTGGGACTAGAGTATGGATCGAATGGTGTTTTGTAGAGAGAGAAAGAGATGGAACCTTTGTAGAGAGAGAAACAAGTGTATATTAGATTAGAAGTAAAATGAGGTCCAACCCTCTCCCTAGGTGGAGAGGGGTATTTATACTATTACATAATATGCCCCGAGTGAGCTGTGGAGCGAGTTGACAGTGGGTAAAGACCCGACCCACTCCACAAGATCTATAATAACTAATCTATTACTAATAATCCTACGAGCTATGGAGTGCTAATAAGTACTCGGGGTGAACGAGTCTTCAACTGAATATTTATATTCCTAACAGAAGATCTCTCACTATGTACCAAAATATTTATCCTCCCCTGAGATTTATCATTTCCTCCCCTGTTTGGAAGATCTCTCACTATGTACCAAAATATACCAATTAGAACTTGTTTTCAAACAATAGTGTACATGTTGGCCATCAATTCCTTAAGAGTTTAATTAGCTGCCCTTATCACTTCTAGGTGTGTTAACTCCTATGAGAGGTGATTCATGGGGCTTTTGGCTCATTGTCCATCATTTGATTTTTTTTTAGCCTCTTTGAAAATCATTTTTAAGAAACTTTTAGTTGTATGAATATGATTTTATTATTGAAAAATCATACCGCTCTTAACCATTTTGAAGGGATTAAATGTATAACAGACACTTAATCAAGAATTCGGTTTTAAAGTAACCTCTGGTTGTGTGAGAACCAATATTTTCAGTTATAAATAACTGCCTGTGTAAAGATAAACATATTTAAAAGGCTTTCTTGACAGGGTTTCCAGCTCATAGCAATTGTTGCCTCCAACACAAGTGTTAGATTCACTTTTGCTAGCTGTTCTTTCTATCAGATGTCCTTAGACTTGCTTATTATACTTAAAAGTATAAAATGATAGAAAGTGAGTTGAGTCAGTTACTATCTGACCAACTGAGCCACCAAGTCAATGTGAAACATGATAACTAAGTTTCAAGAAAGAAGTTTTAAAGAATTTAATTAACTTAGGTGTAAACCTTTGTTAAGAATCCCCAAACTCAGTCTATCATAAACCTATTATTTTAGCAACTAGAATCATTCTGCTGCTTCCATTTCACTTGAAACTTTTTTTGTGCTCAATGTTCATACCTGAAAATGTTAGTCCAAAACCAAGAAACAAAATGCAAAGCATTTGTATTATAGCAGTATCATAATATAACTAACAAATATGAACTTAACAAACAAAAATTTGTACTAGCAGCACAATTTTTTCACTAACAGTAGTTACTTATAAAGCCAGCAGTACAATCAAAAATTTATATACAAAAACACATAGTTTTAAATCATTGAGGATTAAGCATCCCAATACTTGCTACCAAGTACTGAAACCTTCCAACATCAAAAGCTTTTGTAAGAAGATCTGAAAAGTTGTGATCAGAATCAATTTTAAGAACTTGAATCAACTTTTTCTCATTACAATCTCTAATAAAATGATGTCTTATTTCAATGTGTTTTGTTTTAGAATGTTGCACTGGATTTTTAATTATGCAAATTGTACTACTATTATCAATATGTATGACAGTGTTCATGAAATTGTACCCATAGTCAAGAAGTTGGTTTTGAAGCCATAGGACTTGACCACAACAACTTGCAGCAGCTACATATTCAGCTTCAGTTGTTAAAGTAGCCACAATTGTTTGCTTCTTACACTGCCATGAGATAAGTCTACACCCAAGGAATTGACATCCTCTAGTTGTTGACTTTCTGTCCAAGCTAGCACCAGCATAATCACTATCCGAAAATGCTACCAAGTCAAAAGGTGTTTCCCTTGAATACCATAGACCCAACCTAGGTTGACCCTTGAGATATCTAAAAATCCTCTTGACTGCTGTTAAATGAGAAACCTTTGGAGCTACTTGAAATCTTGCACAAGCACAAACAGAGAACATGATATCAGGTCTTGATGATGTAAGATACATCAAAGAGCCTATCATAGATCTGTAAGTGTGTACATCTACATTGTCTCCATCTAAATCTTTAATAAGTGGCTTCTCAGAGTCCATTGGTGTGCTTGCCACTTTTGAATCAGCAAATTGAAATTTTCTAAGTATCTCTGCAACATATTTATCTTGACTAATAAATATGCCTTCACTAGATTGCTTAACTTGCAGACCCAAAAAGAATGTAAGTTCCCCCATGGAACTCATCTGAAACTTATGATGCATAAGCTTCTCAAACTCCAAACACATCTTCTTTCTAGTAGATCCAAAGATGATATCATCCACATACACCTGAACTAGCAAAAGATCACTCTTGTGCTTCTTGATGAATAATGTCTGGTCAATCTTCCCTCTTTGAAACCCATTTTCTATTAAGTAGGAAGCTAGTGTTTCATACCATGCTCTAGGTGCCTGATGAAGGCCATAAAGAGCCTTAACTACTCTGTACACTTTTTCTAGATGGTTAGGATCAATGAACCCTGGAGATTGTGTGACATATACCTCTTCTTCAACAGTACCATATAAAAAAGCACTCTTGACATCCATTTGATAAACTGTGAAGCCCATAAATAAAGCATAAGCCAAAAATAACCTAATGGCTTCAATCCTTGCTACTGGAGCAAAAACCTGTTCATAGTCTATCCCTTCTTCTTGTGTGTACCTTTGGGCTACTAATCTAGCCTTATTCCTAATCACTATGCCCCTTTCATCCATTTTATTTCTAAAAACCCATATATTGCCAATTACCCTCACATCCTTGGGTAAATCAACTAGCACCCATACCATCTGAATCTTAAACTGAAGAAGCTCTTCTTGCATAGCTTCTACCCAGCTTGAATCATCTAGGGCTTTAAGAATGTTCTTTGGTTCTGCCTGTGAGAGAAAACATACAAACAAGCAAGAGTTGGAAAACTCATGCTGCTTTGAAGCATAAAGGGCATCAAGAAGCCCTTGTTGATCTGAAGACATCAGTTGTTGCCTTGTCTTCACACCTGATTGTACATCTCCAATCCATTTTCTAAGGAGTGGGCTTTGTGAATCCTGGTGTGTGGAGTAGAAGGAACTTGATAGTTAGGTGAGATATTGCTCAAATCCACCTCTTCATCTGAGAAATCTGCTTCATTTGAGTCTGAAGGGCCAGCAGTAGAAACATTTGGCTCAGCAGTAGAAACATTAAGCCTAGCAGTAGAATGATCTGCCTCAGCAGTACTATCATCAGAAGAAACATTCTCTTGTTCCTTGGTTCCATCTTCCTTGTGTTCATCTTCAACATCTTCTTTAGCTTTACCAGAAGAAGATTCATCATTTGTTGAAGTTGAAGCCACACTGGTACTTATTGGCATCCATACATGATCTTGATTTGTCTCCTTGTCTAACCCTGCCTCATTTGTTGTTTGTGAACCTGAAAAATCATTAGTTTCTGCAACAACAGGCACATAATTCATAGAATGGGTTAGTGTTTCAAGATCAAATAGCCAATTAGGACCTTGACCTGCTACATTGGATTTATTCTCTAAAAATTCCACATGCAGGTTTTCCTCTACTCTTCTAGTTCTTGAGTTGTATACTCTAAAAGCTTTGCTATTAAGAGAATATCCAACTAAGAATCCTTCATCTGCTTTACCATCAAATTTTCCAAGATGGTCTAAGGTATTCAGAATTGTCACATGACATCCAAAAGGTCTAAGAAATCCTATTGCAGGAGTTCTACCTCTAAAAAGCTCATATGATGTCTTATTGTGAGATTTGACAACCAAAACCCTATTTTGAACATAGCAAGCAGTATTAACTGCTTCAGCCCAAAAAGTGATAGGCAACTTAGAGTCGGCTAACATGGTTCTAGCAGCTTCTATAAGTGTTCTATTTCTCCTCTCAGCAACACCATTTTGCTGAGAAGTTCTAGCTACACTAAATTCTCTCCTTATACCTTTTTCCTTGCAGAAGTCATCCATAACTCTATTCTTAAACTCTGTCCCATTATCACATCTAATGACTTTTACTCTTTTGCTTACTAGGTTTTCTATCTCTGTAATGAAAGTTTTAAGAATGCTAGAAGTCTCATCCTTAGAACCTAAAAAGAATACCCATGTAAATCTACTATAGTCATCAGTAACAACTAGACAATATCTTTTATGCTTTAGGCTACTAACATAAGTAGGTCCAAATAAATCCATATGAAGCATAAACAATGATTGATCAATAGAGTTAAAAATTTTGGGCTTACAAGAGGCTTTGTGTTGTTTGCCTTTAAGACAAGCAATGCATGTTTGGTCATTTTTAAATCGTTGTTGAGGTAAACCTCTTACCAAACCATTCTTAACAATCTTATTTATGGTTTTGAAATTTATGTGACCGAGCCTCCTATGCCATTTCATAGATTCATCCAATGTGGCCTTTGCAACTAGACAAGTAAGTGCCTCTTTAGGAACAATCTTCTTCATATCAACACTGTACATGTTGCCCTTTCTTGGAATTTTAAGAAGTACTTGATTTTCATCAGGCATCTTAAAATCAGAAGAAAGTACAAGACATTCAGTATTGGTAAAAAGAACTTTGTTCTTTTTGTCACACATATGTGATACACTAAAAAGATTATAATTTAGCTCTTGCACATAGTACACATCTTCAAAATCTAATTTACCAGTTTTAAATTTACCAGTTTTAAGAGTACCTTTACCAATAATCTTGCCACCGATACTGATGAGGCGAAAAGTGTACCACTTTTAGGGGGTCATTTAAGCCCTAAATCGTATTTATTTGATCAAATATTGCCCTAAATCGTTTCTTTTGTCATTTTAGGTACTTTGGAGAAGAAATCTGGAAAAGGAAGCATTTTGGACGTTTTTGGAGCATAAAAGTGAAGAAAACGACAAAGTCTCAAAAATCTGCTGGAAAAGTACCTGTGACGGCGTCAAGCCCTAGTGTGACGCCGTCAACCCCTGACGCGCCAGAGAGGATTTTGGAGGATTAAAAGGGGACGGCGTCAAGAAGGCCATCAAGAAACCCTAACCGCGGCGAGGTGACGGCGTCACGCTCTATAACGTGACGCCGTCAGATCTGTTTTCCTATATATATTTTCATAATTTTTAGTCATTAGTGTGCAACTTTGTGAGGAGAAACCCTAAGACGATTTTTCTGCCATTTTTAAGGGTTTTATACCCTTGGATCTCCCATGTTCAATTGAAGATAAGTAATCAATTAATCATTCAATATGTCTATGTGTTGTTTGATTATATCTTGTTCTTGTCTTTTATTTAACATGCTAGGCTAGATTTATCTTGTGTTTGCTTAGATCTAATGAAACCTAACTATTGATTATTGGTTGTTGGTGTGTTATTAATTGTATTGGATGATTGTTTATCGATGTTAGGCTTAAGAAAACTGGCTAACCTCCTATACGGTAACTTGCTTGAACGTCTTAAGAAACATGAACCAATGCGTACTAAGGTTTTTATGGTTGTATTTAATGCATGAGCGAATTCTAGTGATCCCATGTTAGGAGCTTCTTAGCCGGCTCGACATAGGAGTGAAGTAGGAGCTTGTAGAGTTGGGGAAGTACGTACGCCACCCCACGATTGGTATTAAGGAATACACCCGTCATCCACGCAATTAATACACACTAATCAACATGTAAAAGATAGTTAGGGAGTAAGGAAATCTAAGTAAACACATTTCTCTCCATATAAGTTCCACAACCTTTTTATTTTCAGTTATTTTATTTTATTTGCATTTGTAGTTATTTGGGTTAGTTGACAAGCAACTAATTCCGCCCTCTCCTTCAAACCCGAGATTTTACTTGCTTTCATAAAAAATATAAAAAATACAAAAAGAATCTTCCCTCACCCTTAGACCTACTAGAATAGTTTTTCAATCCTAACGACACTATTCCCCTAGAGAACGATCAATCCCCTGGTACTTGCCACTACACTATACTACATCGGTCAGGTACACTGCCTGGTGGGGATTGCAAGCCTCTTGAGATCCCTCGAGAGGTAAAACCTGTTGTAAGGTCGCAAAACCACGCATCAAGTTTTTGGCGCCGCTGCCGGGGAATAGTTATTGTTTAGGTTGAATTTTTATTTTATTAGGTCTACTCACTAGATTCCTTTCTAGTGAGATTTTTATTTTATTTTTCTAGGTTTTCTTTAGTCTATCTTATTTCTTTGTACTTTTGTTTGTGACACCTTCCACCTACCTCATGAGTAATAGTGATCGCTTGATCCCTGTTATTCGTATTTTCCGCCGTGCAAACTTCCAACTACCCGTTCCCGCTCCCATCGTAGAAAACAACAACCTTTCACCCGACCACCACTTTGGTAACAATTCTGAGATGGAGGAGTCTGACCATGAGAATGACTATGCAGTTAGTCCATTTTACGACTCAGACTCCGATGAGGATGCTGGTACTGGAGAAGTAGTTAACGAGGAATGGAGAAAAGAGGAAATTGATCCCTTTAAGTATGTTGACCCTAGGACTAAGATCGAAAAGGATAGCCTCTTTAACATGCAATTTCCATGTAAGATTGGTTATCATAGTTTTCATGTTTATCTTAACTCATCTTTGCCTATAAACATTATCTCTCGCGCTAATTATAATAAAATCATGGTAGATGAGCTAGAATATCAAGGAGATAACATTGTTGCTAGGATTAAGCCACTACACGTATTCGTAGGAAGTTTTGTGTATTTGGTGGATTTTATGGTTATGGAGAACTTAGGAGAATTTATTGATAACAAATTAACCCAAGTCATTTTTGGAGAACCCTTCAAAAGGTTGACCAACCTTGACGAAAAACTTGTGGACGGGTTAATTACATTCTCGGATGGGGATGAAGATTTTGTTTACCAAATGCCCCGATCACATCCTAGGTTTAAGAACTTCTCCATTGAATCTTGCAATAGACTTGTGCCTATTGACTTGTTAAGTGAGAATGATAAGAAAAAGGGGCTCAAATATCCACATGAGAAAAATAAGAGATATTATCATGGATGTCTGGAGCTGAATGATGAATACAAGAAAGATGAGGCAACAATTAGATGGCTCACACTCGGATACGTGAGCATAAGCGACACTAGATAAGCCCGACTTTGAGTCTAGCTACAAGACTCGTTAATAAAGAAAAGCGCTTCTTGGGAGGCAACCCAAGCTTTATTTGCTTTGTGTGTTTATTTATTTGTTTGTTTGATTTTATTTGCTTCCGTATGTATGTTTAATTTTTATTATTATTGATTCATGTTCGAAACTAAATTGTGAAAATGCTTTATCTTGTTCTTAACTTCGTCTTAACAACATATAAAGGTATTTTGCAAAAGTTAAGTGTAAGGGAAATCCAAATCGGTTTATTAGAACAAATGAACATGAATCGTAACAATAATAAATTAACATGCATATTAGTAATTGTTTGAGTCAAATGCTTGTATCGAGTCATAATGATATTTTGCAGGATTTCCAGGAAGTAAGGTATAGGTTTTTCCAGAAATTTTCCGGAAACTTAACATGAGAATTCTGTCACATCATTTCTGATGGCGTCAGGTGTTAATTTTCTGAAATTTTTGAAAGTTTTGTTTTTTCTTCCGGAATCATAAAATGCTTTATTAAATCTCTAACTTATAAACTCCAGGAATCTGCAAAATAATCATTCCACAAGCATTATATCCTTATACAGATTTATCCCGCCGATGTTATGCAGGTTTTCTTGTTTGTTTTCTCAGGATTAACAGGTTATTTTGGACAAGGAGATGTATGTGGAATCAAGCTTTTGGCGCTGCTTTATTCTTGAAGCTTCAACATTACCTTGGAAGAAGATCTAACCATGTTACCCCTTTGTCCACCGAGCAAATCAGGGGAGTATTTGATTTCATTCTTTTACCTTATTTACTTTTACATCTTGTTATTTGAACATTGGGGACAATGTTCATCTTAAGTGTAAGGGGAGGTAAAGTACGATACCTTAGAGAATGCTATTACGCTTGATTTTTTGTTTGTTTGATGGTAGATGTGTAATAAAACTGAGATAAATACCTGTTAAGGCAATTTTAGTGCCAAATTTAAAAAAATTTACAACATATAGGAGTGAAACTTTGGTCTTAATGAGCGTCTCACGGATAGGAGTTATATGACTAGCACAAAACCGCACCACTAAAAAATTTTCCACCCCCAAATATGTGAGGTTCGCCCCTAGAATTGGTAGGAAAAGCATTTATGCTATGATGTGTGTACCGGTAGCACTTAGATTCTAGAACTTGCGTTAGGACCATTCCGAGGCCACAAGTGAGACTACATTCGTGTAGTTAGATTTACTACATGATAAGAGGCATTAGGATTAACCCATTGTTTTTACACCTGTGTTTTTGTTATAATTACATTGGCTACATTGGTCAAGTAATTCTCCCACACCCTTTGCGTTGTACTCATTTTTAGTACACGATACCCCTAGTACACCCCTCAGAGCCTATCTTTTCGTTTCTAACTTTAAGCATTTTACTTAAAGTAAGAATTTGTTTACACCCCACTTAAATGTACACCCAAATCGCCTTAGCCTACCTTGTATGCACTCATTTTTAGTGCATTATTGTGACAACATTTGTTTAAACCCCAAGTTAATTATCTAATTGATTACATGGTTGCTAAGTCGAGTCATATCCTTGTACATATTGTTTTGGGACGATTGGGACTCATGGGTAAAGTACTAGTGTAATGGAATAATGGGGAAGAACAACATTATTACCCCCATATGTGCTAAATATTTTAAAAGTACTCCAAGTGTTTCGATTATCTTAATTCGAGTCATTAGAATAGTTAATTGTAAAGTTATGTAAAAGTTCAAGTGTAAGGGGGATACAACCGCCCTACGATGTATTATTTTGGATGGTAGGGCAAGAGTGTATGCAAAAAAATAAAAATAAAAAATAAAAAAAATAAAAAATAAAAAAAGTAGAAAAAAAAACATACGGACTACCATCCCGTTTCATTTTATGTTTATTTTATCTTTTTGTTATTTTTCATTAGCTTATGTCGAGTCTAGTCTTGGCTTAGCAACGCCATATTATACATGTAATTAATCAAGATCTTTAACTCGCCACCAGTAAAATATCCTTTATCCAACAAAACCGTGTTTATCATATCCCTACACCTAACGTTATAACCCGTTTAAAAGCCCTCTTTGATAGTTTATCTTAGGTGCTTACGCCTAGTGGAGGAGGTTTTTGATCCTTTTCCAAGCCTATGGTAATCTATTTGCTATGACAGGTAGTGAGAGATATTATTCATTTTCATTTATGAGATATACTTTTATGACACCTGAGAGATGTGAGTATCTAAACACTACTTGTGAGGTGCTAGTTTGTAATCTCCGTGCTTATTATGATTAAATTGGAACGACTATTTGTTGTAATTACTTTTATATTAGCGTTAAATGACCCCTAACTTGTATTTTTATTAGAATAAAAGCGCATTTGCTTGAGGACAAGCAAATCTCAAGTGTAAGGGTATTTGATGAGGCGAAAAGTGTACCGCTTTTAGGGGGTCATTTAAGCCCTAAATCGTATTTATTTGATCAAATATTGCCCTAAATCGTTCCTTTTGTCATTTTAGGTACTTTGGAGAAGAAATCTGGAAAAGGAAGCATTTTGGACGTTTTTGGAGCATAAAAGTGAAGAAAACGACAAAGTCTCAAAAATCTGCTGGAAAAGTACCTGTGACGGCGTCAAGCCCTAGTGTGACGCCGTCAACCCCTGACGCGCCAGAGAGGATTTTGGAGGATTAAAAGGGAACGGCGTCAAGAAGGCCATCAAGAAACCCTAACCGCGGCGAGGTGACGGCGTCACGCTCTATAACGTGACGCCGTCAGATCTGTTTTCCTATATATAGTTTTACAATTTTTAGTCATTAGTGTGCAACTTTGTGAGGAGAAACCCTAAGACGAATTTCTGCCATTTTTAAGGGTTTTTATACCCTTGGATCTCCCATGTTTAATTGAAGATAAGTAATCAATTAATCATTCAATATGTCTATGTGTTGTTTGATTATATCTTGTTCTTGTCTTTTATTTAACATGCTAGGCTAGATTTATCTTGTGTTTGCTTAGATCTAATGAAACCTAACTATTGATTATTGGTTGTTGGTGTGTTATTAATTGTATTGGATGATTGTTTATCGATGTTAGGCTTAAGAAAACTGGCTAACCTCCTATACGGTAACTTGCTTGAACGTCTTAAGAAACATGAACCAATGCGTACTAAGGTTTTTATGGTTGTATTTAATGCATGAGCGAATTCTAGTGATCCCATGTTAGGAGCTTCTTAGCCGGCTCGACATAGGAGTGAAGTAGGAGCTTGTAGAGTTGGGGAAGTACGTACGCCACCCCACGATTGGTATTAAGGAATACACCCGTCATCCACGCAATTAATACACACTAATCAACCGGTAAAAGATAGTTAGGGAGTAAGGAAATCTAAGTAAACACATTTCTCTCCATATAAGTTCCACAACCTTTTTATTTTCAGTTATTTTATTTTATTTGCATTTGTAGTTATTTGGGTTAGTTGACAACCAACTAATTCCGCCCTCTCCTTCAAACCCGAGATTTTACTTGCTTTCATAAAAAATATAAAAAATACAAAAAGAATCTTCCCTCACCCTTAGACCTACTAGAATAGTTTTTCAATCCTAACGACACTATTCCCCTAGAGAACGATCAATCCCCCGGTACTTGCCACTACACTATACTACATCGGTCAGGTACACTGCCTGGTGGGGATTGCAAGCCTCTTAAGATCCCTCGAGAGGTAAAACCTGTTGTAAGGTCGCAAAACCATGCATCAGATACCACCTCCAAATGTAACATAGCCTCCATCTAATGTTTGAAAATTGGAAAGATAGGACTTATTTCCTGTCATGTGCCTTGAACACCCACTATCTGAATAGCCTTGATCTTCATGATCTGTTGGTGAATGTTCCTGCACACAAATAAGGAAATTAGTTTCCTTGGGGAACCCAAGCCATTACTGACTTGGATTTGCCATGTGCATCAATGTAATTAAATCTTTTGAGAACAGTTGATGCACCATTGGATTTGAGAGGTTTCCAAATCCAACATGCTGAGGCCTTAACAACATTGGCCTTCTTTTCCCTAGTAGTAGAACCCTTTGGTTTCCAAATTTGTTTTAGAGGAACTGCTTTTGATGGAAAAGGTCTCTTAGCAGTTGTTTGTGCATGTTTGTAAGATGTTTTTGCACTTTGTACTGCTGGTTTAGGGTAAACAGAGTAAAAAGGTCTGGCAGTAGAAACTGCTTGTCTAGAAATAGAATCTTTTGGTCTAGCAGTAGAAACTACTTTTGGTCTAGACTTTGTTGAAACTGCTCTGGGTGTTGTTCTAATATTATTAGAGTGACTTTAGGTGTATGCCTTTTTAGATTCACAATGCGTATACCCAGATACCCTTTGGTTGCAGAAAGCTGCAAGATGGTCAAATTCTCCACATATAAAACAAGCTTTGTTATAAAAGTCAAAGTCATCACCTAGTTGGTGAGACTTAAGGCCATTCCAATTCCTTTGGTTGCCTTTAGGATTGTTTGTGGTTCTGTATTGTTTACAATATCTAACTGGTTGCCTAACATGTTTAATGTTGGTATTAGGCCTATCAGTTTTTAGTTTGACTATCTTAGGAACACTTGTTCCTGCTTTCTTAACCACTTCAGGTTTAGACATAACCTGTTCATCTTCATCATCATCAGATACCCAGTCTTCAATGACTACTCTATCTGATCTTCTATCAGAGGACACCTTGTCCTCAGGAAGTAAAGTTTTACTTAAACTTTCACTTACTTTCTTAGGTTCATCAACAACTAACTTGGTTTTTGGCTGTACACCATATTGTAGCTCAGGTTGTTGAAATTCAGCTACACCTGAATTTTCTAGGTCAATCCCTGGGGGTTTAGGGATTCCTCTGTAAGGGGGTGGGACAGCATTATATCCTAACCCTGACTTGGCTCTATTAATCACTTGACATTCAATCATGTTGGTTACACCTCTAGAAGCATGTTCTAGTGTTTCTACAGTCAAGTGAATGTTTCCATTTTCCTTTTTGATCCTATCATAAGCTTCTCTCAAAAGCTTAATTTCAGCATCTCTAAAGAATATGTCTTGTCTAAGAAGAGCTTTGTCATCAGAAAAAGCAAATTCATTTTGTTTGTAATGAATGATCTGCTTCTCTAGGGATTCTAAACCACATTTATAATCTACTAAGTCTTGTTGAGTTCTGCTTAGGACTTTCTTTTGGTCATCATAATGTTTGATTAAAGTTTGTAGTTCTGAAAGAGCTGTGCAAGTATTAGAACAAACTTTATGATTTTGTACCTCAGTAGAGAAAGCCATGAGTGCCATCTGTGAAGAATCTTCTTCTTCATCAGCCATGAAACTCCAATCAAAACCTAGCCCATCAATAGCTACCATAGCTTTTGAGTTTGGCTTAGAAACCTCCCTTGTTTTGGATGTGCTTCCAAAACCTCTATTCTTGCTATCTTGTTGTCTTGGCCTTCTACATTCTCTTGAGAAGTGCCCCATCATGTGGCAGTTCTAGCACTCTAGCTTTGACTTGTCAAAACCAGCAGTATCATTATTGCTGATTGTGAGCTTCTTCCCCGTCCTTTGATAGAACTTCTTGGCTCTCATGCTAAGAAGAGAAATTTACCATTTTAGGTCCATTTCCTCCAGATCATCATCATTGATCTCTTGGAGGTCTTCATAAGTGAGCATGGACCCATCATTTTGACTTGTTAAAAATGCACAACAGGTCTTCTCATCTAAAATACCCATGGTACTACTTGATGAACTAGCAGTACCAACACCATCAACAACTTTCACCTCTTCACTTGGATTTGAGGCACTAGGAGATGACATAAATGCCATGTTCCCAGTATTAGAACTAGTACCTCCATTTTTCTTCAAATCTTGTTCCAGAATCTTAAAGTTGCTATACAAGTCTATTAGTTCCATGGTGTCAAGGTCTGGCTTGTTCTTCCAGACAACAACATGTATAGCCCACTCTTTTGGTAAGCTTCTCAGAAATTTTGAGTTCAAATCTTCATGAGGTATTTCAACCCCAAGAATAGCAAGTTGGCTTACAATATTCTGAAGCCCATTAAACATGTGGTCAAGAGATTCATTGTTGGTAGAGGAGAAGTTTTCAAACTGCTGCTTGAGCAGAGTCTTGTGGGTTTTCTTGGTGGCTTCATTTCCACCATACCTGGCAACAATAGCTTCAAATAATGACTTGGCATCTTTGAACTTGCTGAAGTTTAAAAGTTGATCATTGGGAATGGTCATCATCAGTATGCTTCTTGCCTTTCGATCATTTTTCTTCTTTATTCTGTCTTCTGTAGATGTTGGGTGCATCTACAGAGTTGTCACCACTTTGCCTTCCACTGTTGATGTAGTGGTTGTAGGCTGGTAAGAGTTTCCATCTTCAATAATTTCCCAAAGTGCATAGTCTTGCACTTGGAAATACTGCTATATTCTCAGCCTCCACATCTCAAACTCATTCTGTTTGAGCGTGGGTAATTTTGCAACAACATTGGTCTGAATAGATTCAACGTCCATTTCTTCTTCTTCTTCTTCTTCTAAATCAAAGATATCAGCCTTACACTGATACCAATTGAGAGGATGCTTCGATACACTATTGAGGATGTTAGTCCTTTAGCACGAGTGTATGTGATACTTTAAATGAATATGATTAAGTATGCGGAATCTACTTAATCACACTTAGAAGGTTATCTGGTTATGGAAATGGAACAGTTATGTTTGTTATTGAACAATGAACAAAGAAAGTTTATCACCAAACGATTCAATATTATTCAAAATAATACGAGTGATCTTCACTATCACTAGGGTTATAAAACCTTAAATCTTAATGTTCTTATGACTTGTGATATTATTGTGTTTGTTCTTTTCTCTTAACAGATGTTCAAGTTCTATTTTTGGCACAAATCTAAATCACACAATATCTAGTCTAAGATCTCCTTTTTATACAAACAAAGGAGATCATTACAATTATGATAAGTCTTGTCGAACTACTTGTTTGAGTGTGTCAGTCATTAAGATACAACATATATCTATGTTTACAATTTGCTCTGTGTAAACCATATGGAGACTGATCACATTGTCTAAGATATTATCTACCGTATATACTTGACTTTAGTATAAAATATCTTCGTATACTTATCCAACCAGCAGTAGAATACTCGACACTTATCCATCTAGCAGCAGTATCTGTTGCACCAACAGTAAAATGTTTGCGGAAGCAGAATCTTAACGCTAGCATTAGAATGAAATGCACTAGCAGTAGAATGATACTTAGTGTACTTCCTTGAGCAGAACTGATCTTGTAAACCTTTAATTCCTGATATTAATATTTAGAATATTTAATTCCCAACAATACCCATCGTCCAAGATTCTTCATCATACCCTTTGTTTGTCGAAATTCTGCTGATTCGTTCAGGACAGGAGGAAGTTGGCTTTGGTACTCAGGTGGAGAGATCCTCGAGTTTGGCAAACCATCCTCTTCACTCATGGATGATGATGATGATGATGTAGGAGGATGAGGACGTTTTCCTCTTGCCACGGCTACCCTATGATCACTTAGAGGAACAAAGGTGTGTGGAATTTCGAGGTAGTCGGGAACGAAGCCTAAAGCATTTCTAGGAATGGGTGCAAAAGCTCTATAGAGACGGGTCAAAAGCATCCCGTAAGGCATTGCGGTGGTACCTTGAACTGGAATATCGGCCATTCTTTTGGCGATATAATAAGCGAGGTTGAAGGGTTGATGGTTTAACACGCAATACATCATGTAGCAAAGGCTTGCGTTAACATGATCCCTATTACCTATGGTGCTTATGACATTAGCCCTTAGAACTTCTTCTAGTTTCTTAAATTGAGGCATAAGTTCATTTAGCTCCATGGCAAATGGATCCCTATCCACTTAATGACCTCGAATTAACCTAGTTTGGTTGTTCTTAGGCACAAAGAGATGCTCACGAATGGTTTCTTTTGCGGTTAATGGTGTGGCATATGGTGCTGAACGATCAAGGCTGGATTCTAGAATGGTCAACGACCACTTGTCCGAATAGAAACATGTTCCTTGATTCGGCACTCCTAAGACTTCTCCAAATTGATCTAAATGAATGTTGAATTGGGTTTCGTTGACTTTGAAATGGACATTCATGTAAACATAGTCATTTGAACTAAGTCCTACACTAGCATAGAACTCTAGTATGAACCTAGGGATGATGGGCTCATCGATGTCTAGAAGGCTATCGAAGTGAATCGTGGCTAGTTGTTCTCGGAGAATGGTACCTTCATAGAATGAGGGGTCTACGGTTCTACCCTCGTGGACATAGCGTTTTTCTAACGCTTTAAAGATTTTCACTTGATCTTCTGAGAGACCTTTGGTTTTGTGGTGTTTGGGTAGGTATTTGGTGGTCTCTTTGTGATCATAATTTGTCGCGGGAGGCATGATTTTCCTAGACACGAAAATTACATAATTTAGTTAAAACTATCAAAAATACGTATATTAATTTCTAGTGTGTGCCTACATGGGGACAATGTGGAGGTGCGGTTATCTTGACTCCTTTTGATGCATGAAAATTTTGTTAATGCAAGTTTTATAACGAAATTAGAGATAACCCAAACGCTCCTACTTCAATGTTTCTATGATTGAATGTACCCGAAAATACATATTAGTTATGTATTCCCTTTAGCATTCAAGAGACATTATGCAAGTGATGTGTAAAGACATAACGTTTTTGTATTTGTATGAACAATGTTCAAAAACCATTTTTCCTAGTCGTGAGAAGATTTTGATAAAAATTTCTCATGGGGTTTTTGATGAATTATGATAATGTACTACAAGATGCAATTCCTAACTAAGGAAAACATGGTTTGTGATGCAATTCAGTAACTATGTTTCATGATTTTGCTAAAAATATGCATAAACCCCAAGTTTTGATTTTGTGCATGAAATAGAAATCCTAGATGCAGATCAGGAATGTAGATATGATAAGGATACTTGCAGTGATGATTAGAGCACAAATTTGTTGTGGAAGGTGAGCTAAATTGTGAATTTGGTGTGATAATGGTCGAGTTCCAGTAGCTAGAGTGTTTTTGGGAAGTGTGATGAATAGTACAAGGTGTTTATTTAATATACAGAAAATTTGCTCAGTAGTCCACGGATCCGACAGATCCAAAACAAGGGATCCGCCCTTGTTGTCGTTTGGATCCTGATGAACTCAAATAAGCACATTTTATTATCATCATTTATCCTATTTATTTGACTTGTTTTATTATATTATATATGAGAATTGATACGTTAATGTTTACTTTTGTAATTCTCAGGTAAAAACAAGTATTATGTGAAACTTGGCGATTTTGGACTAATTATGGAGCAAAACAAGCAAGATGTTAAGAGTCTACTGAAATGTACAAGATCAAGATCATTCTGCTCCAGATACGCCGCAACATACTTCTTACATACGGCGTATCACTATCAAGATTTCACAAGTTACAATCCAAGACATCAAAGGACATGCGCCGCATAGAGAAATGGAGTTACGCCGCATCTTAAGGCGGTGTACGAATATTCCTGAATATATTAATCTTGGACCCCACGCGAAGTTAAGTCAATGCGCCGCATCTACTTATCCTATGCGCCGCATCTAACCCTCAGACAGAAACTATAAATACCCCAAGGTCAGACGAATTTGAGAGTTGGACAGTGTGCAAGATACCATACGTACGAGTACCAAACCAGAGACGAATTCAGACGTATTAGCAGCACAAGGCACACCCTGAACGAAGATACAAGAGCTGTAAGAAGGTCCTGCATGTATTCAATTCATTAAGTAGTTTTGTTTTATTGTATTAGTACACTTTAATTCATCAGGATTGATGGGCTGATGTCATGTGACTACGGAATATCATGCGCACCCCTTAAAATTGCTTTCCCATCAATTAAAGTTTATATGTTGATGTCTTTGGTGACTTTTATTAGTGCATTGATAACCTCTGTGTCTAGCTGAGCATCGCTTGGGTCGCCATGCCCCTTCCTCGCCTATTTATTCTATCGTTTCTAGGATAGTAGGATAGACATAAGTGATCATTAAGGGTTTACTCGCCGATAAGATTAGAGCCAACGAGAAAGGGTTAATTATATACACTTCATATAAAACTAGCAATAAAACAAGTGACAAGCTACTTAATTAACAGGACAGGTCTTCTTATTGTCTCAAGTATCTATCTGTGTACGTGTGTGTTAATCGCTGATTCGTGCTCATTAGTTTAGTTTTCTATTTAATCATAACCAAATCGTGCCAGTCTCTCAGGCTGAACCCCCTTGCGTTAGATTAGGTTGTATAGCTAACTTAGGATATTAAAATACTGATTAGAATAACTAGATAATACGTTCCACTCTTAGTGATCGACACTCTACTTACCATTATATTCATACTGACCGGGTACACTGCTCGTTAAGTGTGTGTGTTATTGATAAGTCGGCTAAATATAAATTTAAAACTTGAGTAGGCATTAATACTGCTAAACCGCAACGACATACACGCGCATCAAGTTTTTGGCGCCGTTGCCAGGGAGTGAATTGTTATTATCTGTTAATTTGATTAGTATTTTAATTAGGTTTTTCTTTTTTAATTTTTAGATTCTAACCACTAACCCTGTTATATATTAGATAAATTGCATTCATTGTATAGCTTGCATATTTTCTGTTTTTGTGTGTTTTTATTTTCTTTAATTTTTGTTTCTTTTTGTTTATTTTTATTTTAGTTTTTTTTTTTGTTTTTCTGTATTTTTCTGCATTCTGCTATCGTTGTATTGTGCTGATACAAACGATACGGCGCATCTGTTTTCACAGATACAACATATTGCGTTTAATTTTTATAAAATACAACGTGTTTAATAAATTTGAGTACGACGCATCTTTCCCAAGATACGGCGTATTCTGTTTTTAATAAAAAAAATTTCTAAACCCTAACGCCATACGACGCATTTGTTTTAATAGATACGGCGTATTTTCTATTTAAATTAAAAACAGTTTTTCGAATTAATTAAACAAAAGCGACGCATCGATTTTTATCGATACGGCGCATCTTCTAAATCAAAAATCTTGTATTTTGAAACATAACGAAAATACGGCGCATTAGCTTTTGTTAATACGACGCATTTAATTTTAATAAATATAATCGATTTTTGATAATTTTGACTAGATACGGCGCATTCTAAAATTATAAGCGGCGTATCTGTTTTCTGAATAAAAGTCTGATTAAATTTTAACGTAATAAGATACGGCGTATCCAACTTCTGGATACGGCGCATCGTTAGCAGATATCAGCCATTTTTATTCTTTATATTCGTTTCTACATTCATTAATTTCTCTTCTAGCAAACAGATCCTACTGATGATTTTGCCTATGATGACAGGTTTTGCTATGGAAGATATGTCAATGAACGGATACCTTGCTAAGGCACCTATGAATGATAAGCACTATGAAAAGTCCCGCACCAAAAAGCCGTTGATTCTGGAAAGTGATGACGAGTGTGATAACTATGAAGTTAGCTTGAGCAAGTTCCCTGCATTAAGCATTACTAAAAGCTCAGAATTGGAAAAGGAACTCTTGCTTTCGGATTCATTCGAAAATTTCAATGCTATTACTAGCAACTTACCTACGATCGATGCTTTACTCAAATCCGTATCTCAAACCAACATGCCCGTCTACTCAATGGAAGTTTATGAAGATGTCAACTTCAATGTACTCACAATTGATGCCGATTTATTTTCTTGGGAATCCCCTCTTGAAGCTACTTATATGGAATTCAAACGCTTATGCAATATTGAAGATGGGATATTCTCTTATGATTTACTAATGAGCTACACTGAAGATGAATTGTTACTCTTATGGCCCATCATTGAATCTAAAGGATTAACTTGGACTACTATCAAAGAAAAAGATGGGAAATTCCAAATTGAATACATGAACTCAGCAAATGCAGTCAACAAATGGAGCAAAAAACGCTATGGTAGAGGAAATATCCAACCTATACAAATTTCTCATATGCCTTATTCCGAACAGTATTGGGGACTTGATAAAAGCAATCTGGATGATGAAAGAATTTATGCTGAATCGGAGATACTGTTTCATAAAAAGTTGGTAAGGTTGATGGATATCTCTTTAGAAGAATGGCTTGAACTTAAATACGGTGATCCCAAATTTGCTCCTACGAATGAAGTCAAACGGATTGTGACTTCATGGTTGACTCGAAGCTTTAAAGAACAATTTAATGAGTTCATGGAGATAAGGAGGAAAATGATTGGTAATACTAGCTTTGACGTTAACTACGATCCTAACAATGTTGATTTTTCAGATTGGTTAGCTAGTAAGTTCAATAACCATAAGATCATGGACCGAGCTACTAAAGATGTGTTATGGGTATATTGGATGAGAGGGGAAGATGAGGAAGTAGAAAGCAACAATGGATCATCACATGACGATTCAACGATCGAGGAAGGCATTGAAGAATTATTCAGCATAGACATTGATGTGTTCAATTATGAGACACCCTTGTGCAAACAATTCAAAGAATTTAATTACCTTCTTCAAATCGACGCTGATGTGCTAACTGGAGATCTACCAGGATTCAAAACTTATGATGAGTTCAAAAACACCTGGTACTACGAATGGAATGACCAAATACCATGGGTTTGGGATAAACCATGGGAATTTGGGCATATTACTTGTAAACCTATCCGTTTCAAGGATGGAAGTAGTGAATGGCCAACCTGTGATTATAAGTATGATGGAACCTGTAATGGGGGAAGTATAATTGGAATGAGACGGGTTGGAAACAATGTATACTTTGAAGACGATGATTGGTATGAAAAAGTTGAAGACTGCCCACGTAGAGCAGAGGCTTTGCAAGAAAAAGGTAGAATCAACTACTTAAAAGAACTTAAGGGAGCATCGAATACTACTTTCTGGGAATGGGTGCATAGTAAATTTGATGATTACTCAAGGCTTAGTCGACGCTTGCAATGGGAATTGAAAAAAGAATGGGATGAGATTCAAGATTATTATCAATCCTTTAACGTGGTTAATTATGATCCCTATGATAATAACGATGAGTCGCGAGGAGAATTGATTGATGAACTTGATGACTATTTGAATGAGGATCCTTATTTCAAGTTTGTTGAAAGAGACAAAGAAGAATTCATCAAAAGAAAATGTCAACTACTTGGGACAACTTATAATAACCCACCCATGATAATTTCTGAAAAAATTAAAGTCATCAAATACTCTTTGGGACCTGATGAGGAATATGTTGCGACAAAGACCAAAAAATATATTAGATTAAGTCGAATGGAAGAAAATGTTGCAGAGCTATACGGGAACATCTTTCGGATGAAAGAAGAAGGATGGCACGTCACAAGAACAAAATAAGGAGCTGAACGTGAGTCTAACTTGAAGACTCTGGAATAAAGACAAGTGCTGACCGGGAGACAACTCGGAAGAAAAATTTTACTTTTCTGTTCTGTGTCGAGTCTGTCAGACCTGCAGAAGATACGGTGCATCTCCATAATAGATGCGACGCATCACCTGCACTGGTCATATCTTATTTAATTTTTTGCATTTTTATTTTTAACTTTAAAACTTTATGTCAGTATTTTAATGCGGCGCATCCCTGGTTAAGGATGCGACACATCTTTTATTCTGATTCGTATTTATTCCAGGCTCGATACGGCGTATCTTCTTCCATAAGATACGGCGTATCGACTGACCTGATGATTTTCATTTTAATTTTTTAGTTTTATTTTTACTAACTACTAATGTATTATGCAAGTTTGAACCTTCTTAACTCAGGTGTGTTAAAGTCATGATGGTATTATAGATTCCTGCAATTTTTTGTGGATACATCATTTTTGAAGCTTAAACGTTCTCATCCACAAGAAAGTTGATTTTTGCTCTTATACGAATAATGGAGGATCATACCGAGAAAATCTCAGGGGAGTTTTTCTGTTCTAATTCTTTTATTTTCCTGTTTTTAACCTTTGACAAAAACAACGAGGACGTTGTTTAACTTAAGTGGGGGGGATTGGAGAATTAGAACACTCACTTGTCCTAAACCTTTTCAAAATATGCTTAAAATGCGCTTAATATATCAAAATTTTAACATTTTTTTATAGCATGTTTTTGTTTAAAGTCTAAATTACATAGCTGCACACATAACATTATTTCCAAAAATTGTGAACTTATCAAAATTTACAAATCTATGAGTGTGCCGGTGACTTGTAAACTTTAGAACTTGGCTTATATACTATTCGAGACCACCATAATAAGTATTATCTATATAATTGGAATGACCTGTCTAAATTGGTAAATTTCTAGGATTACACCCAAATAGCCTTTATATGTTATGTGATATTAACTAACTACACTGGTTAGTTAACCCCCGTATAAACCCTTTGTTACTCTCACTTTTAGAGTAAGATACCCTTAGAAAAACCCTCAGAGCAATTCCTTTCATTTCTTACACCTTTGTTATAATGTTTCGATACACCCTTACACCTTAGCCTACCCTATAGATTAAAATCCGTGGTTAATTGCTTTAGGCAAAGTGTGTTTCCTTACATTACCTGTGTTCGCGTGCGTAATTCATTATCTTTGGTTAGGTCGGGAAATTGCACAATGCAATTGGTATGAAAGTAAATATTGTATAACTTTTAGTTTATTTTTCGTGTGTTTGCTACTTTCACTATTACAGTTATTTTTGAAAGTATGAAGAGTATGGAAAAATTATCCGGAAAAATAGTGATAGTAAAGTTGTGAAATTTTACACATATGTTGATTTCAAAAAAAAAAATAAATAAAAAAAAAATACAAAAAATAGAAAAGAAAAAGAAAAAGGAAAAGTTGGAAGTTTGTTTTAACCAACTTGTGTAAAGTTTTGTATTAAGTGGGAGATATCACCACTAATTGCTGTTATATATTATATTTATGGATTGAATGGGAGTTGGCCATTATGGGAACGCCAACTAAGGTTATTCTTTGATTGAGATCTTGTTGAGTATAATTCGTGTCTACCTAAAGCGTGTGTTTCAAGTGTTAAAGCGTGAGTTATTCAATGATATGAGTCTTATTCATGGGATGGTTGGGAAAGTGATTAACCACACTTAGGATTTTAATTTATCTGTTTTGTTTATTTTTCATTTTACACCAATTTGTATCCCAAATATTATCCATACCCTATATCATTCTTTATCCAAACTTTGATTTATTGAGATTAGGGATTTGAGCAATCTTAAGTATCGTAGTCGTGGATTCGGCTATGTATTTATGATTTTGTCGCCCTTTTTGATATAATATTATTGGTGAAGATTACTTGGTCCTATCTTTAGCCTATTCGAGTTAAGGATTTGAGCAATTGCAAGTATCGTGGTCGTGGATTCGATCATGTATTTGTGATTTTATCGCCTTTTCTGGAATTTGAGATCGATAGAGATTAAAAAGGATGATCAACCCTTAACCAACAAACCCTTTTTACCGCTTTAGACTTGTTATTCCTTGGCTTTAGTGGGGGAGATGCTTATACTTGCCAAGCTTATGATAGAATATTCGTCACGACTGGACAGTTAAACGATTAGATTTGCTTTTATCGAAATATTTTATTTTATTTCTAATTCGTTAAGTGTTTGGTTGTGCAATTATGACAAAACGAATACATGCTTAAATATAAAAATAAATCCTAATATCTTTTAGGATACATTTTCATAAGATTAATTCTAAGGTTTACTTGGGGACAAGTAAAGTTCAAGTGGGGGGATATTTGATGAACTCAAATAAGTACATTTTATTATCATCATTTATCCTATTTATTTGACTTTTTTTATTATATTATATATGAGAATTGATACGTTAATGTTTACTTTTTAATTCTCAGGTAAAAAAAAGTATTATGTGAAACTTGGCGATTTTGGACTAATTATGGAGCAAAACAAGCAAGATGTTAAGAGTCTACTGAAATGTACAAGATCAAGATCATTCTGCTCCAGATACGCCGCAACATACTTCTTACATACGGCGTATCACTATCAAGATTTCACAAGTTACAATCCAAGACAGCAAAGGACATGCGCCGCATAGAGAAATGGAGTTACGCCGCATCTTAAGGCGGTGTACGAATATTTCTGAATATATTAATCTTGGACCCCACGCGAAGTTAAGTCAATGCGCCGCATCTACTTATCCTATGCGCCGCATCTAACCCTCAGACAGAAACTATAAATTCCCCAAGGTCAGACGAATTTGAGAGTTGGACAGTGTGCAAGATACCATACGTACGAGTACCAAACCAGAGACGAATTCAGACGTATTAGCAGCACAAGGCACACCCTGAACGAAGATACAAGAGCTGTAAGAAGGTCCTGCATGTATTCAATTCATTAAGTAGTTTTGTTTTATTGTATTAGTACACTTTAATTCATCAGGATTGATGGGCTGATGTCATGTGACTACGGAATATCATGCACACCCCTTAAAATTGCTTTCCCATCAATTAAAGTTTATATGTTGATGTCTTTGGTGACTTTTATTAGTGCATTGATAACCTCTGTGTCTAGCTGAGCATTGCTTGGGTCGCCATGCCCCTTCCTCGCCTATTTATTATATCGTTTCTAGGATAGTAGGATAGACATAAGTGATCATTAAGGGTTTACTCGCCGATAAGATTAGAGCCAACGAGAAAGGGTTAATTATATACAATTCATATAAAACTAGCAATAAAACAAGTGACAAGCTACTTAATTATCAGGACAGGTCTTCTTATTGTCTCAAGTATCTATCTGTGTACGTGTGTGCTAATCGCTGATTCGTGCTCATTAGTTGAGTTTTCTATTTAATCATAACCAAACCATGCCAGTCTCTCAGGCTGAACCCCCTTTTGTTAGATTAGGTTGTATAGCTAACTTAGGATATTAAAATACTGATTAGAATAACTAGATAATACGTTCCACTCTTAGTGATCGACACTCTACTTACCCTTATATTCATACTGACCGGGTACACTGCTCGTTAAGTGTGTGTGTTATTGATAAGTCGGCTAAATATAAATTTAAAACTTGAGTAGGCATTAATACTGCTAAACCGCAACGACATACACGCGCATTAGATCCGCAGGATCAGAACACAAAATTTGGTTATTTCCGTGTTTGGTTAATCTAAGGTTTGAGCTAATGTTTTATCTACTCACTAGGTTCCATTAATCCTAAACCTAGTCTAAGAAAGTTGAAAGGTTCTCTCTTAAGGGGTTTTGTGAGGATGTCGAAAATGTTGTCCTCTGAGGATACATTCTCAATTGAGATGTTTCCCTTCTGAACATTGTCGCGTAGGAAATGGTGACGTATTTCTATGTGTTTGGTTCTAGCGTGTTAGACTGGATTTTTGCTGAGGTCGATAGCTCCTTTGATGTCGCAAAGAATGGGAATGTCGTTGAGTTCAATTCTATAGTTGACGAGAGCTTGTTTCATCCACAGTTCTTGTTGACACGCCTTTCCTGCAGACACATACTTTGCCTCGGTTGTTGAAATTGTGAGGTCCGTTTGTTTCTTAGCAAACCACGAGGTGAGACAATGTCCTACAAAAGTACAAATACCACTTGTACTTTTCCTATCAACATAATCACCGGCATGGTCTGAGTCGGCATACACTATGGTTTCTACACCCGTTACTTTGGGATACCATAATCCTAAATGTGTAGTGCCATTTATGTACCTAAAGATCCGTTTAACGGCTTCAAGATGGGATATTTTGGGATCTTCTTGAAAGCGTGCACATAGATAAATACTAAACATAATGTCTGGTCTACTAGCCATGAGGTAGAGTAAACTACCAATCATTCCCCTATATTTAGTGCTATCTACGGATTCACTTTCGTCATTCTTGGTGAGTTTGGTTTCGGAGGACATGGGTGTTTTCACTGGTTTGGAATCTTCAGGACCAAATTTCTTAAGCATATCTTTGATATACTTGGATTGGTTAAAGAATATCCCATCTTTTAATTGTTTAATTTGGAGAACTAAGAAAAAGTTTAGTTCCCCCATCATACTTATTTCAAACTCATCATGCATGATTTTTGAGAAATCGTCGCATAACCCTTGACAAGTTGAACCGAATACAATGTCATTCACATATATCTGGACTATGATAATATGTGATCCATTTTTCTTGGTGAAAAGAGTATTTTCTACTAGGCCCATGGTATACTTATGGTCAACTAGGAAAGTCTTAAGTCGATCATACCAAGCTTTTGGTGCTTGCTTAAGTCCGTATAATGCTTTCTTAAGTTTGTAGACATGATTAGGTTTTTCAAAAATCGGAAAAGCCAGGAGGTTGTGCAACGTACACTTCCTCATTAATAAAACCTTTAAGAAAAGCACTTTTAACATCCATTTGGAATAGTTTAAAGTCATGTGCGCATGCATATGCAAGTAATATTCTAATTGACTCAAGCCTAGGGACGGGTGCAAATGTCTCGTCGTAATCTATACCTTCTTGTTGATTGTAGCCTTGAGCTACTAGCCTAGCTTTGTTTCTGGACACTACTCCATTTTCATCCATTTTGTTCCTAAAAACCCATTTAGTTCCAATTATGGTTTGATTTTGAGGTTGAGGTACTAAAGTCCAAACATCATTCCTAACAAACTGATTTAATTCTTCTTGCATCGCTATGACCAAAGATTCATCTTTTATGGCTTCATTAACATTTTTAGGTTCAATGGTTGAAACAAAACAAAAGAAATTACTTTCGTTTTGGGCTTTTGACCTTAAGGTTCTTGATGAGTGTCTAAATATTCATCATTTCATTCCCATTTAAACTGCAAAAACATTTAATAACACTCAGAAATGCTTCAAAATACAGAAAATATCCTTGGATTGTGTTTTTATATGTCACAAGTGCAAAAGGATTGAAAACAGGTGAAAAAAAAGCAAAGTTTACAAAATTGGCAGTTTCAGTCCCTGAAGTTTCATAAGTTGGCAGAAATAGTCCCTGGTATTCAAAAGTGGAAAACTTACATCTATGGTCCTTGTACTATTCATCTATGGCAAGAATGACCCTTCTTATAACTTTGAATAAGTTACATTTCCACCCCACAAAAATCCAAAAATTACACTTTTGGTCCTTGTGATTAAATCCTATCCTAAAAACAATAACCGGATCAAACAAAATACCCTAAACCCAATCCTACACTAACCCAACCCAACTTACTAAACAAAAGCCCAAAACCACCCAACCCGATCCACCCCTTAGCTAAACCCAGAAGTTTGACCCAAGTCAAACTTCTCATCTTCTTCCCACTTGCCTGCCAATACCACACTCACCCACTGATTTCTCTGCCAAACCACCCTTATCCCTGACCATCACCTTCCCCCTCCTCCTCTACACTCCACCTAACAAGCCAAGTGCATTTAATGCACTCTTCCCCCTCACAGGTTAAAAAACCCACTATCCCAAGTTTCCCGCCAAAATGCTATAGAAGGGCTGAGATGATTTCTAGCCAATCCAACGGGTGGGATTTAATTAGAGGAATGAGAGAAGACCTTTTGGATATCTATAAAAGGAAGAGAAGACACATTGAAGAAATTGTCACTAGTTTTAGACCCTTCGTAGTGTAGATTTAATTTATTGTCATTTTCAGTTTCAAGTTAAGTGTTTATTGTCAATTCCAGTTTGTTTCAAGTCATATGTCTTAAATTTCTTCTGTATTGTGCTAAAGTTCCAAGTTAATGAAATTCAAGTTTCCAAGTTTTCTGTTTAGTTCGAATCAAGTCATGTGTTAATCAAAAAGCTTATTTACTGTATGAATAAGCTCATACAAGCTTAATATAGCTTGGTGTGAGCCTGTTCTAGTTCAATTAGTTTTGTTCCAAGAAAAACCAAGAAAAGTCAAGAAAAGTCAACTGAAGTCAAAGATTGGTCAAATAAGCAAATTGGTGGAGTTAAGCTGGAGTGATTAAGCTTGAGAGGAGTTTAAGCTTGGTAAGTGACAAACCAAGTTAGTTCTGATCAGTGTTCTTTTGCTTCATTGCTTCTATCAGTTGTAAGTCTTTTCTTATTTTTGCATTTCACTGTGCTAGTGCTTATTTAGAACTTATTGTATATCTATTATGTTTATTGGTAGTTTATAAATGTTTATTGTCTGTTTTATCAGTTCTTAATAACTTTTTCTTTGTTTTGCTCAAAAAAACCTATAAAAAGCCAAAAATAGCCCTTATATAGTAACTGCTTATTAATAAGCTTATTTCAGTTTTTAATTATTTATTATCATATAAATAAGTTAGTTAAACTTAGTTCATTAAAGTTCTTAGCTTAAATCTGCATTTCCTAGTTTTAAATTGCTAAAGTTGATTTTAAAAGGGTGTTTGGCTAAAGCCTGTTTTAGGGTCAAAAAGCTCAGTACTGTTCATTTGCTTGTGGCCTAAGTTTGATTGTGTGTAATTTAGGATAGTTAAGCTGTTTTCCGCTGCATTGAAGTTCTTTTGATGCCTTTTCAAGTTTTTGAGTAGTATAGTGAAAATCTTGTACCCTACTGCCCTTTTTAAGCTCCAATAAGCTGAGGCTTATTTAGTGTTTCTTTTTGGCATTTCCTTGTTCATTCTAGTGGTTATTGTGTATTCCCAAGAGTTGGATAGGTTTCATGTTAGAATTGACAAAGTTAAGAACCAAAAACTCACTCTGCTGCATCAGTGTATACTGAGCAGATCTGAGTTCTGCACCATCTGATCTAGGCACCAATTGGAGTTCAATTGGGTTGTAAAATTTGGGCATTTTTGGTTTTTTGTGTAGCCAGTAGTGCTAGCTAGCTTTTTCCCCCATAAAGTTTCTACTTATCAGCTTATTGAGTGCTTAAAATTGCTCTGCAAGTTGGTGGTTTTAACTAATTTTTCTGCATAACTAGTGCAACTGCCCTAGTGCTTATCAGCTTATTCATATTTCTTATCTGGTCATATTAAGTTGTTTCATGCTTGATTAAGTTGTTTAAACTAGTCCTGAGCTTTTGGGAATTTTCAGAGCTTTTTAGCTTATTTGCCAAACTGCTTATTAGCCCATTTGCTTATTAGGGCTTAGTTAACTTGTAATTTTATTTTTCCTAGATTAAAAATAATATTTCAGATTTTCCTGTAAAGTTTCATATTTTTCTAAAGTCATTTACTATTTTTAAACCTTTTAATTAGTTTTAATAATTTTTAATTCATAATAAAAAATATAATAATCAGAAAAATATAAATCTTTTTTCTAAAATTTTCTTTTATTATTTAGGATTTAAGAAAAATAATTTTACACTTGTAGGATTAGTTTTCTAGAATTTCACTTTCTAGTCCCGTTTTAGAATTCCCGTTTTGCGTTTTTAGTTTATTTAATTCGCGTTTAATTTTCTTTTGTATATTTGTTTTTCATATATCAATTAGAATTAAAAAAGCAATCAAAAATCAAAATTCCATATCATCAGTCACTCTAATCCAAACCTTTTACGATTGCCCATTCACGCCTCGTTGGGAAACGACCCGGGTAATCACTTACCTGGTATCACACACAAACGTAAGTTTTTGCAAGTATCCTTTTTCACAAAGGGGTAGTTTGTATTTATTCACGTGTATCCGTCTGCATAATATTTATATACAGTATTTATCACGGATCAAATTTTAGCGCCGCTGCCGGGGAGGTTGTGTTGCGACAATATTGTTTAAAGTTTTAGGCGATTAGTGATTTGAGACCCTTCCTTGTGAAGTTACTATTTCCCATAAACCATATAAAATACGAAAATATTTTCCTTTTCTTTTATATATAATATCATATAAAAAATAAAAACCCAAAAACATTTTCCGTTTTATTGTAAAATAAAAAGATAAAAGCAAAATTAATATAATATTCCTCAACTTGGGTATTATCATAATAAGTTCTCAAACCAAAGATTAAAACTTGCCTTTGTATTGCTTGCGAATTCGGCTCACCTTTGATTGATAAACAAACTATAACGGAGGTTTAAGGATAGTTTGACATTAAATTATCGAACTGAAAGAAGCGGGTTTTTAAGGAGCATTAATTGCCCACCTTTGCTTCTCTACCACTCTGTGCGTTTTTCAGTCAGAGAGCTACCGTACGCTGGTTGATTTAAGGTTTTAAGTTCCTTGTGTTTTGCTTGATCTTGTTTTAATTAATTTATTTTCCAAAAAATCCAAAAAAATTGAAAAACCAAAAACCCAAAAATATTTTTCCTCATCCTCTTAAACTGTTTGATTCTATCATCTTAAACCCTCCTTAATATTTAATTCTCATGTCGTCACCCAGCTATCGCTGCTTTCGTTGTAGAGGTCCAGTGGGTGATAATCTTCGTTGTTCCAAGTGTTCGTGTGAGGAGTGTGGAAATGATGCACCAGACGGATCTTGTTATTGGTATGAAGTAGCCCTCAAAAGAGAGCTTACTTCCATCAATGATTCTCAAAGTTCTTCTGACTACCCTTCACAGCCCGAGATACATGCTATTAGTGACAAACCGTCAAGAATCGATCCTAACCTTTCACGATTTACGGTTAAAAGTTTGTCAAGCAAACGTACAGAGCTTAGAACGGTGACTAAAAAGAACGACTTGCCTAATCTTCACGTTTATCAAGAACAAGAACCAGAGACCATAACGGAAGTGGTAGAAATTCCTAGCTCTCAGAGCACACCACTTGTCCCACCTCCGGATTTTATTCCTTGTGTCGGTTGTGGTGAGCCGCTTTTCGGTTTGCCATGTCATTGGTGTACATGTAAACAATGTGGTAATGATATTCGAGACGGAAGTTGTTTGTTATGCGGTTCGAGGAATTCATTTGCTTATGATCCAAATTCTTTCAATGAACCGCCAAATTTCTCCGACTACTCTCCACAGCCCCAAATGTCTTCATCTTACAACTATGGTTGTGAACAGTGTGGGGGACCTCCAAATGGTGGAAATTGCCATGGTTGTAGCATTGTGAATTCGGGAAACGGGTTTGTCTATGACCAAAATCCCAACAATGAAACAACCAATTTCCTTAACCAACCCCCACACCATGAGATGGAAACATATTCTTGTGAACATTGTGGAGGTCCACACCCAAGTTTTGATTGTCAAACAGGAAATACGTCTGTCTATGAACAAGATCCATGTAATCAAAACTTCGGGTATGACCAATATCCATATGATTCACCGAATCAGTCACAGCAAATGTATTGTTGTGAGTTCTGTGGTGGTCCACATTATGAATCCGATTGTCAAACGAGGACCCCGCTTGTCTATGAGCATGGCCCTTGTGACAATTATGATCATTCTTATCACGACCAGCCTCCACAGCATCAAATGATTCAAACTCAGCCTCAGCTACCTCTTGAAGAATCTTTCGAAGATGTACTCCAAAAACTTCAAAATGTCATAGATTCATTTAAAAATTTGGCTGATAAACCTACCCAAGAAGATCCTCATCAGAAAACTATTGGAGAACTTCTAGCTGAAGAACAAACAGCTAAAATAAGTTCCAAATATCGTCAAACTTTCATTTGCGATGACGATGATGAAGATTCTATGTGGGGAGTTTGCGAGAATTCATCAGCTGCAATTACACCTGTCCAGAAAAGGCAGGAAGACAAGACTATTGCAGAATTGCTAGCAGATGAGCAAATGGAACGTAATAAAGCCATTTTTGCTAGCAATATTGATGAGGAAGACGACGAGGAGAGTACTATTCCTTTGAGGGATATCATTTCTCAACTCCTTCAGTCTATTGCAATCACATCATTCTTACCAACTTTGGACTCCGAGGACTCTCTTATTATGGGGGATGAGCATATTAGCACTATTCCTGAAAAGGAATCGGACGAATTCATAAAGTCTAGTGCTGAGAACCTTATCTCAATCCTAAGTGAGTCTGAGGATATATCGGACAGTGATTGGGATTCGTCTATTTGTAGTGATCAACCTCTTGACACTACTGATGAATTTTTCGGGACGTTTTCTAACCCTCTTTTCGATTCAAACGATGATTCTTTCGGGATTTTCTCTAATCCCCTTTTCAATTCAAATGATGATTTTTCCTCTAGTGATGACGAATCACTTTCTGATGAGGATGTTCAAAATGAAAGTCTCAAAGTCTATTCGAATTCTCTTTTTGAATTTAATGATAAGTGCTTTTCTATCAAAATAAATCCTCTCTTTGATGAAGAGTTAGAAAACGATGAGGTCAAGAACTCTATTATCCATAAACTTGATGATGTGACCTCAACTCTTAATCCCGATATTGATCTTTCTCCAACATATGTGACATTTCCCGTTGAGGATCGCCATTATATTGACTTCACATATGTCGTTCTAGTTTTTCTACCTTTCTGTGCTTATAAGGTAGCTTGTCCTGTCCCTCACTCGTTTGGGAATGAGGACAAAGTTTTTGACCCCGGCATCTCTTTTAAGCCGGATATATCTCATCGGAGTGGATCTTTCAAATATTTCAATGTTTATCGAAACATTTTGAATGAAAGTCCGATGGAGATGGTTTCTTCCACTTGCTTCCCCATGAACCAATGAATTCGGGGTCGAGTCAAGCTAAGTGACTCGGTGAACAAAAATATTAGCACACCATATGGGTTTTCACCCATATTTCTGTCTTCTTTCTCTTTTCTAACACCTAAGTGTGGGGGAGTTGCCCCTGCTGATATATATATATATATATATATATATATATATATATATATATATATATATATATATATATAAAATTGTTGTGTTTCCGCTCTTGGCTAGTAGTATTTCCTTTTTACGTTCTAAGTGTCGGCATAACAGCCGGTACTTTGAATATTGAGGGCAATATTCAATTCTAAGTGTGGGGGGGAGAGAAATTCTGGCGAATTTGATCAAATGTGTACCTTCTAGTGCCTATTCCCCCGTTTTGGCCAAAATTTTAAAATTTTTTCATTTGGTGGAAGCGCTTTGCACTAACACAACAAATGGTTATCAGTCCACCATGTCTAACCCACATAAGGACTGGCTAATCCGAGAGCAAACGGCTCTTGGTAAAGATGTCTCAAATCCGTTTATGGCTTACAATTTGCCAAAAATTGTATGGTTTTCAACTCCCCATATCTTTATAAGTTAAGAGTTGGCTAGTCCAGAAGCAAACGGCTTTTGGTAAAGACAAATCAAATCCGTTGACAGCTGATGGTTTGCTCAAAATCATTTGGTTATTAATGTACCAAAGTATCATACTAAAACATTGGCTACTCCAGAAGTAATGGCTTTTGGTAAAGAGACATAAAATCCATTAAATTTTCATAAAAGATTGCTAGAGACTAGTAATAGTTTAGTGTGGAGGATTGATGAGTGTCTAAATACTCATCATTTCATTCCCATTTAAACTGCAAAAACATTTAAAAACACTCAGAAATGCTTCAAAATACAGAAAATATCCTTGGATTGTGTTTTTATATGTTACAAGTGCAAAAGGATTGAAAACAGGTGAAAAAAAGCAAAGTTTACAAAATTGGCAGTTTCAGTCCCTGAAGTTTCATAAGTTGGCAGAAATAGTCCCTGGTATTCAAAAGTGGAAAACTTACATCTATGGTCCTTGTACTATTCATCTATGGCAAGAATGACCCTTCTTATAACTTTGAATAAGTTACATTTTCACCCCTCAAAAATCCAAAAATTACACTTTTGGTCCTTGTGATTAAATCCTATCCTAAAAACAATAACCGGATCAAACTAAATACCCTAAACCCAATCCTACACTAACCCAACCCAACTTACTAAACAAAAGCCCAAAACCACCCAACCCGATCCACCCCTTAGCTAAACCCAGAAGTTTGACCCAAGTCAAACTTCTCATCTTCTTCCCACTTGCCCGCCAATAACACACTCACCCACTGATTTCTCAGCCAAACCACCCTTATCCCTGACCATCACCTTCCCCCTCCTCCTCTACACTCCACCTAACAAGCCAAGTGCATTTAATGCACTCTTCCCCCTTACAGGTTAAAAAACCCACTATCTAAAGTTTCTCGCCAAAATGCTATAGAAGGGCTGAGATGATTTCTAGCCAATCCAACGGGTGGGATTTAATCAGAGGAATGAGAGAAGACCTTTTGGATATCTATAAAAGGAAGAGAAGACACATTGAAGAAATTGTCACTAGTTTTAGACCCTTCGTAGTGTAGATTTAATTTATTGTCATTTTCAGTTTCAAGTTAAGTGTTTATTGTCAATTCCAGTTTGTTTCAAGTCATATGTCTTAAATTTCTTCTGTATTGTGCTAAAGTTCCAAGTTAATGAAATTCAAGTTTCCAAGTTTTCTGTTTAGTTCGAATCAAGTCATGTGTTAATCAAAAAGCTTATTTACTATATGAATAAGCTCATACAAGCTTAATATAGCTTAGTGTGAGCCTGTTCTAGTTCAATTAGTTTTGTTCCAAGAAAAACCAAGAAAAGTTAAGAAAAGTCAACTGAAGTCAAAGATTGGTCAAATAAGCAAATTGGTGGAGTTAAGCTGGAGTGATTAAGCTTGAGAGGAGTTTAAGCTTGGTAAGTGACAAACCAAGTTAGTTCTGATCAGTGTTCTTTTGCTTCATTGCTTTTATCAGTTGTAAGTATTTTCCTATTTTTGCATTTCACTGTGCTAGTGCTTATTTAGAACTTATTGTATATCTATTATGTTTATTGGTAGTTTATAAATGTTTATTGTCTGTTTTATCAGTTCTTAATAACTTTTTCTTTGTTTTGCTCAAAAAAACCTATAAAAAGCCAAAAATAGCCCTTATATAGTAACTGCTTATTAATAAGCTTATTTCAGTTTTTAATTATTAATTATCATATAAATAAGTTAGTTAAACTTAGTTCATTAAAGTTCTTAGCTTAAATATGCATTTCCTAGTTTTAAATTGCTAAAGTTGATTTTAAAAGGGTGTTTGGCTAAAGCCTGTTTTAGGGTCAAAAAGCTCAGTACTGTTCATTTGCTTGTGGCCTAAGTTTGATTGTGTGTAATTTAGGATAGTTAAGCTGTTTTCAGCTGCATTGAAGTTCTTTTGATGCCTTTTCAAGTTTTTGAGTAGTATAGTGAAAATCTTGTACCCTACTGCCCTTTTTAAGCTCCAATAAGCTGAGGCTTATTTAGTGTTTCTTTTTGGCATTTCCTTGTTCATTCTAGTGGTTATTGTGTATTCCCAAGAGTTGGATAGGTTTCATGTAGAATTGACAAAGTTAAGAACCAAAAACTCACTCTGCTGCATCAGTGTATACTGAGCAGATCTGAGTTCTGCACCATCTGATCTAGGCACCAATTGGAGTTCAATTGGGTTGTAAAATTTGGGCATTTTTGTTTTTTTGTGTAGCCAGTAGTGCTAGCTAGCCTTTGCCCCCATAAAGTTTCTACTTATCAGCTTATTGAGTGCTTAAAATTGCTCTGCAAGTTGGTGGTTTTAACTAATTTTTCTGCATAACTAGTGCAACTGCCCTAGTGCTTATCAGCTTATTCATATTTCTTATTTGGTCATATTAAGTTGTTTCATGCTTGATTAAGTTGTTTAAACTAGTCCTGAGCTTTTGGGAATTTTCAGAGCTTTTTAGCTTATTTGCCAAACTGCTTATTAACCCATTTTCTTATTAGGGCTTAGTTAACTTGTAATTTTATTTTTCCTAGATTAAAAATAATATTTCAGATTTTCCTGTAAAGTTTCATATTTTTCTAAAGTCATTTACTATTTTTAAACCTTTTAATTAGTTTTAATAATTTTTAATTCATAATAAAAAATATAATAATCAGAAAAATATAAATCTTTTTTCTAAAATTTTCTTTTATTATTTAGGATTTAAGAAAAATAATTTTACACTTGTAGGATTAGTTTTCTAGAATTTCACTTTCTAGTCCCGTTTTAGAATTCCCGTTTTGCGTTTTTAGTTTATTTAATTCGCGTTTAATTTTCTTTTGTATAATTTTTTTTCATATATCAATTAGAATTAAAAAAGCATTCAAAAATCAAAATTCCATATCATCAGTCACTCTAATCCAAACCTTTTACGATTGCCCATTCACGCCTCATTGGGAAATGACCCGGGTAATCACTTACCTGGTATCACACACAAACGTGAGTTTTTGCATGTATCCTTTTTCACAAAGGGTTAATTTGTATTTATTCACGTGTATCCGTCTGCATAATATTTATATACACTATTTAGCACGGATCAGTTCTTTCGTTAATTTTTCCTATGACGTTGTCTAATGGATGACTTTTGGATTCTTTGATGTTGACAATTTCTCCTTTTACCGGTTCGTATTCTTTGTCATTCTCTATGTTTTCTTGGTTTTCAACCATTTGACTTTCAACTAAGTTATCATCTACCAAAGGTGATGTCTTAGAGGGAGGTGGACTTTCGTCGAATGTTACGTTCAACGATTCCTCGACTCTTGATGTTTCTTTATTCAAGACAATATATGCTTTACTATTTTATGAATATCCTAGAAATACACCTTCATACGACTTTGGGTCGAACTTGGTGAGGTAATCCTTAGTGTTTAATATGAAGCACTTGCTTCCAAAAACTCTAAAATATCCTAACGTAGGCTTTTTGCCTCTATAAAGCTCATATGGTGTTTTATTCAAGAATGGTCTAATTAGGACTCTATTTAGGATGTAAGTGGATGTGTCAACGACATTACACCAAAACTTTTGGGGTATGTTTTGCTCGTTTAACATTGTTCGACTCATTTCTTGAAGTTTTCTATTCTTACGTTCTACTACACCATTAGAATGAGGGGTTCGAGGAGCCGAGAAGTTATGTGTTATGCCATTAGCATCAAAAAAAGCTCCGAATTGGATTTCGTTATCAAATTCACGACCGTGGTCGGTTCTAATTGACACTATATTATTTCCTATTTGATTTTGAATTTTCTTACTTAGAATTTCAAATTTATCAAATGCTTCGTTTTTAGTTTTTAAGAACTTAGTCCAAGTATACCTAGAGTAATCATCGACTATTACCAAAGTATAGAAGTTTCCCCCGTAACTTTGTATAGCGGATGGACCAAACAAATCCATATGTAACAATTCTAGACACCTAGATGTAGACACCATGTTTTTAGCCTTATGGCTATTATGAACTTGTTTCCCAATTTTGCAAGCATCACAAAAGTGTTGGTCGTATTTCAACTTGGGCAGGTTCCTAACGAGTTCCTTAGATGATAAGGATTGGATTAACCTTATATTGGCATGACCTAAGCGTCTATGCCATAGAGTTGAGTTATCGTCCAAAAAAGTGAGTCAAAGTTTGTCTTTAGGTGTTTTATCTAATTTCATAACGTATACGTTATTCTTTAAAACACCTTTTCCTACGGTTATACCATCTCTAAGTATTTTACTTCCATTTTCACTGAAGAGGACGTTATACTTTTTACGGAACAACTGACTAATGCTAAGTCATTTAAAACCTAAGTTATCTACATGAGCAATATCATCAATAGTGAGAGAGTCATGAGAGATTGTACCTTTTTCAATGATTTTACTTTTAAGCTTGCTACCGAATGTGACATTACCTCCATCGTACACTTGGTAGGTTGAGAAAAGGCTTTTGTTTCCCATCATGTGTCTTGAATACCCACTATCTTTAATCCACTCATCTGGTTCTAACTCAACTTTCAAGCACACCTAAGTTCAAGAAAAACTCAAGCGTTTGGTCCCCAATATCTCATGGGTCCATTTGGGTTAAACATAACATTATCATGGTTCATGTATTGAAATGGTGTACAAGAGTTCCATGGCATGTAGTTGGGACCTTGAAAGTTCCTAGACATGTTTTGGTTCCAATTTCTTTGATAATGATGTTGTAAGTTAAAGTTACTCTTTGGAAAGGGTTGTTTGGGAAAACTAGTTTTAGGTCTCTGTTGAACCGTTTTAGTTCTAAACTCATTATTAACTTGACCTTTTCCTGTAGCGACTGATGGTTTTTGTTTGTTAACAGTTGTACTAGTGCTAGGTTTTCTAGTGACATTAACGAATTCAGTACGATCCAAATTACGAGCTTTCTGTTCATCAATAGTACCTGCGGATCCCTTGGGTATAACTGGCGGATCCAAAATTTTGGATCCGTCGGATCCGTGGGTGTCTGACTCAGTTGGAACAGTTTCTTTTTCTTTCACTGTTTGTTTCTTAAAGTCACTTAAGCTTCCTAGTTTCATAAAACCTAGTCCGGTTTTATCATGAGGTAATTTTTGCATCTTCATTATCTCTTCTATACAGCTTATGTTTTTATCAAATTTTTTAAACTTAGAATTTTGCTTAATGAGATCTTCCTGCGTGGTTTTAAGAGTTTCTAATTCTAGTTTAAGTTCTTGACAAGAGACACATGTTTCTTTACTATTTTTACTCTTTTCCATTCGTATCTCTTTTTCTTTAAACCAATAAACTTCGTTTTCTAAAAGTGTCGTTTTGGTTTTTAAGAACTTACTTTTGTTTATGATTTTTAAAGTGATATCACACAGTTTGTTATATTATACTTCTAAGGTTTCATCATCTCTAGAAGAATATAACGAGTCAGAATGTACCTCTTCTGTGTCATGAGCCATGAGAGCAACTTCGTCGTTTTTAGGCTCGTCATCATCGCCTTCACTATCACTCCAAGCTCCACTAACAAATGCTCTTTGAGACTTGTTCTTTGGAGGCTTTGGACATTCTCCTTTTACGTGACTAGAATCCCCGCACCTATAACATTTCCTATCTACCTTTCCTTTCCTATCATCACGGTCTTTCCGGAAGGATTTCTTTTCTTCACGAGGTGGTCTTACGAACTTTCCTCGTCTCCTAAAGAATTTCTTGAAATCTCTTACAGCCATGGCATACTCTTCGTCTTCGCTACTAGAAGAAGACTTTTCATCATCACTTGATTCTACCCTAGCTTTTAAGGCAATGGACTTCATGTTCTCCTTTTTGCCTTTAACTATTTCTGAGTCTTTTTCCATCACCATCTCGTGAACTTTGAGATTTCCAATGATCGTCCAGTGTCATGCTTGAAAGATCATTAGATTCTTCAATAGCCGTCACCTTTTCTCTCCACTTCGGATGGAGTGCTCTTAGAAATTTCCTGACAAAATTCTTACTAGAAAAAGATTCATCAAGTGCTTTAAGAGATGTAATAATAGTATTAAACCTAGCAAACGCACTATCAATGGTCTCATCTTCAGAGATAACAAATTGTTCATATTGTTCAACAAGAAGATCAATTTTGTTATCTTTGACTTGTGAGTTCCCTTGATGAGTGATAATCAATGATTGCCAAATATCCCTAGCTGTTTTACACATAAAAACTCTTTCATATTCTTTCTTAGGTAAAGCATTATAAAGCATCATTTTGGCTTCGTTATTTTTGGCAATCAACTTCTTTTGCTCATCACTGTGACGAGTAAGAGAAGCACCTTCATCCCGACCACCTGAAATATTATTACTTATGGGCTTGTAATCACCCTCTACAATTATATACCATAGATCTATGTCCTTTGACTTCACATATGTCTCAAAGCGGTTTTTTCAGTATATGAAACAATTTGGTTCAAATAGTGGTGGTCTTTGTATACAATATATTTGAAAATCTTGAGTAACGTAGCTCTTATGCCAATTGTGGAAAACTAGAAGGGGGGTTGAATAGTTTTACCGTTTTAAAATATTAATTTGCTTTGTGACTTATCGTGATTTCAAAGTAAATATACACAAACAAGCAATATAAGTTAAGTAAGTAAAGAAAGGAATGATCAAACCACACAACACGGATATTTATAGTGGTTCGGCTACAAGGACTCTCTTCCTTGCCCTACTCCACTCCTCGAGCCTCTAACTCGAGAGTTTTTCTTCACTAAGAAACAAACTCCCTTCTAGGCGGAGAAAACCTTTACACGTCGCTTACTCTTTATCTGATACTAAGCTAAACACCGAGTTCTTTACAAGGGTACAACCACTCCCATTGGTTCTTTAACAAGGGTACAACCACTCCCGACACTCTTTGTGTTTTAAGGGCTAAAACACTAACCAAACTCTACTGAATAAAAAGTATAACAATGATGTGTGAACACTAACAAATCACACAGTATCTAACACTTGCAACAGTATGTATGTTGAAGCTTGTATGCTTGATCTTCTTTGCTACAAAAGTAAGATCAAAATGAAATGAATGAATGAAATGGGTTAGTGATATACAAATGAATGAATATATGTTTTAAGCTATATGAGTGATGATGTTCCTGAATGATTAGCTTGTTATTTATAGGCAAAGCTGATCAACGCGGATCCCTTAATTTGGATCCGCCCTTGTACTGGTTTGGATCCGCGGGTACAGGAAAGCTAAGACTTCAACAAATCTTTCCATATCTTGCTATATCTTTCCATATCTTCCAAAGTCAACTTTGTTGCTTAAGAATCTTTCCAAAAAAATTCAAATCTTCCCAAGATTTTCTAATGAGGTATGCCATGATGTCATGTGTTAATATTTCTAATTTAAGAAATAAAATTAAAACATGTAAATGTAAAATGTATGTAATGTGTAAAATGTATTTATAAAAGACTTGTTACTATAAATTCAAAAGACTTAATCTTATATTTATGCCTTGCTTAAAGATATACTTTGTGATTGTCATTAACAAAATTAAGCAAAAATCGTAAAATATAAATAACGTTTTTAGGACGATATTTGTATTAACAATTACTTTGTCACCCACTTGGAACTCAAGGGGTTTTCACATCTTGTCGGCATAGCTCTTTTGACGGTCACGAGCCACTTGCATTCGGCTCTTGATCTGCACAATCTTTTCAGTAGTCTCGTGGACTAGGTCTAGTCCAGTAAGTTGACTTTCTCCGACTTCAGCCCAACATATTGGCGATCTGCACTTATGAACATAAAGTGCCTCATACGGTGCGGCCTTAATGCTGGTGTAATATCTGTTGTTGTAGGAAAACTCGGCTAAAGGCAAATGCCTATCCCAGCCGTTCCCAAAGTCAATCACACAGGCTCTCAGCATGTCCTTTAACGTCTGAATGGTCCTTTCACTCTGACCATCAGTCTGAGGATGATAAGTTGTAGTCATGTCAAGGTCGGTTCCCAATGCGTCCTGGAGCGACTTCCAGAAGTTAGACGTGAACTGGCTGTCTCGATCAGAGATGATAGAGACAGGCACACCATGCATTGCGACAATTTCCTTCACATACAGTCGCGCAAGTTTGTCCATGCTATCATTCTCCTTTATAGGAAGGAAATGAACTGATTTAGTGAGACGGTGGACGATCACCCAGATCATGTCGTAACCGCTTGACGTCTTAGGCAGTTTGGTGATAAAATCCATAGTGATGCGCTCCCATTTCCATTCTGGATTTTCAGGTTGAACAAGCAGACTGGATGGTCTCTGGTGTTCAGCCTTAACTTTCGAGCACGTTAAACATTTACTGACGCACTCAGCTATATCGGCCTTCATGTTTGGCCACCAATACAACTTCTTTAAATCCAAGTACATCTTGTCAGATCCTGGATGGATGGAGTATTTGGATTTGTGAGATTCGTGCATGATCAAACCACGAATTCCTATGTATAGCGGGATCCAACTCCTGTCCCCATAACAAAAAACTCCATCGGATCTTTTTAGGAAGCCATTCTCACTTTCTGGCATTCCGTAAATCTTCTCACTTGGTCGGTTTTCTTCCTTGAGTACCTCGACCTGAGCCTCAAGAATTTTCGCTAGAAGCGGCGAACTGATCGTCATTCCTAACGATCTGACTCTGAGGGGTTTGATCCGCTATTTTCTGCTGAAGGAATCGGCAACCACATTTGCCTTGCCTGGGTGGTAACGGATCTCACAATCGTAGTCGCTAAGCAATCCCAACCATCGGCGCTGTCTCATGTTCAGCTCCTTCTGGTTTAAGATGTGTTGTAGGCTTTTGTGATCGGTATACACCACACACTTAGTGCCATAAAGATAGTGCCTCCAAATTTTCAGTGCAAACACGACTGATCCTGACTCTAGGTAATGGGTTGTGTAGTTTTTCTCATGGGTTTTCAGGTGACGAGAAGCGTATGCTATCACCTTCTCTCTCTGCATCAGCACGGCTCCCAAACCTTTGTGTGAAGCGTCACAATAAACAACAAAGTCTTCACTACCCTCAGGTAAGGCCAAAATAGGTGCACTACATAATCTTTCCTTAAGGAGTTGGAAAGCTTCTTCCTCCTTATCTCTCCAGTCATATTTCACATTCTTTTGTGTCAGTTTAGTCAAACGCTTAGCTATCTTGGAGAAACCTTCAATGAATCTTCGGTAATAACCGGCAAGTCCTAAGAATTGACGTATTTCGGTGGGTGTTGTGGGTGTCGCCCAATCCTTTATTGACTCGATCTTGGCGGGATCCACGTGAGTGCCTTGACTATCGATCACGTGACTCAGAAACTGCACAGTTGATATCCAGAATTCACACTTCGAAAACTTGGTATATAACTCCTCCTTTTTCAATAATTCCAAAATTAGCTTGAGGTGTTCCTCATGCTCTTTCTCATTCTTGGAATATATCAGAATGTCATCAATGAACACTATTACGAATTTATCCAAGTACGGCTTACACACCCGATTTATGAGGTCCATGAATACAGCTAGTGCGTTAGTCAAGCCGAATGGCATAACTTGGAATTCGTAATGGCCATATCGGGTTCGGAATGCGGTCTTCGGGATATCCTCTTCCCGGACTCGAAGTTGGTGATAACCTGATGTCAGGTCTACCTTGGAATAAACCGATGAACCCTGCAGTTGATTAAATAGATCATCGATTCTCGGGAGTGGGTACCGATTCTTGATGGTTAGCTTATTCAGCTCCCGATAGTCGATACACATCCTGAAGGATCCATCCTTCTTCTTAACAAACAAGACCAGAGCTCCCCAAGGCGAAGAACACGGTCTGATGAAACCTTTTCCTGACAGTTTAGCTAACTGATCAGACAACTCCTGTAACTCTGTCGGTGCTAGCCGGTAGGGTGCTCGCGCTATAGGCGCGACTCTTGGCACCAAATCGATTTGAAATTTGATCTGTCTGGCCGTTGGGAATCCAGGTAGGTCTTCTGGAAAACTTCTGGGAAATCCCTCATAATTGGCACGTCTTCCAATCGTTTCTATTCGGGCTCCTTCTCCTTCTTCTTAGTAACATGAGCTAGAAAGAGGTGGCATCCTTTCTCAATGCACTTCTGTACCTTCGTACACGAGATGATGCTCAGTCTTGAGGAACGTGCACGATCGCTCCGATCTCCTTCAATTATCAGAAACTCATTCCCGTATGGTACTCTGACGATCTTTTCATCACAGATAATGACGGCATGATATTTTGACAGCCAATCCATCCCTATGATAACGTCAAAACTACCCAATTCAACTGGCATGAGATCGATGTTGAATGGGTTGGTTTAATAAATTTAGAGCGCAACCCCTTATAATGGTATCTACTCTTTCTAAGTTCCCGTTAGCTAATTCTACGTCGAAGACATTGTCTAAGGTGGCTGGAGCAATATCAATTAAAGAACTAAAAGCAGTCGACACAAAACTTCTATCTTCTCCCGTATCGAATAATACTGAAGCATAACGATTATTTAAAAGAAACGTACCCGTCACCACGTTCGGGTCGTCCTGGGCTTCCCTTTTGCCCGCAGCATAAACTCTTCCACGAGCTCCTCCTCCATTGCCCTGGTTTCCATTGTTGGCTACTGCTCCATGGTTACCATGACCACAACCATTTCCCTGATTTCTGGGTTTGTTGCACTCATTTCGGTAATGACCCTTTTCACCGCACCCAAAGCAGGTGACTTCCGCCCTACGGTTGTTGGGTGGTGGTGCTTGAGCGGTGGCTAGGGGTCTTGACCTACAGTTCTTTACCAAATGTCCCACTCTCTGGCAGTTGTGGCATTTTACCATGCACTGTCCCTTGTGGTGTAGCTTACAGCGGTTACAAAGAGGTGCATTCCTATCATACCCCCTCTTATCACCTGAACCAGCTGCATAAGCTTTAGCTACTTCATGCCTTTTGTTCTGAGAGTTGCTGTTACTACCCTTCGAGTGGTCTTACCACTTCCTCTTGTTGTCAGCACTCTTTTCTGGGACATCCTCCAGTTCCTGATCCATCAACTTGTTTGCTATTTCCATGGTTTCATGGAGATCTGAAGCCCTTGAGGTAGTCACATCACCTCTTATGGACTTTGGCAAACCTCCGATATACCTCTCAATCAACCTTGTCTCAGTCTGAACCATTTCAGGGCATAGCAAAGCCAGCTCCTGAAATCTCTGGTTGTAAGCAGCCATGTTGTTGTTCTATATCTTCAGATTCCAAAATTCTATCTCCAACTTTTTGACCTCATTTCGTGGGCAATACTTCCTAAGCACTAATTCCTTAAAGTTATCCCACGACATAGCATAAGTAACATCCATGTTGGCAGATTTCATGTAGTTGTTCCACCAAGTCAAAGCAACATCCATGAACGTAAAGATGCGTACTTGACCCTGTCGTCATCGTTACAACTACTGATGCGAAACACGGTCTCTAGCTTCTCAATCCATCTAGTCTGGCCAATGGCTCCCTCTGTTCCTCCGAAGCCTCCAACTATAATCTTTTGGAATTCAGAGTATGTGCAACCACGGTTGTTGGTCACTGGCCTTGACGTTCCAGTGTTGATGGTTGAATTGTTTGCGGCTGTGAGAGCGGCGGCCACACGATCATTAACGATCTGATCTAGAGTTGCTTGGTTCACCACAGGTGGATTTGCCGCGGTCCTGGTTGGGGCGGCGTTTTCAGCAACTCGGCCCTGTGTGGCTCTTGCCGGGGCGGCATTTTTAGCAATCCTTCCTCGCATTGCCCTTGCTGGGGTAGGTGTGTTAGCAGTTTTTCCTCATGTGACTCTGGTTGACTTTCGCTTAGGTGCCATTTATCTGCATCACAGGAAGATGACGATAAAAGAGATTTCAATTATAGCAAGAAAGTGTCATATGAATGTATGGATATCGCAATCAGAATTCAAGAATAAAGTCAACCACAGATGATAATGAACAATCGAATAGAAAACCAAGCTTGTTATATATATATATATCGAATGAATAGAGGTTTACAAAATTACAAGCATGGCTAAAAGTTAGTGATGGAATACTAAGTGATAACTAATCAGTCTAATGGGATACATCATCAACTAAAACTACTCTAGGCTCGGTCACTATCGAGGTGTAATTGCTCCAATGCTGCAGTTATCCCTCCAAAGGTAGTCTCCAACTGACCAACACGGTCTCTCAACTCCTGATTCTCTCTCATCACAGCTCCAATCGTATACTCTACAGTCATAATCCTCTGCCACTGAGTACGATCAATACCTCTAGCTCTCCTCAACATTCCTTGAATCCTGGTCTGGCCTCTGCCCAAACCAATAGCCCTAAAATCCAAGTTCCTAAGCTCACTACCGTGCAATCTCTCCAATGCATCCAATCTAGCTCTTAGTCCGATCATCACACGTCTGTCAGAATACATCTCCTCAAACAACACACAAGCAACCCTGTCAACTGTCCCAATCCTCTTCTCAACACTTTGAATGCGGTCAGACTGCTCTAACCTCTCGATCTGGTCTGAGTGTACATCAAGTAAACTGGCCTGATTCGCCACCTGAATCCATACCTGCTCCATAACAGTGGGTTCCTCAAGTTCTGTAAGTGGAGAAAACACTGGTGATGGAAGCGGAGAAGGTGTCGGAGATGGAAGTGGCACGAACGAAGGAGATGATGGAGTGTACTCCGGACTAGCTGCACGCACACCCGTGCTGGTATCACAAGCAATATCAATCCACTGACTATCACTCACATCCTATATCTGGGCAGCCCTAGAACTCTTCCCTACCTCAAATATTCCCTGCACTTCTTCCATGATGCCCTTACCATCCCGTGGCATCGTCACCTGATCCAAATCCATCGGTGCTTCCTTGTCCCTGTCATCACCCGCACTATTAGGAGCGTGCTCAATGGGTGTTGTCACTGCTGGGGTAGGCTCTACTTGAACCTGCTCTGGATCCGCCACTGGATCCTCATCCTCATCTAAATAAGACGCAATAGATCTCCTAAGTCTCTGACTGGGAGGGGAATAGTCTGGAGATGACATGGGTGACTGAGATGGAGATGAAGTAGGGGTACCCGGGTAGCCATAACGGGTCCTCCTGAGTGGTGAATATAGTACAGATGATAGCTGGATACAACGTCCACGGACTCGCCTATACGAAGCCCGACGTCTGATAGGTGGGGTAGTCTGAGCATGCTGGGTGAGTGTGTAAAGCTGGGCTGGAGATGAGCGGTGAGCAGTAGTGTAGCGGGGTAAGTATGGTGAGGTAGACACTGGAGCGGTGTGTGTATGCTGAGCTGGAATGTGTGGCTGAACAGCGGTTCTGACAACTTCCATCAACGGGTCATCTGAAAATTGAACTGGTCGTCGCAACGGGGAAGTGTGTCCAGCAGCAAGTACCTCATCATGTGCATCGGAAGGGAGAGACATAGTCTATGACAAATACGGTGTGGCATATGTAAGTATATAGAAAATACTTATATCATATATGTTAAGTAAAATACTCAAATAGCATAGTATAACACTTAATCATATAAAGCAAATAACGCTCAAATCATAGCAAGCTAGGCAGACAAGCATCTGGCGGTCATAAGAAAAGTTTTTCATAAATCGGTTATAGTTTAGGGTTTTTATAAACCTAGTTCTCTATAACCTAGGCTCTGAATACCAATCTGTAACACCCCCAAAAATCAAGATTTGCGGAAGCATATACTTTTGGGTGCTACTAAATCGATAATCACAACACAAGATATAGAGAACGGATTAAAAATCCGTTTTAAAATACATTACATATTCAAAGTCATATTGTCATACATCAAATTCAGTTCAAATAAAATGCAGCCTATTTAACAAGCGGTCCCAAATTCAGAGTTTAACGCAACAATAAAAACATTTCCAACAAATTTTATGACCATCGCCATGCCCTGCCTTCAGTAAATACATTCTCAATTTCCTGAGAAAAATATGCTAAAAGTCAGCTAAAGCTGGTGAGTTCATAGGTTTAAAGTAAATAAGCACATATGGACCATAGAAAATATTCAGCAAATCACACACTATCCCGCTATGCAAACGCTAAGCTCATCCAACCGAACTAGATAAACAATATGCCTAACTGGCATAGCAAATAAAAGGGTGCCCGCGAGTGTTAATCCCCAGACACTCGGCAAATTTCAATATGGTATACGTTCGCATTGACAATGCCAAGCCAACCGAACGGGGGAGTCACCCCCAATAGATCTATTTATATCACACGCGTTTCCCATCAGGAATTAACGGTTTATGATAGTGGGCGCAATGGGATTCAGCTAACTTAGGTTTCTGCATACAAGTGTGTATAAAAACAAAGACATTTTTGGTCTATGAAAATAATTTTGCATGTTTCTCACCCCAAGGTTTATAAAAGCAATACGTATAAAAATGGGGCTATAAACTTACCTTAAAACAATAGTAATCTGCTAATCAATCAACAATACAGTGCAACCGCTCCGACACCCGACCTAGATTAGTATGGTAAGTCTTAGCGAAATATTCGTATTTTATATGTCTTAAATCAATGAAAAAGTTTACGTGTGACCAGTGCTCGTGTATTTCTTGCTTGCTGTGTGGTAAAGTACATTTCAAAATGGTTTATCGTGTATGTTAATACAAATATCGTCCTAAAAACGTTATTTATATTTTACGATCTTTGCTTAGTTTTGTTAATGACAATTACAAAGTTTATCTTTAAGCAAAGCATAAATAAGATTAAGTCTTTTACATCTATAGTGATAAGCATTTTACAAACACATTTTCACATCACAAAGTTTTCTAGAAATGACATATACAAGTTTACATGTTTATTTCTTAAAATGGTAACTTTATTAGTTAAATATTAGGATGACATCATGGCATGCATCATGTACATAATCTTGGTAAGATTTTGTGATATTTTGTTTAGATCTTCAAGCCAAAGAGTTAACATTTGAAGATATGAAAAGATATGGCAAGATTTGGAAACATTTTGTGATATTTTGTTTAGCTGGCCTGACACGGCGGATCCAAAGTGATACACGGATGGATCCAATTTTGGGGATCCGCCGGATCCGCCGCCTGTTGATCAGCTTTGCCTATAAATAGCAAGCTGATCATCTGGCCATTTCATCACTCATACAGCTTAAAATACATACTCATTCATTTGCATATCACTAACCCTTAGCTTACTAACATTTTATAGATCTTTCCTTTTGTAGCAAAGAAGATCTCAACATATAAGGAGTAACAGTTTGTTATCTTCCTTCTAACAGAGTCGTTGTGTTCTTGTATTAGTCACACATCATAGTTAGTATCATTCATACAGTAGAGTCCGGTTATTGTTTTAGTCCTCAAAACACATAGAGTGAACGGGAGTGGTTGTACCCTTGTAAAGAACCAAACGGGAGTGGTTGTACCCTTGTAAAGAACCAAACGGGAGTGATTGTACCCTTGTAAAGAACTCGGTGTTTAGCTTAGTACCAGAAAAAGATTAAGCGATGTGTAAAGGTTTTCTCCGCCTAGAAGGGAGCTTGTTTCTTAGTGAAGATAAACTCTCGAGTTAGAGGCTCGAGGAGTGGAGTAGGGCAAGGAAGAGAGTCCTTGTAGCCGAACCACTATAAACGACTGTGTTGTGTGGTTTGATCTTTCCTCTATTTACTTATTTACTTATATCACTTGTTTGTGTGCTTGATTGTTTACTTGACTTTGAAATCACGATAAGTGACAAAGCGAATTAATTTTAAACGGTAAAACTATTCAACCCCCTTTCTAGTTTTCCACAGTATATAATTCTTTGGTGATGGCTCATGGTGAGAGTGTATGGTGAATGTACGTGCGACGGAACTTCCGTGCTTTACTTGTAGCAAACTGCGTAAGCAATATATATATTATCTGTAACCACCGGTAAATTTCTACTATATTAATCTAATACTTATCCATTTTCTACGTCTAATTTTTTTTTTAGATTAAACGTTACCAGTTTATCTGATCACAACCACAAACTAATTTGACGTAACTCCCATTCCTAATAAAAATACTTTAAATTTATTTCAAGTAAACATTCTTCCACTTTTATTTACCACTTTACATTAATTCGTTAACATACGAATATTAAACATTTAAACTAAACGTTTGCTATTTATTAAAGTTTTCATGAAACCCTAATTTATTATAGATATGATTTTACACAACTAACTTATAAAGGCTAAAGTACAACATTTTATACCTAGAGTACAAGTCTTTAAAGCACAATACCTTAACTTTGTTTTATTTAATTTTACAACTCTAAAGTACAATATTTAAAGTCTTTAATGTATTAATTTTAAAAATATATTTATTTCATCTTGCGACCAAGTAACCAAACAAAGATTGCACTTCGTATATTTCAGGTCTATTTGTAAATATTCAATGCCAATTATTATTACGTTTTTATTAAATGATATTACTTTTAGTAACGAACACAAAAGTTTAATCGTATGACTTTTATTCACGACCAACACAAGATTTAGGATGAGTCTATATATTTTATATGAACTATTGTCACTTTGTTATTTTTATTTTTACATTATACTCTTTACGTAATACGAATACTCAAACCTATTAGATTTTATCAACGTATACGCTTTCCATTAAACTCATCACACGTTTAATATAATTAGTTGGAATATAATAATAAACTTTGATATTTTTATAAACATTATATTTTTACGCTACCCGGTTTTAAGTTCCGTGAATTAAGGACTTAACGTTAGTAATTACCGGTATCAAACTACACCTTAAACTATTAATTATGTGTATCTAATTAGGCCACATAGCACTTTACATGCATATAATACCATACGTGACTATTTTTTTAGCCATATATGCACAAACCTTGTGTGTATTCATTCTTTACCACATGCAAATAAGATCATATATATATACCAACGTGTACAATTCAATTGCCATAACATGCAAATACCAACTTGCAATTGCTCCAATTTGAAAATTATTACCGACACCATCCATTTGCATTGCTACTTGCCTTAAAATCTTTAATAATAGTAACATGCTATTGGCTTTTCTCTATATATATAAACGAGTACCAACAGATACATGCAAACTCATTCTTTTCTCTCAAAAACCCATTTTACCGAGAATATTCAATAAAAACAGAAGCAACCTTTCCTTTGTTCGAGTGCCATTTCATACTCCCATCCGAGTCCTCTCTTGATCATACCAACGTCCAAACTCATTTCTTTGGAGTTTGTAAGTCTTTCACACAACTCCTAACTCGTTTCTACTCATTTTTACTTCATCATGCATCATATATATAATATATATATATATATATATATATATATATATATATATATATATATATATATATATATATATACATATATATGTTTCATTTTAAATTCATACAAGTTTATATATATATATATATATATATATATATATATATATATATATATATATATATAATATATATATATATATATATATATATATATATATATATATATGTTTCATTTTAAATTCATACGAGTTCATTCATTCATTTCGTTATATACATACATATGAACGCCTCCTATATGGAAGGCTAAAGTTCATCATACTCTTGCATTCATAATTACATTTATACATTTAATTCGCTTTCATACAAGTTCTTTTAATTTCTTGCAAATCGTTATTTATTTAGCAAGTTAATTTTTATATTTTGTTCACGTATAACATCGCCTAGAAACAGTCTCGTTAAACTGTAAATTAAAACACGACCATGTAATTTTATTGTTTCTCATGATTCTTGGTAGTATGAAGAATCAAAACCTAGTTTAAAGTTTCTTCTCATTCGACCTTAATCTCATTCGAATTAACCCTTTTTAAACACTAGTCGCAACCCTTTTCAACCTTTTTATATTTTTAGGGTTGGGCCTAAAGCCCAATAAGCACTTAACAGCATATTACGATAAGCAAACCAAACGGACCTTTTTCCTATGTTTTTCTAATCCAAAACTGAGCCCAATCATAAGCCCAATAGTCTTTTAAAGCCCACCTATTAAAAACCCTTAACGGGCCAAGAATTGATTCGTTAGAGCCCACTTAATTCGAAAATAAGCTAGACTTGGAATAAGCACTTAATAAGCAGTTTTATAAGCTTCAATAAACTTAAAATGACCTCGGAAAACTTTTCCCATTTATTTTGTACGAAAAGGACTATTTTTGCAAAGTATTCTAAACTCAGGGACTGAAGTTGCCATTTTTGGAAAAACAGGATATAAAGTGTAATTTCAGTAACTTTGGGATATTTAATGATAAAATAATAACTTTGAGGTATAAAATGTCATTTTTTGAAGACCTTTGGACTAAATAAATATTTTAAGGACTAACGGTGCAAACATTACACCGTTAGGGTCTAAATTGTAAATTTCATATAAACATAAGGACTAATAGTAAACTTTATACATTTTTCATTCATTACACTTGCATTTCATTTCATTTATTTCAAAGTTTATTATATAAGGTATATATTTATATTTAACGATTTTTAACAAATTACTTAACGATTTATTTAAAACTATTTTCGAGGAAACGATATTTGTAATTTAGATAACATAAAAACAAGATAATAAAATATATAATATCATTTTTGAACTTTAAGCATTTTAAGCTGTTAGGACCGAACTTCCTATCTTTACCACTTGATGACACTCACAACAATATGTATAGAACAAGAAGAGTATGTGGATCGTATGGCATAAAACTTATGTCGAATGATTATAACTTTTGAAAGAAATAATACAAAGACAAATGGGGAACACACACACTCTCTTTTTCAATGGATAATGAGGCACACTTAGGAATGTGAGAGAGTGTGTGTGATATATATGTCGACAGCCACATCAAATGGGTTTGATGGGCTTTTACATGGACCTTGATATAGGCTAAGTATTGCACTACACTTATAAACTTAAGCTACTATCAATACTAATGCCTTTAGCCCATATACTAAACTAAACATTATACATGACATTTTATGTTCTAAATACCAAATGACCATCACTTCTTAATTAGCATAAATTAATTGCTAACAATCTCCCCCTAAGGGATGGTCATTTCAATGATGCTCCCGTGATTGGTCTTTTGCTTTCAATGTCTTGAACTTTGTGTGTCAATGTATAATATTCTTCATTCATTGTTCCTTCATGCACTGTGATCTTCAAAGAGTAGTCTTTTGGTTGTTCTTGCCTTGATCTACTTCTTCTGTCCAGATGCGTCGTCGATGTAGATGATGATGGTGGATGGACTTTCGTCGGTACCTGCATAAGACAGTTAGCAATAAATCGTCCATCACTTATAGGTTCAGATTTCGAGATCGTTATCAGCATAGTGTGAAAACTTCCTCTAATCTTTACCAAGGCTGTTGAGAGCCTCTGAAGTATACCGAAGTATCACTTCAAGACTGTAGACCGTTTGAAGAGAGCAACCATCATGACATAATGCCAGATCTTTTAGATCTCATTAAGACTCATACAACTTGTATTCTTTTAGATGAACACAAGTGTATTGCATAGGAAGTGTTCCTAAGAGATCTTTGATGAATCTCATGTCTCTAGACTCTATAATGTGTGTTTTGGCTTTAGTCATCGGAGGCATGGAACAGAGTGCCACCTTTTCAATATCAACACATCTCGGAATGAGAGGTCGATAGATTATGTAGTGTTCTCCGTGAGAAATGAAACAAATATCTTTTAAGAGATATCTGACTGGATAGGAGGGGTGGTGCAATGCGTCACTGGGTCCATGACGTCTTGTCTTCAATATCAGTATCACCTTAATGAGTACCGATAGCAGATGTATTGACCCGGTTTCTGACCTAAGTTTTCATGGAGGGCTATTTCTTTTCACCCTTTCATTAAACTTTTCTTTTTCATTCTTCAACCCCTTCTTTCTCCTTTCTCATTTACTCCTTTTTTCAATCTTACCTAAGGACTTCTAATTCTAAACTATTGGAATTATCCTTGGGTAGATCCCTCCGGATCTGGCGGATCATTAGACATAACCTTACCATAATCACCTTATTACTCCATGATTATCCTAGATTATCGATCACAAACCATGAAACCTTTTGAAAATTCCTCAAAGTGTTTATGAGTAAACACATTTGGTTAACACATTGAGAGTTTTGCATTTTTGAAATACTCCCCCTTCACATGTACTCATGCATTTTTGAAATAGTATGCACATGTTGGGTAGAGTTCGCACATTTGAAATGATTGATTTTCACTGAACATGACCTTCGCGAGACACGCTTACATCACTAGTTAGACTAGCTTGAAGTTATTACCCGTCCAGGTCATATTCAAAGATCATCTCTCGAATTGGCACATTCTACTCAGACAGGTCCTTTGCGAGACACGTTTACAATACTGGTAAACCAGCTTGAAATTATTACCCGTCCAGGACATGTCTTTTCGATAACGGACATTTAGTTTCGTCAATTCGAGGGTTGTTTTGAGTCTTTTTGAGGAGCTCATTTTGAGATTCAAACCACAAAACTTCTTTTTGATCACATTTTAATCACGTCCTCTCCCCCTTATATCTAATAAACACTTAATCTCCCCCTCAAAAATAGCATGAAGTGGTATTTTTGAAAACAGTTGATTAAAATGAAACTTTTTGAGGAGAGACGGACTGATTTTAGCATGAAAACGGAACATTTTTCTTTTTATACTCCCCCTTAAACAAAGCATATAATTAAACGTTTTTGTTTAGAAGCATTTAAGGGTCTTAGAGGGAGTTATTGTGAGCACAAAATTAATAGAAAGACTTTAAAAAATCTTTTTGAAACAATTTTGATTAAGTGCTCACGTTTTTTAGCTTTTTGCCATTAACATTACGAGTCCTGATCAGAAATAATCAGAAGTCATCAATGTAGCCTTTATTTGAAATCTTTTCGAGTTGTAGTACTCGGGTCACAGTAAAAGATTTCACAATAAAGCACGGGTCTCGTACTGATATATACGAAAGCCTTAATGAAGAAAATTTTGAGAAACGACATGTTTTGGAAAAAAATTAAATGAACTCCCGCTCAAGCATCTGTACATGCCCGTATCATTGTTGAATGACATTTCTAGATACGTACAGAATATCGATTATACGAGAGACATGTCGTGAAAAGAATATTTTTGGTTTTTATGTTTTATATTTTTTATGTCTTTTTGAAGTTTTCTATTTTTTATATTTTGTTTTTTGAAAAATATTTACATGCGAAGCTTCATAAGATAATTCACAAAGATTTGAGAAGACTTTCTAACTCTTCGGGAGTTAGGCTTCGTATTCCAATTCGACGAACTAAGTTTTCAAACCGCTCTTTTGGTAGGGCTTTAGTAAATAGATCGGCGAGTTGATATTCAGTCTTCACGAAAAACAATTCAACAGTACCTTCTTCAACATGTTCCTTTATGAAGTGGTAGTGGACTCTAATATGCTTGGTCTTGGAGTGTTGCACCGGATTGCACGAGATGGCTATGGCACTTTTCGAGTCGCAATACAAAGGTATGCGGTCGAAAGAGAAACCATAATCTGTTAGTTGTGTCCTCATCCATAGAACTTGGGCACAACACGCAGATAGAGACACATACTCGGCTTCTGCTATTGATAAAGCAGTGCAGTCTTGTTTCCTTGATGACCAGCCTACTAGCTTTTCTCCCAAAAATTGTGCTCCGCCTGATGTACTCTTTGTTGTAACTTGGCAACCGGCATGGTCTGCATCTGAAAATGCTATCAGTGTAAACTCCGAATCCTTCGGATACCAAAGTCCCATGTTAATGGTTCTTCGTAGGTACCGAAAGATCCGTTTAACCTCTTGGAGGTGAAGTTCGGTAGGCCTTGCCTGAAACCGTGCAAGTAAGCAAAAAGCAAAATGTATATCTGGTCGGCTAGCAGTTAAGTACATGAGAGACCCAATCATGCTCCGATATTTCTTCGGATCCATGGGTTTCCCATATAAGTCAGCGCCTATTTAGGGTGAAGTGACCATTGGAGTTCCAACAGAGTCACAATTATCCATTCCATGTTTTTTCAAAATCTCAATTGTATATTTAGCCTGATTTAGAAAAATACCACGTGGGGATTGATGAATTTGTAAGCCTAAAAAGAATTTTAATTCACCCATCATGGACATTTCAAATTTTCTTTTCATGAGATTTTCAAAATGTTTTGAATGTTGCGGATTAGTGGACCCAAATATGATGTCGTCCACATAAATCTAAACAATCAAAATATCATTTTTGTATTTTCTTGTAAACAAGGTCGGATCAATTGTTCCTTTGGTGAAATTATTTGACAACAAGAAAGATGATAACTCGTCATACCACGCCCTTGGGGCTTGTTTCAAACTATAGATAGCTTTCTTCAACTTGTAGACATAGTCTGGATGATCTTTGTCGACGAAACCGTCTGGCTGACTCACGTACACTTCTTCTTTCAGAGTTCCATTCAAGAAAGTTGTCTTGATGTCCATCTGATAAACTGTGATGTTCTTGTGAGCTGCATAAGCTAAGAAAATCCTGACTGCCTCAAGCCTTGCTACTGGCGCGAATGACTCTTCAAAATCTATCCCTTCTTCCTGTCTGTATCCCTTTGCCACCAGACGAGCTTTGTTGCGAATTACAGTCATCTCTTCATCCTTTTTGTTTTTCCATAACCACTTAAGATCAATGACTAGTTTGTCAATTGGTCTTGGAACTAAATCCCAGGTGTCATGGATTTGAAATTGAAGAAGTTCTTCCTGCATCGCTTCAATCCAGGCATTATCTGCCATTGCTTCCCGAATGTTCTTAGGTTCTATGAGACTGACTGAGCAGACATAGATGCACATGTCGCAATCGGTGTTTAGTTGTTTTCTCGTCTGATTTGGTCTTGAGGGTTCACCAATAACCTGTTCTATCGGATGGTCTTTTGTCCACTGTAATGTTGAAGGGTACCTTGGTGTTGAAAAATGTGTGTTAGATGGTTCATATAGCCGCGAAGATGATTCAGCGGAATCCGTTGCAAACGGATTTTCAAATGGTTCTTCATCTAACACATCATCGTTTTGTTCTTGCTCATCAATTCTTGGAAGAACAATTTCAATTACTGGAGATGTTGGAGTAGATGTTGATGACGTGGATGTTGATGTTGAGGGAGTTGGTGCGCCAGCTTTAAATGTTGTGGATGCATCTAGATTTGGTGGTGGTGGTGGTGGTTGTTGATTTTGAGTGGGTACAGCAGAACGTTGGTTAGATGCATTTTTCGAAGCGCCACCATAGTATTCATCATACATAAACTCGAAGAAATTATCCAGTTCCTGATTTATTGGTTGTTCGTTATGAATTGATTGAGCTCCTTGAGGTGCGAGTCCCGAACTGATATGTCCGGAAGTCATCGGTTTAAGCGCGGGTTCTAGAGTGAGTCTCTCAGAAGCCATCTGTGAAATTTCATCACACTTCACATTCATCGCCTCCATGATCTTTTTCGTTATCCTGTTATACACCCTGAATGCCCTCGAGTTTTCTGAATAACCAATGAAGATTCCAATATCGCCCTTAGCTTTCAACTTTCCCAGATCTTCTCTGTCATTTGTTGGATAACACAAAGCACCAAATACATGTAGGTAAGAGATATCGGGTTTTCGGTTGTTGACAAGTTCATATGGGGTTTTATTGAATCTTAGATGGATTAGGGATCGGTTTTGAGTAAAACAAGCAGTGGAGACAGCATCAGCCCATAAGAATAATGGTGCACTGGAATAAATCAGCATTGTGCGAGCAGCTTCCACAAGAGTTCTATTTCTTCTTTCAACTACCCCATTCTGCTGTGGAGTTCTGACAGCTGATGTCTGGTGAGTAAGACCAGATTCTTCAAAATATGTTCTTAACTCCTGATTTTTGAATTCCGTGCCATTATCAGTTCTTACAATCCTAACTGGAGCTTGAAGTAGAACTTGAATACGCTTCAGAAAGGTGATGATGGTGCCTGGTGCTTCGTATTTTGACCTCAAAAACTTTACCCATGTATATCTTGAATAGTCATCAACAATTACAAGAATATACTTCTTCCCATTTATGCTTTGAACTCTCATTGGGCCACATAAGTCCATATGCAACAAATGCAACCTATCAACCGAACTAGGTATGGGTTTAGGTTTATATGTTGCCCTTTTGCTTTTGCCTTGCTCACAGGATGGATATAAGTGTTCTTTGGTGTATTTGAATTTTGGGAGACCATTGACGATGTTGTCTTTGGTAAGTTTGTTTATGGTTTCAAAGTTAAGGTGGAACAAACGTCTATGCCACAACCAAGATTTTGTTTCGCCTGCCCTGGTCATGAGACAAATTGGTGATGAAGAGGCCATTTGGTTAATGTCAATTGCATAGAGATTGGTGCCACGATTCCCAATTAAGAGATCATTTCAAACCAAATTTCTAACAAAGAAAGTGTTTCTCCTAAAAGCAACCTCTAAATCTGCATCACAAAACTGCCCGACTGAGAACAGATTGTGTCCCAACCCTTCGACATAGTAAACCCGAGTGATCAAGTAATTTCCAAACCGAAGATCTCCATAACCCAGAATAGCTGCAACATGATCATTCCCAAACCGTACAGTCCCCATGAACTGCCATACAAAGTTGATCAGCAGCTTCAGATTCCCGGTCATGTGCTTGGAGCAACCCGATTCGACGATCCAAAGACAAATTTCAATGACCTGCAAAAAACAGATGATTTTGTATATGGAAACCGTTTAATATTTGGTTCCCGTGGGTTAGATGAAACAGGTGAATTAAACTTAGAGATGGTTTCCATTGATGCATTGGGAACTATTTCTAATCTGCCATTCTTAAGTGTGAACATTCTACCCGTTGGTTTCCATGCAAAAAAAAACTTAAGGTGATCCTTAGGCAATAGACTACTAGTGGTTTTCCTAGATTTTGCAATAAGTCTTCGAATATATCTAGACTTAGCCCTAGTTACTGAAGGAACCTTTTTCTGTTCAGGCATATCATTCACATTATCAGAAACAATATCATCACAAGCATTTTTAGACAAAGATTTCTTTTGCATTAAACAAACAGAGTCATTACATGCATTCAAAACACTAGTCTTAACATTACATCCAGATGACATATGTTCCTTTTTTGAAAGCTTTAAATTCCTAGGGTGTTCTTCTACTTTCTTGCATGCACTCTCAGAAACAGGCGAGACACTAGTTTTCTTGTTAATGCTCCTAGACTGTCTTCTGCTCCTAGAGTTGCTTTTTAATCCTGTAGAAGGTAAGGCACACTCATTAGAATTTGTGTTGTTGTCCTGAGATGTTGTTGTAGCATTCCTAGACTCGTTTGGATTATCCTTATTACTTTTATCTATCGCCCTATATGTTTTAGATGTAGAGGCAGATGCAGTAGTGGGACTAATCCTATAAAGGCCAGGTGCTATTTCATTCGATGTTTCGACAACAGCTTTCTCTTTTTGTTTCTCATTAGGCAAGGGGGTTGATGGTGCTATACCCTTAGTTTCCTCACCCTTCCCTTTTTGACTTTCAAGCTGAGATTTCAAAAGATCAATTTGTTTTTGCATGTTGTGGTAAGAACGCTCATACGACAATTTGTCATACTTGCATTCTTCCTTTTTCTGATCAAGTTGTTTAAAATATGTGACATTTTGTTTTTCAATCTTGGCAAGTGCCTTTTCATATTTTACAACAATTTCGGAAGTCTCAGCTCGAAGTCGTTCATCATCCTCAACAGAATATGTTTGGTAAATAATAGACATAATATCAGTCGATAGAGCTTCGAAGGAGAGAGAGAGTCATTTTGGTTTTCCAAAACTTTTATTTGTTCCAAGTATTCATTAGCTTCCTTCACTAAGGATTTGTGGTCCTTAACGAATTCTGCTGATTCTTTCAAAAGATTATGTTCCACATTTTGAGCAACCGCATAGATTCCAGCAATATGTGGATTAATGTCATTTTCAAACACCTGTTTTAGTTCAGTTTGAACACTTGAAAACCATTCCATCTGTTGACTGTTTGTTTTGGATGCCACAATACTTTGAAGTGATTCAATTCTCTGTTTAAGATCAACCAAATATAGTCTAGCTACACTTGTATCATAAGTGTTTTTAGATGCCATTTGTTCGATGTTAGGCAGATGTTTTGAAACAAATTTTCATTTTGCGACAACCACTGGTTTTTCAAAAAATAGTGGTGACTCTTTTTGAACTAGATGAACCCCAGAAAGTTTGTTAAGTTCATTATAGTCAATGGGTTTTATTTCTCTATTCAATTGTCACATTTTGATTCTACTCTCTTCGGAAAGCTTAATCGTTTTACAAGAATCATGACCCGCGGGAGGGTCATGGATATCATTTATCATATTACCATTATAAAGCACATTCTGTTCTTTCTGAGATTTCTTGAGATTATAAGGGTTTTCACAACCGATAGCCATTTTCTTTATTGTATGTAAAACAAGTTTGGATCGTTGATTAACAAATTAATTGTTTCTGAAGAATGACCCGTTTTTACAAGCAAATCTTCCAACTTTGCAATGGTTTCCTTTTTGGCAGTGATCTCTTTAAGAAGATCCTTTTCTCATTTTGAAAACCTTTCATTCAACTCATTCTTTTCTTTTTCAAGATTAGAGTAAGTTGATTTTTGATTTGAAAGCTGGTTGGTTAATTCAAAAATTTCCTTGTTTAGAGATTTGATTTGCACATTCAAATTAACATCTAAGGTGTCAAACTTGATTTGCAAATATTTTTCTCTCAACTCAGAATTTCTTAAACTAACCTCAAGTTCTGACTGTCGTTTGTTATCAAAATCATAAGCTCTTGCATTATCCTTATAACTCTCAAGCTCAGTGGTCAATTTTGCATTCGCGGCCTTAACATCGCGATTGATCTTTTTGACCTTTTCTATTTCAATACTACAGTTTTGCAATAATGATTCAAATAAAGCACGTGTTTCCTCAGCATTCTCAGTATGCTGTGACTCAAAATCTCCATTAGGATCCATATCTGGAGTTACCAAATTAGTATTGCTACAACTTGGTTCGTCCATGTATGTATCGTAAGTGATATTAGGAGTCGCAGGATGCTGTTCATTTTGAGGTGACATATCAAACATTTCATTATTGTGACATGTAGCATATGATTGTACCTCAGAAACCGCATTGGTGTCAAAAGCAGGAGGTGCTTCCGAATCCGTGTCATACTTTGCCTCCTGGAGATTTGCCATAAAAATGCAGTTTGCATCGATGTCCTCGAGATCTTCTGCATCATCCATAAGAGCCATGAAGTCATTCTCTTCTGCACTCAACTGTAACCCAGCCGTTTCCTTCTGAGCCAACAATAATGCTTTCTGCAAGTACGCTGGATCCCTCTTTTTCGGCTTGCCTGGACAGTTCCTAGCCATGTGACCAACACCCTAACAGTTGAAGCACTTCATCAAATTACCCTGATTCATATTCCCAGCTCCCTAAGCACCAACATTCCCAAACAGATTCCCAGCATTCTGACCCCTTTGATTACCAACAGCTGTACCCATCTGATTTCCTGCATACTGACCCATGTGATTACCAACATACTGCCCTGCATTCTGATTACCCATTTGATATCGAGGAGCACAACCCTGCTGAATTCCATATCCCCCAACCATCTGTCCTTGCTGTCCCATGCTGAAACTCGGCTGTGCAATTTGCTTGTTGCGAGTGTTCGATGAGATTCTTTGGTTGTTGTTGGTAGGTGTCGAGTAGCGTCCTTGGAATGCTTTTGTTAGGTAAGCAAAAGCTTGAGTCAAAGCAGCAGTTGACTCGTCCTGATCATTAAGATCTTGATCTGGGTGTTGCGGGTATTGTTGTTGTGGGACTACTTGTTGTTGTTGTGGGTAGAACGGTGTTTGTGGAATATGTTGTTGCATGAAGCGTTGGGATGAAGATGAAGGTTGTTGTGTATTGACTGTTGCAGGTGTAGGTGTTTGGACCATGAGTGCAAGAGGATCATGTTATTTTGCTAACTTCTCTTTTCTGACTTCATTTGCCTCCTCCTGGTTTTGCTTTAGGAAATCATAGAGTTGATCATAGTTCACCTCATGAAGGTTCTTTGTTTGGTTGACAATCGTGACATATCGTCCCCATTCCTCTGGTAGGTTGTTGAGGAATTTGATATTCTGAACAATTTGAGTAGGTGTCAACTTGTTTCTGATCATCTCGTTCATGAGAGTGCAAAACCTTGTATAGTAAGATTCAATTGGTTCAGCTGGAGTTGATGTGAACTTCTCCCATTGAGTTATAAGCTTGCTTTCGATGTCTTGTTTACCGATTTCTGTGCCATAAGAGAGTCGTCTAACTCGTTCCCACATATCATGTGCAGTTTCACAACTGTCTACAACACAAAATATTTCTTGTGGTAAACCAAGTTGGATTAGATGCATTGCCAAGTCATCAGCTTCAATTTGCTTCCAATCTTCTGGTGTGTAGTCAGCTTCCGTTTGTACCCTATAGGTGTCTGGAGTGGGAGGTGTTGCAGTTCGATTTCCAGCTGTTACAAGAATCTGACGAGGCTTAAATGGACCTTTCTCGATGGAGTTAATCAATAGTCTACCTTGTCCATTAGGCTTGGTTCTCATGTAACGAAGCATACGACTCGTCCATAGAAGATAACCACCTTTTTCTAGCATTGGAGGACGGTTGTGTAGTCATCTTTGAAATTTTATATGATAAAGTGGATTGATGATTGTTTCAACAAAATAGGAGTTGTTGTTATTGAAGGTTGAACTTGGTTGTTGTTGTGAAGCCTTGGTTTGTTGTTGATGATCGTTGAAATCTTTCGTAATGGTGAATTCTGGATTCCCTCCAAATTTTGAATTTGAAAAATTTCTCTACCAGAATTTGAAATACTCTATAAAATGCAATTCTAAGGTTATTAGAAAATTTTGAGTTTTGAAAATTTTTACGTCAAATTTAGCCAAAAAAATTCGAAATTTGGCCTAAAAATTTGAATTTTGGGCCAAAATTTTCACTGTTGTACCAAAATTTGAATTTCGCGTAAAAATTGAACGTTTAGTCTCCTGTAAAAATTAAATTTTACTCTAATTGCTATAGAGTATTTAATATTGTGTTAGAAAAATTTTGTCAATTACGAAAAGTGAAAGTCTGATGTCAATTGCGAAAATCTTCTCTAATTGCGAAAGTTTGGTCCAATTCCGAAAGTCTACCCCAATTGCGAAATATGGCTTGAATTGCGAAAACGTGTATCAATTGCGAAAAGACCAACCAATTTCGAAAGCCAGTCCAATTTCGAGAAAGTTGTTCAATTTCGAAATAGGCTGGGTGTGTAATTGCGATAACGCATTCAAAGCACAATTTCCAAAAAAAGATCTCTTATCGCAATCTTATACAAGATTGCGATATTATTGGAATTGCGAGATGACTTCAGAATTGCGAAAGAAAGCAGCTCTTTGAATTGCGAAATAGGGCAGTCTCACCAACTCTTGTCCTTTAGTCACTTGCCCATGCTATGCCACTGCCATGTAAGACTTTTCCACTGCCAACTTCTACCAACTATTACCAACTCAAATCAATAATGCATGAACTAAAATAATCAAAGATTATCCAACAAAAACAAATCGTGGATGATGATCTTGAATTATTATCGATCTAAAACACTTAGAACAACAAAAATCCAATCTTCAAAAACAAGATTTGAGCAGCGAACAATCACAGATTCACAAACCAACTCGTAAAAACATTAACAAACCCAACCTTTAACCTTGATTGTGGTGTACGATTCCAAAAAAAAACAAGAGAAGTCAAGTTTTTATGAGACCAAAAACGCAACAGTTGGTTTATTTGGAACAAGAACCGAACACAATCAACCTCCTACCTTGTTGTATGGCTCTATTACCACTTGTTAGGACCAAACTTCCTATCTTTACCACTTGATGACACTCACAACAATATGTATAGAACAAGAAGAGTATGTGGATCGTATGGCATAAAACTTATGTCGAATGATTATAACTTTTGAAAGAAATAATACAAAGACAAATGGGGAACACACACACTCTCTTTTTCAATGGATAATGAGGCACACTTAGGAATGTAAGAGAGTGTGTGTGATATATATGTCGACAGCCACATCAAATAGGTTTGATGGGCTTTTACATGGACCTTGATGTGGGCTAAGTATTGCACTACACTTATAAACTTAAGCTACTATCAATACTAATACCTTTAGCCCACATACTAAACTAAACATTATACATGACATTTTATGTTCTAAATACCAAATGACCATCACTTCTTAATTAGCATAAATTAATTGCTAACATAAGCATATCATTCATTCTCATCACGAACCACTCTGTCATCCGATACCATTTCATCCATTATTCGTATTAGGCCAAAAACGTCAAATTCTCAGACTTCCTTATTTATATTCACCTAGGTTGCGTGTCGGAGCCTTTTATTCGCTATACTTGATTTGTTTTCCATCCAGACTACTCAGGTGAGTTCATGGCCCCTATTTTTATGCGTTTTGAATTACCTTTGGGGGAGATGCATGCTCAACTATTTGTTTTATACTCAAAATATTTATACTCTTATGCTACGCTTACTTATGATACCTTTGGACATGAAATATAGTTACGATATGTGCCTTAATGTGTTACACTTATTCTTATACGCTTTATTCTTTAGCAACTGTTTAACTCCTGGATGGAGCCGATGGAGAGGTATTGATAGTACTATCGGGCTGACACCCCCACCCTTGGTCCCAGATTCATGGCCTTGGGTGAATATAATCCAGTATTCTTATGATACTTACTTATTCTAGTCACAAGGTTCAGTTTGTTGTTATGCTTTACATTAAGTGCCTACATATATCGTATACGCACATGTCTTACTCATACTATAATTTAGCAGTGGGTTGTGAACACGCAGGTTGCAAATTTTGTATGGGCGGGATTTGCAACTGAGTGGATTTACAGTGCCTTTGCTGTGAAAACATTCCTTAAAACCATTTCAATACATTTTCAATAAACTCTATGAACTCACCAACCATTGGTTGACACTTTTTAGCATGTTTATCTCAGGATAGAAAGGCGGTAGCGGATGCATGGATCATAGAGTCATTTGCATGCTTTGGAGTCTATGCTTTTATCATTTACCATTCAATCTATTTTGAAAACTCTTATGTATTATTATACTTTGGGACCTCATGTAATAACTATGATTTAAATAATTTGAATGGTAACTTTTCAAAATGTCTCATTTAGAGGTAATTTTCTATACCTTGTGCTTTATATTGAGAAGTAGCACCCCATTGACACTATCGTTCCGCTGCGATATTTTGGGGGTGTTACAGATTGGTATCAGAGCCTTGGTTATAGAGAACTAGGTTGCATTTAGGTGCCTAGACTATAACTGCTATATGCAATAAGACTCTCATCACTATCGCATTGCATACGTAGAACTTTTTCCATTATTATCCACGATGTTGGATGTTAGAGTATTGGTACTGATGGGGAAAAACTCAGAATTTAGTCGAGACATCAAAATTATGGAGCTTAGTGATAACTAGCTATTTAACTTAATCTTGTGACAGTTCTTGTTTGATGAGACATGGGATTAAGTTAAATAAAGGTTATCACTCGACCATAGAAATTTGATGAGTTCACTCGAGGACTTTTTGAGAGATAATCACCCTACTCTTTCGCCATTTAAGTAACGTCGAGATATGTGTGATTAGTAATATGTACACGTATGAAAGGAGGCAGTTATAGTTATGGTGGCCAACATAATTATAAGTGCGTCACGACTCACGTGGACATATGTAACCATGCGTACATCAATCGACATTGGCACCCCTTTAGGATAACCGCTAGCGATGGGATTTTGTAAGAACGTTAAGTATAAATCGATAACTCAAACGACTTTCACCTCATCTCTGACGTTCACTAAATGTCCTCCGTTGCAGAGAGGCAATGGCAATAAGGAGATCAGCTCGCAACGCTAACCGAGGAAATGCCACACTAAGAGGTGGAAGGACTAGTGAACGTGGAGGTCGAGGAGGTGGCCGCGGCATTAGTAACAACGACAACAACGATGGTGGAAACCCTGATTTTACCGCCATCATCGCTCAACAGCTCCAAACCTTGCTTCCAACTATCATCACCCAAGTAGGCAATCACATCAACAACTCGGGAAACCACGGGAGCAGAAATGACGACACGAATGATGTAGGTGGGAATGGTAATAACAACAACAAAACTGGATGCACGTATAAGGAGTTTACGGCATGCAAGCCAATAGAGTTTGATGGTAAGGGAGGTGCATTGGAGTATACTCGATGGGTTGAAAAGATGGAGTCAGTGATCGACATTAGTAGCTGTGCAACACATCAGAAGGTGAAGTATTCTACATGCTCGTTGTCAGGAAAGGCATTAACATGGTGGAACACGCAGATTCAAGCTAGGGGTAGAGAAGTAGCTGTAGGCATGACATGGGACGACTTTAAAGCACTGCTGAAAGAAGAGTAATGTCCGGATAATGAGATGCAAAAGCTGGAAGATGAACTTTATCATCACTCTATGGTAGGGGCTGGTCATGCAGCCTACACGGATCGATTTCATGAATTAGAAAAATAAGTTCCTCATCTGGTTACCCCTGAATCAAAGAGGATTGAGAGGTACATCTACGGTCTTGTCCCTGAAATTCGTGGAACTGTGAAAGCAACCGAGCCTTCCACGATTCAGAGTGCAATACTGAAAGCAGGAACTCTAACAGATGAGATGGTTAGGAATGGAACTTTGAAAAACAGTGATAAAAGGCAAGGAGCAAATGAGTCAGACAAGCAAACGGGCGCAATGGTTGAAAACAAGAAGGCAAGAAAGTTTGCGGCCATTAGTTCTGGTCAGAAAGGATATGTGGGTCCATATCCTAAGTGTGCTAAATATGCTTATCATCATCAAGAGTCTGCGCCCTGCCGTGTGTGCACAAATTGCAATCAGTTGGTTCATTTTGTAAATCAGTGTAGAGCACCAGTAAATGCGGGCAATATGAAGAATAACCAAAGGACATGTTATGAGTGTAATAGCCCAAATCACCATCGAAATGCGTGTCCTAAGTTGAATAGGGCACCGAGACTAACACAGGGTAATCTAGCCTTAGCGGTTAATGGAAACAATCCAAACCCTGGAACCCAGAACAGTCCGCCTCGTGGTCGAGCATACTATTTAGGGCATGTAGATGCAGCATAACGGGTACGCTTTTCCTAGACAAAGAGTATTCTACCATATTATTCAATTCCAGTGAAACTTAGTTTCGCCCTATAGAATTTATGCCTTTATTAGATAAGAAACCTAGATGCGTAAGCTTTAACATAATTATTTTGACAATACATACCGGTTATTCGTCAACATCATTTCAACCCCTAGCACAGATTGAATCTCGGGACGAGATTCCATTTAAGGGGGTGAGACTTTAACCACCGGTAAATTTCCACTATATTAATCTAATACTTATCAATTTTCTACGTCTAATTTTTTTTTTTAGATTAAAAGTTACCAGTTTATCTGATCACAACCACAAACTAATTTGACGTAACTCCCATTCCTAATAAAAATACTTTATATTTATTTCAAGTAAACATTCTTCCACTTTTATTTACCACTTTACGTTAATTCGTTAACATACGAATATTAAACATTTAAACTAAACGTTTGCTATTTATTAAAGTTTTCATGAAACCCTAATTTATTATAGATATGATTTTACACAACTAACTTATAAATGCTAAAGTACAATATTTTATACCTAGAGTACAAGTCTTTAAAGCACAATACCTTAACTTTGTTTTATTTAATTTTACAACTTTAAAGTACAATATTTAAAGTCTTTAATGCATTAATTTTAAAAATATATTTATTTTATCTCGCGACCAAGTAACCAAACCAGGATTGCACCTCGTATATTTCAGGTCTATTTGTAAATATTCAATGCCAATTATTATTACGTTTTTATTAAATGATATTACTTATAGTAACGAACACAAAAGTTTAATCGTATGACTTTTATTCACGACCAACACAAGATTTAGGATGAGTCTATATATTTTATATGAACTATTGTCACTTTGTTATTTTTATTTTTACATTATACTCTTTACGTAATACGAATACTCAAACCTATTATATTTTATCAACGTATACGCTTTCCATTAAACTCATCACACGTTTAATATAATTAGTTGGAATATATTAATAAACTTTGATATTTTTATAAACATTATATTTTTACGCTACCCGGTTTTAAGTTCCGTGACTTAAGGACTTAACGTTAGTAATTACCGGTATCAAACTACACCTTAAACTATTAATTATGTGTATCTAATTAGGCCACATAGCACTTTACATGCATATAATACCATACGTGACTATTTTTTTTAGCCATATATGCACAAACCTTGTGTGTATTCATTCTTTACCACATGCAAATAAGATCATATATATATATACCTACGTGTACAATTCAATTTCCATGACATGCAAATACCAACTTGCAATTGCTCCAATTCGAAAATTATTACTGACACCATCCATTTGCATTGCTACTTGCCTTAATATCTTTAATAATAGTAACATGCTATTGGCTTTTCTCTATATATATAAACGAGTACCAACAGATACATGCAAACTCATTCTTTTCTCTCAAAAACCCATTTTACCGAGAATATTCAATAAAAACAGAAGCAACCTTTCCTTTGTTCGAGTGCCATTTCATACTCCCATCCGAGTCCTCTCTTGATCATACCAACGTCCAAACTCATTTCTTTGGAGTTTGTAAGTCTTTCACACAACTCCTAACTCGTTTCTACTCATTTTTACTTCATCATGCATCATATATATATATAATATATATATATATATTATATATTATATATAATATATATATAATATATATATATATATTTAAATGTTCATTTTAAATTCATACGAGTTCATTCATTCATTTCGTTATATACATACATATGAACGCCTCCTATATGGAAGGCTAAAGTTCATCATACTCTTGCATTCATAATTACATTTATACATTTAATTCGCTTTCATACAAGTTCTTTTAATTTCTTGCAAATCGTTATTTATTTAGCAAGTTAATTTTTATATTTTGTTCACGTATAACATCGCCTAGAAACAGTCTCGTTAAACTGTAAATTAAAACACGACCATGTAATTTTATTGTTTCTCATGATTCTTGGTAGTATGAAGAATCAAAACCTAGTTTAAAGTTTCTTCTCATTCGACCTTAATCTCATTCGAATTAACCCTTTTTAAACACTAGTCGCAACCCTTTTCAACCTTTTTATATTTTTAGGGTTGGGCCTAAAGCCCAATAAGCACTTAACAGCATATTACGATAAGCAAACCAAACGGACCTTTTTCCTATGTTTTTCTAATCCAAAACTGAGCCCAATCATAAGCCTAATAGTCTTTTAAAGCCCACCTATTAAAAACCCTTAACGGGCCAAGAATTGATTCGTTAGAGCCCACTTAATTCGAAAATAAGCTAGACTTGGAATAAGCACTTAATAAGCAGTTTTATAAGCTTCAGTAAACTTAAAATGACCTCGGAAAACTTTTCCCATTTATTTTGTACGAAAAGGACTATTTTTGCAAAGTATTCTAAACTCAGGGACTGAAGTTGCCATTTTTGGAAAAACAGGATATAAAGTGTAATTTCAGTAACTTTGGGATATTTAATGATAAAATAATAACTTTGAGGTATAAAATGTCATTTTTTGAAGACCTTTGGACTAAATAAATATTTTAAGGACTAACGGTGCAAACATTACACCGTTAGGGTCTAAATTGTAAATTTCATATAAACATAAGGACTAATAGTAAACTTTATACATTTTTCATTCATTACACTTGCATTTCATTTCATTTATTTCAAAGTTTATTATATAACGTATATATTTATATTTAACGATTTTTAACAAATTACTTAACGATTTATTTAAAACTATTTTCGAGGAAACTATATTTGTAATTTAGATAACATAAAAACAAGATAATAAAATATATAATATCATTTTTGAACTTTAAGCATTTTAAGCATATCATTCATTCTCATCACGAACCACTCTGTCATCCGATACCATGTCATCCATTATTCGTATTAGGCCAAAACCGTCAAATTCTCAGACTTCCTTATTTATATTCACCTAGGTTGCGTGTCGGAGCCTTTTATTCGCTATACTTGATTTGTTTTCCATCCAGACTACTCAGATGAGTTCATGGCCACTATTTTTATGCGTTTTGAATTACCTTTGGGGGAGATACATACTCAACTATTTGTTTTATACCCAAAATATTTATACTCTTATGCTACGCTTACTTATGATACCTTTGGACATGAAATATAGTTACGATATGTGCCTTAATGTGTTACACTTATTCTTATATGCTTTATTCTTTAGCAACTGTTTAACTCCTGGATGGAGCCGATGGAGAGGTATTGATAGTACTATTGGGCTTACGCCCCCACCCTTGGTCCCAGATTCATGGCCTTGGGTGAATATAATCTAGTATTCTTATGATACTTACTTATTCTAGTCACAAGGTTCAGTTTGCTGTTATGCTTTACATTAAGTGCCTACATATATCGTATACGCACATATCTTACTCATACTATAATTTAGCAGTGGGTTGTGAACACACAGGTTGCAAGTTTTGTATGGGCGGGATTTGCAACTGAGTGGATTTACAGTGCTTTTGCTATGAAAACATTCCTTAAAACCATTTCAATATATTTTCAATAAACTCTATGAACTCACCAACCATTGGTTGTCACTTTTTAGCATGTTTATCTCAGGATAGAAAGGCTGTAGCGGATGCATGGATCATAGAGTCATTTGCATGCTTTGGAGTCTATGCTTTTATCCTTTACCATTCAATCTATTTTGAAAACTCTTATGTATTATTATACTTTGGGACCTCATGTAATAACTCTGATTTAAATAATTTGAATGGTAACTTTTCAAAACGTCTCATTTAGAGGTCATTTTCTATACCTTGTGCTTTATATTGAGAAGTAGCACCCCATTGACACTATCGTTCCGCTGCGATATTTTGGGGGTGTTACATTATCGTGTATATATATATATATATATAATTAAATATTTATATATATATATATATATATATATATATATATATATATATATATATATATATATATATAATTAAATATTTAATCTATTAAGACTTATAATTAATTAAATAATCATTGAATAATTAATATGATAATGGTGCTAGTGGGGTACTATTAAATTATAAATTATTATAATCATTTATAATATAATAATGTTTATAACGAAAGTTATAAGTATTTAGTTTTCGAAAAGTTTATAAGTGCGAGTGCATAAGTGCAAAAAATTTATTTTTAAGTCTTATAAGACCTAAAATATTAATTTAGGAAAATTAATATTTTTAATAATAAAAATCACCCGTTTCGTCTTTTAGTCGGTTTTTGTTCGAAGATATTCTAAGTGTCGAAATTTTAAAAAAATCGGGCATGACCCATTCGTGTATTCAAGTTTTTCCATTTTTCTCAAGTGTTGCAAATTTCTTCAAAGCATCCCTTTTTGTCACTATATTTGCAAAAATAGTCCAAAGTGTACATTTATCGATATAACTATTCTATTCGTTACGATTACTTCATAATTATAGTTTTCGATACAAAAGTCAACGTTTATTCAAAATTCCTTCAAAAGTCAACAAAAGGTCAATATTCATAATTGTGGGCCGAAAATCCTCTTAATTGGCTTATTGGGCTTAAAATGCCAAAATGAGCCCAAAAATGGTTTTTATCGATATATAACGTTCTATTTTACAAAAATAATTATAACGAGTCTAAATATGTTCCAAAATTCATTTTTGCCTCCCGAGAGGTTTATTGGGCCGAGTAGGCCACATTTAGTCCAATAACACATTTTTAGTCCGATAACTAATTAATCCTTTTTAGTTATGTTATATTTTACGTTAAATCTCAAATAAGCCAATAAGCACTTCCAATAAGCACTTGGGTTCAAAACAGCCCATGTAGGCCGAGAATATGATGAGCTCGGCCCATTTATGCCAAAATTAATTTTAGTCCAATTCATGTAGTGTAAAATCAATAAGCTAGTGCTTATTACAATAAGCTAATAAGCATAATCTTCATCATTTCACCACTAGAGCCAAAATTTTATGTTTTTCAAAACCCCAATAATTATTTATTTTAAAAGTAGCCGATCCATATACATACACATAAAAGTGTATATTTCGTCTTAAATACGTGTAATTAGCACTAATCACTTTTGTATCATCAAACTAGTACCATAAGCAACAAGATTTACCACACAAGCAAGAAATAACATAATTTGTACAAGAACTTCACAAAAAGTCAAGCATATATAGTCTAGACATCAAACCCTAACTTTTTCATTTTAGTAAATCATACACATTTAACACTTTTAAACATCAAAACAACATGATATGAACAAGATTTGAACAAATTTGAGAATCCTTACAATGCTTTAAAAGAAAGTAGAGGGGTAGAAGGCTCAAGAACACACCAAATTGCACCAAATTTACCCAAGACACGTTCCAAATAGCCTGAAACACTTGAAAGTACACCCCGATTACTTATAACTTCAACAAATTTTTGTGGATCTTGGTTCTTTATGTTTGGCCGCGAGTTTTAAGCTAGGGGAGGAAGAAAATGATCTTGGTATGTTTAGGAGATAAGAATGTATGTGTGAAATTGTGTGTGTTATGTATTAAGTAAGATATAAAGTTATTATGTCATGCAAGATGACAAAGATCCTCCACTAAGTGTATATGGGCGGCAAAACGGGTATAAGGGGAGGGGGAAAGTATTTTGAACATCGTTGGTGTATCGTGTGTCGGTTTGAGCTTAAAAGTTACCGTAAAGTCCCGGTTTGATGTTTTTGGACACGTATACACAAAATAAAGTTTTTATTGACGTTTTCGTCAGAAAAATAATAAAATATTACTATTTGCTCAAAAATGCATTTATTTGACTGCTATCATATATACTGTACTGTCGGTACGCGTGTGGGGTTGCTTTTCAATAATTACGAGAAAGCTCTCAGTAAATTACGAAACTTGTCAGTAACTATCAGAAATGGAATAATTTACGCTTAGTGACAAAAATAAACTTTTTCTGTAGTGACTGTAAGCTACAGTATGCGGGACAGCTCCCAAAAATGCTCAAAAATACTCAGAAACATGCAATCGCGCATAGAAATGCTTAGCTTAAAAATAATAAATAACCATTTATTATTAATTTAAAATGTGAAAATTACCATTTGTGTCCCATACTCCTATGCTTTTAGTTAATAGCAATGTTGTTAGCTATGTCTTTTGAAAACATGTGTGGTTACTTATGCTTTTTATATAACTAATGGGTAAATTATAGACAAGATATCTCTGGTAGTAAACTCATCCTTCCTTCCTATTTCTTTTTTTTCTTTCTTTCTACACCTCGTTCTTTTCTTACTCTTCACATATTGGTGTTTTAATTTTGTGATATTGGCATATTGGGTAACATTGGTGCTTTCATTGACCATGACCGAAGGTATTGTTGGAATATGTAAATCATAAAACTATAAACACATAAACATATAATATATAACATCAAAGCATACGCAGCGGATTATACAAGATCTATATACACGTAATTAATTAACTAAATTTAAATAGATGCATACCTTTTGATTCCTAGCAAGAACAAGGAATCGTGCACTCCAAGAACAAGGTATAAACCCTAATGTGGGTTTAATGAGGATCGACCTATACACAAGTCGAGTAGGGGAAATCACATAAGATAAAAGAAGCTTGTTCTTCGTTCTTGTACACACGTATTACTAGCGTCTCAATGTGAAAAGCTAGGTTCTAATTCACAAGCAAATCAAACACTTATGTGTTAATGATCAACCGAAAATCCCAAGGTGATTGGGAGTTAGGATCGGCCAAGAAACACAAGAAAGAGGAGAAGAAGAAGTTGGACATGCTTAGAGAATTATGATTAAGGAATTACAAATACAAAGGGTTTGTATTTATAGAGTTCCCAATAACTTGTTCCCTACTCCAAGCAACCAAACCCTAATCCCTTTAGGGATGGATCGTCCAAATCTAACCCAAGGGGAGGGTTCTAGATTCTTCTTTCCTTCTCTTTCACTTTTAGTCCTTTATTTAACGAGCGTTATACAAACCCCGTTAAATACTAACGACAGTTAAGTGTTTGTTTGTGAAATGAATAAATAAATCATAAATCTATATTTAATTATTCAAACCATTGAGACTCATACGTAATGTGTGCAATCCCGAAGTCTCGTGTTCGAAACTGGACATACGTATATTAATTATTATCCATAAACTCTAACAGCTCCCACTTGGATATTCATTAATATAGTAATGACATGGGTTAGTCTAGCTTAACACCCCCAATGCCCCCAGATCGACCCGAGTATGGTTTCCTGGAAAACCATGTGATGATTATATCATCATACTTATCCTTTTGTTTCTAATACCGCGTTAATATGGATATGGATCTAGATCATTCCATAATTAACAATTAGTTTCTCGTTTATACATAATTGATCAAGATTACCAAATCATCTGAACGTATTCCAGATAGCCTTTGGGCGTGCGCACGCAAACATCTTGTCAATCCTACGAGTAGCCAAGCAGTATTAAACTTCAAAACAAATTTGAAGGAACAAATCCTTTCTTGACTACGAGCATAACCCTCGAACTTCGCATCACCTCCAAAAACAGCCCTTATAACTACCAGTTACGAATAGTGTTAGACTACCTTACAGAAAATGAGCTACATCCTCGGCAGTTACCTGGTATCTCAAGTCTGAGGATAAATATTCATGATTTACTTAATGACAACGATCCATAAAGTATAATCATGTAGTTGGGATCTGTCCTATATTCAATTTATCCAATATTGAATATCATGTGAATTTGGCATGCCCACGCATCAATATACTTAAGTATATTCTACCAACACTTCACATTTGCCTTAGTTCAATAATATTCCCATATTATTGATTAGCAACAGACTATTTAGAATAAATTAATTATTCACGGATTTAAACATGCAAATATAGGATACAACATTAATAAATGAGAATAAACGTTATCCGCACTTTATTTCATTAAAATAATATTGTTTACATATCCCTTATCCAAATACTAATCCACAGATTTACATGAAACTACTAGCTAAACGAAGACCAATACCATCAGCATGTTGAGTAAACTTTTCCTTAGGTAATGCCTTCGTAAAAGGATCAGCCAGATTGTCATCTGTGTGAACTTTGAGTAAATTGATCTCTCCTAGTTCGACTTGTTCTCGAACATAGTGATATCTCCTATGGAAATGTCTGGCGCCTTTCATAACTCCAGGTTCATTGGCGAATGTGATTGCGGCAGAGTTGTCACAATACACATTTATAGGTAATTCAATTGACGGCATCACTCCAAGATCCAAAATGAATTTCCTTATCCAAACAGCTTCCATAGCCGCTTCCGATGCAGCAATATACTCAGCTTCTGTAGCAGACATGGCCGTTGTACTCTGCTTATTACTCTTCCAGTCTACAGCTCCTCCATTGATGACAAAAACGTAACCCGTCTGAGACTTCGTATCATCTTTATCAGTCTGAAAGGACGCATCGCAGAAACCTGTAACATTCAGTTCTGCGTCTGGATTTCCCCCGTACACAAGAAACATATCTTAAGTATTCCTCAAATACTTAAGAATGTTCTTAACAGCATGCCAGTGATCTTTCCCTGGATTCTGTTGGTAACGACTGGTTAAATTTTGTGCAAACGCCACATCCGGCCTTGTACATCTCACTGCATACATGATAGATCCTACTGCCGAAGCATATGGAACTTTCTTCATGTGTGCCACCTCTTCAGGTGTTGAGGCACATAGTTCGCTGCTTAAGCCATGTTCTACTTGCATGGGCAAATATCCCTTCTTGGAATTTTGCATACTGAATCTCTTCAATATTTTATCCATGTAAGCACTTTGGCTTAATCCAATCAACCGCTTAGATCTGTCTCTATAGATCTTGAATCCAAGGATGTAAGCTGCTTCTCCTAAATCCTTCATAGAAAAATATTAACCCAAATAAGACTTAACTTCATTAAGACTTGGTATATGATTTCCCATGATTAATATGTCATCGACATATAGGATTAGGAAAGTAGTATTACTCCCACTAGCTTTGTGGTATACACATGGCTCATCGAAATTCTGAGTAAATCCAAACTTCTTGATTTCCTCATCAAATTTCTCATTCCATTGCCTTGATGCTTGCTTCAATCCATAAATGGATCTTTGAAGCTTGCATATACGCTCAGAAAAATCCGGATTCACAAACCCTTTAGGCTGCGCCATATAGATGTCTTCATCTAGGCGACCATTCAGGAAGGCGGTTTTGACATCCATCTGCCAAATCTCATAGTCATAGTAAGCAGCTATGGCTATAAGAATCCTAATAGCTCTAATGTCAGCTACAGGAGAAAAGGTCTCCTCATAGTCAACACCATATGTTTGGGTAAAGCCTTTAGCCACCAAACGAGCTTTATAGGTGTGTACATTGCCATCCAGACTTGATTGTCTCTCATGGATTGCATCTCCCCATTCATAGCAACTTGCCATTTTTCCTTTTCAGGACTATCAATGGCATTCCTATAACTAGTAGGTTCATCTAGATCCCCTAGTATAGTTTCCACACACTCTACGTTTAAACATAGACGTTCAGGAGCTTTTACAGATCTTGTAGATCTGCGAATGGGAACCACTTCAACTTCAGGTGGAGGACCTAAACTTTCAGGTTCCACAGGAAGTGTGCTAGTGTTCTCAGAAGGTGACGTATCTTCTTGATCATTTTCAAGATCATATACTCTCCCACTGAATTCTTGAAACAAGAAACTCTCCTCAAGGAATTCGTCATACCTAGCCACAATGACTTTATTTTCTGGTGGGAAGTAAAAGTAGTAACCCCTTGTTTCCTTAGGGTATCCTACGAAGATACACTTAACAGATCTTTGTTGGAGTTTATCCGATGAGTCACGTTTAACAAACGCCTCACAACCCCAGACCTTTAAGTAAGACAAATTTGGAGCTTTTCCAGTCCATAATTCATATGGAGTCTTATCAACCTTCTTAGTTGGAATCCTATTCAACACGTGAATAGCCGTTTCAAGGGCATAGTCCCAAAAGGATAAGGGAAGAGTTTTCAGATTAAACATAGATCATACCATATCTAACAATGTACGATTTCTCCTTTCAGATACACCATTTTGCTGTGGAGTATAAGGAGATGTGAGTTGTTGGACAATGCCACACTCAGCTAGATAATCTTTAAACTCTTGGCTTAAATATTCACCACCACGATCGGATCAAAGAGCCTTAATCATCTTACCGAGTTGTAATTCTACTTCACTTTTAAAAACCTTGAATGTCTCAAAGACCTCATTTTTATGTTTAAGTAAATAAACACAACCATAACGACTATAGTCATCCGTAAAGGTTAGGAAGTAGGTAGCACCGCGTTTTGACACATGTCTAAGTGGACCACACACATCAGTGTGTATCAATCCAAGTATATCCGTAGCCCTTTCCACATGTTGTGAAAAAGGTTTCCTTGTCATCTTCCCAGATATGCAAGATTCGCATTTATCAAATGAATCATCATTGATATTTTGCAAAAGCCCATCATGTTGCAGCTTTTCCATGCATTTCTTGCCTATATGAGCAAGACGACTGTGCCAAAGATAAGACGAATCCAAGTTAGACTTGATTCTCTTATTGCCAATGCTATACATAGAATTATTTCCATTGGATACATGATTTTCCATGTCTATTTCAAAGACACCATTTAATAGAATTGCATTAAAGTAAAAAACAGAATTTAAAGAAACCGAAATTCCATTATTATTAAAAGTGTGATCAAAACCATTATCCAACAACAAAGAAACTGAAACAACACCTCTAATAATAGATGGTGCATAATGACAATTGTTCAATACTGAAATTAAACCCGAAGGTAAAACTAAATCAAATGTTCCTATGGCTTCAACTGCTGCACGTATGCCATTGCCCACGTACAAGTAGCATTCTCCATAGTTTAGCTTCTTTGCTCCTCTAAGCCCCTGCGATGTATTACAAATGTGAGTACCACATCCTGTATCATATATCCAGGCATTTTTCTTACGAGGAAAAGAAAATAATTCGACCATAAAAATACCTGAAGTGCTCGCGCCATTTGCAGCCTTGGCATTTTTATTCTTGCGACACTCCTCTAGCAGCAATGGACAGTCCCTCTTCCAATGTCCAGGAGTGTGGCAGTGGTGACAAGCAGCCGTATCCTTCTTGGGATAATCCTTCTTCACAGGAGGATTCTGCTTCTTAGGCTTCTACTGATGGATCATGACCTGTTTTCCTTTATCAGCTTTGCCTTTGCCCTTCTTGTTCATATGATGCGGTTTGTTGGGCTTAGTAACCCTACCACCCTTTATTGCCATAACAGCAGGTGTAGGTGCCTTCTTTGAGAGTCCCTTCTCAAAGTCAATAAGCATTGCATGCAAATCACTTATTGTCTTCCCCGTGCAATGCATATTGAAGTTGCGCACAAACTCACCATACAATTCCTCGTTGAGGGATCGATTGATGAGGCCAACTTTCACATCTTGCACGACCCACATCCGAGTGCATTCAATTGGTCAAGATATCCTTTCATTTCCAATACATGGGCACTCATGGGTGTACCAGCATCCTGCTTACACTTGGCCAGAGAATCTAACAGATCATATAACTCTGCCATTGGTGGTTTTTCAAACATGCGTATGAGCTCATTTATCATGTTCATAGGACCATAGTTCTCAAATTGCTTTTGCAATTGAGCGTCCATTCCAGATAACATGAGATAAGCCACATCATTGTGCTTCTCATACTCAGTGTTGTACTCCTCATGCTCAGCAGTAGAGACAGTACCAGCAGGAGCTGCAGGAAGAGGCTTACTAAGATATTCAAATCTTTTGGCAATTCTAAGAGTAATTCTCAAAGAACGATACCAATCATTGAAATTATTAGTCCCAATCAACTTTTCTCTTTCAATCATAGCTTTGAAAGCAGAACTCGTATTATTCATGTTTGTGTTGTCGGGTTGGGCCATTTCTACAGAAAAAGTTCAAAAGTTAGTACTTTCGATAATTAACTTGTCAAGAAAATTAAACACCCATGGTAAAATAACCATTTAATTTTCACTGAAAACTAGGATCCAAATTGACGTCGTTTCATCACATCAGCTGAGGCTGCTAGCAATGAAAGTACTCAATAAGGTACGGGTCAACCCCAATTGCCAATATCCAACTGCAATTCCTAAAATCTTGGGACTTACAATATTTTGCCAACATCAGTTGCAATGTAAGCATGTTCATCCCCAAATCTTATGCCTTGACGCGTTCCATTACATCAGCTTTGCTGCTAAATGGAAGTGCTCAATAAGTTAACCAACTTAGGAAACTGTAAATTGACGTCGTTTCATCACATCAGCTTTGGCTGCTAGCAATGAAAGTACTCAATTTACCCTTAGACTACCACCCTTTGAACATCACATTCAGCTTTGGCTGCTAGTGATGTAGGATGTAACCTTAGGTGTTTCCTTTTCAGTTGGATGGCATATAACTTAAATTTTAAGGGTATTAAATTTTTAATGTGTGTAATCAAAATATGTACAAAGATGTCATGCATTCATCTTTGTATCATATATTTTTTCAAAACCAGTTTACTCATTCGTTACATTAATAAGCTCAAATCATCAAAGTTTTAATTAATGGCGTTGAGAAACTTACAACATTGCCTTAAGATGCTTCGTACGTTATCATGGTGTACTTGGTAAGTCTAAAATTGACGCACAGGCGAGCGGAGAGACATAATGGAGTCTCTTTAAGGCCACAATTTAATGCGAAACCAACCATATACCCACTTTATAGTTTGTCAATTTTAGGTCCGCCGCTTCGACCACTTTTGTACAATCGCATCAATTAATTAAACACTTATGATTTTCTTGCTTAAAACAATGTTACACCATTATTAAGTCATGTTTATTTTTACATTGAAAAATTACCCTTTTGTTATAAACATCTCTACAACATATTAAACAAATGCACAATTAAAAATAAATACAAACAACTTAATAATGAACATGCTAATAAATCAATTAATATGTATATCTTGATCTTAAGACTCCCATTGGTTTTCGAGCTCATTGTACCCAATGGACCACAGACGCCAATTTCTTGGCCGCGTAAGTCTTATGATTAACATATACATAACACACATAATTGATAAAACATGCGATTAATATGGGGTCTTCCCTAAAAACCTAATTAATTAACTTTTAGTAATTTTAATTCGTTTTCAACAATTTAATTACTAAAACCCCTAGTTAATTAATAATCGCATCAATTAGCACGTAGAACATGTAACACTTAGCATCAATTTTCCATGACAAAACATGCATGTTTTTGTCATGGATTCCCGATATTGCACTTATAATCATGTAACACATATTAACAAGCCAATATTGTACGCATACTAAATTAATGACATCACAAGGTATTCATTAATTTACACATAAAAGTTTACATGCAATCCTAGGGTTTTCTACAATTTTTATCAATACCAAAACCCTAAAAATCATTAATGGGTGTCGACCCATAATAGAAAAATTAGGGTTTACATAAAAAATTAAAACCCTAGATTATCTAAAGCATGTAGAGTTCAATTTTTATGTGTTTAGTAATTAATTATCATGTATAAACGGGCTCTTGATGCCACTGTTGGAATATGTGAATCATAAAACTATAAACACATAAACATATAACATATAACATCAAAGCATACCCAGCGGATTATACAAGATCTATATACACGTAAATAATTAACTAAATTTAAATAGATGCGTACCTTTTGATTCCTAGCAAGAACAAGGAATAGTGCACTCCAAGAACAAGGTATAAACCCTAATGTGGGTTTAATGAGGATCGACCTATACACAAGTCGAGTAGGGGAAATCACACAAGCTAAAAGAAGCTTGTTCTTCGTTCTTGTACACACGTATTACTAGCTTCTCAATGTGAAAAGCTAGGTTCTAATTCACAAGCAAATCAAACACTTATGTGTTAATGATCAACCGAAAATCCCAAGGTGATTGGGAGTTAGGATCGGCCAAGAAACACAAGAAAGAGGAGAAGAAGAAGTTGGACTTGCTTAGAGAATTATGATTAGGGAATTACAAATACAAAGGGTTTGTATTTATAGAGTTCCCAATAACTTGTTCCCTACTCCAAGCAACCAAACCCTAATCCCTTTAGGGATGGGTCGGCCGAATCTAACCCAAGGGGAGGGTTCTAGATTCTTCTTTCCTTCTCTTTCACTTTTAGTCCTTTATTTAACGAGCGTTATCCAAACCCCGTTAAATACTAATGATCGTTAAGTATTTGTTTGTGAAATGAATAAATAAATCATAAATCTATATTTAATTATTCAAACCATTGAGACTCATACGTAATGTGTGCAATCCCGAAGTCTCGTGTTCGAAACTGGAATTCCTTCTACGGTTGCTAGTGTTAAAGAAAAATTCGGAGTCAGTTGTTGAGATTCAGAACAAGTTTGAGTATACTCAGCAGGTTCTTGCTGATTTATCTTTAAAGATTGCTAGAACAAAGACATGACCTGTTGATAGACCCATCCTAGAAACACCACAGGACACCAATTTTACTTTGGTTTCATCTCCCCACAAAACTGACTCTCAATATCCGATTGCCAAAATTGGAGATTCCTACTTTTTCAGGATCTAATGTTTCGAATTGGCTCTTTCAAATTGAGCGGTTTTTTCAGCATCATAAAACGCCCCAGAACACCGTATTTACATCGCATCTTTTTTTGTTATTGGAGACGCTCTCCAATATTATCAGTGGCTTTAATCAACTAAACAGCTTACCTCTTGGAAGTCCTTTAGTGATTCCATTGAACTTCGATTCGGACCTTATTATATTAATCATGAGGCATCCCTCTACAAATTATGGCAAACATCATCAGTTAACGCCTATATATTGGAATTCACTTATTTATCCAATCGGGTTACAGGGCTTTCTCACACCAATCTTCTTAATTGTTTCCTTTCAGGACTCAAAGAGGATATTAAGAAAGAAATGTTTTTGCTGAAACCCCAAAGTCTTGTTGATGCCATTGGTATAGCTAAACTCGTGGAGAATAAACTCAAACCCTATTTATAGACCTAGTAAGACGCTCGTGCAATCAGTGTCCAACACACACAAGTCATGTAGGTGCAAGTCAGTGTCAAGATGACGTCAAGCATAGTCGAATAGACATGTCTGAACCCGCCAAACAAATCAAAAGGACGAAATTTGAAATCATTTCAAAAATATCCCTTTTTCATTTTCCACGCAAGACATTTAATGCTACCTTACCCTGAAGACCCATACGTCACTTGGGGAACATGACTTTCAACCTAAGTCATCGTTACAAAAAAAGCTATGAATAATGATTTAGCGGATTGCAACACCGAAGTTTTATAATCCTCCTAGTCATCTAGATGTTATAGTGTAGTATAGGTAAGACTAGGGAGATTGATCGTTCCCTAGAGGAATAGTGAGGTAGGTTTGAAGTGTATGTCGATTTAAGTCTAAAGGTTAAGGGAAGATTATTTTTGATGTTTTTATATTTTATTGACAAGTAAAAATCCGGTGTTTGAGAGAGATTGGTTTTAACTACTAAATTAAACTAAAACTAATTAAACTAAATGCAATAAAATTAAATGACAAGAAAAGTAAAGTGGTGGCGAACTTCTTATATAGCGTATTTAATTAGAATTCCACTACTCTCTGGTTATCTCTTACTAAGTTGTCGAATTGTCACGTTATTGCTAATGTAATGTGAAGTATTCTTAATTTCATGTTGTGGGTTGGTCAGTTTGTCAAGCTCACCTAATAACTAGCTACACAACAAATACTTTTCGCAAATTGAAGACATAAGCATTAATTGGACACGTTTTAATCGACGTTCAAACTAGTCTAGTTTTCCCCATCCAATTTTCCAATTCCTAACGTGCACACCATTAAACAAGAAACAACAAACAAAGTAATTAATAACTAGGTTTCATGCAATCCTAAGTAAACACTAATCAATTTAGACTAGCATAGTAATATAAAGAGAAGAAATTAATAACTATGTTTCATGCAATCCTAAGTAAACACTAAATAATAACACATATACATGATTGAATGATTGATTAAATAACTTATCTTAATAATACATGAAGTTTCCAATGGCCAAGAAGGCCTAAAAAGCTGGTAAAAACCGACTATAGCTGGTATAAGTTCCTCCAAAGTTGCACACACAATAATAAAAGCAATGCGTTTAGATTTATAGTTTTTGGGTTGTGACGGTGTCACTTTATGGTTGTGACGTCGTCAGCTCACCGCCAATTAGGGTTTCGAGATTGCACCGACTTAAATGTGACGTCGTCACTTTGTAGATGTGACGTCGTCGGCTCCTTCTGACGCCGTCCTCTCAAGCCGTCTCCAGCCACTGAACTGTCAACTTCAAGGTGACGGTGTCACGTTGTGTTTGTGATGTCGTCACGTGACCTTGTCACGTGGCCTTTGTCGTTGTTATTCGTTTTTCGTCCAATCGAGCCCAAAACTTGTACTTTTCCAGCATTTTTCTCCCAAGTACCTAAAACTCAAATGGAAGCAAATTAGGGCAATAATGATCAAATAAGTACGAGTTTAGAGGCTAAATGACCCCTTAAAAACGGATGAAATTACGTCTCATCAAATAAGCCTAGGAAGAAGCCTGATATGCGAACCCTGGTTAGTTACTTAAAAGTCAATATCATCTCACTTGTACATGACATACGTAAACAATAACAAAACACATGTGTTAGCTATGGTTTTTAAAACCGAACTAGATATCGAACCGATTTTCATGCGATACTTGATTTTTCTCCATTTTTTTTTTGTTAGATCCCGTTCAACCAGCCGGTTTTGACCAACCTGCTTTTGGTTCAACCGGTCAAACCAGACGTACGGTCAGGTTTTCAAAGCATTAGAGTTAAAACCTTTATAGATTTTCTGATGTCACATTAATTCGATTACTAAACCATAAGCTTATGGAGTAGTAAGCAAGTGCTATTCATGAAATTGAATTATTAATGAAAATGAATACTTTCTGTAGAAATATTAATATTTGATGGTATTAGTTATACAATTAGTAGTTACAAAATTTGAATGTATCAAATGTCTAAAATTAGTAACTTGTGTAACTTTAGTTTTTAAGATTTCAAACAAAGTTACAAATGCATTATAGATAGTATACATCAATCATAAGGTCTGAGACAACCCAGAAAGCAATTGATCATCTACAGATAAATATAGATCCGACACAAACAAAAATAGCAGACATCATAGCAGATAATCTATATATGCCATCATTGTTTGTCTTAGATGTATATGTCGCTTACATTGTTTAAAAAGGATACCAATCCTCAGCCGCCCGGTCTTATGGCAATATGAGAAAGGTAAATCGCGTAATACCACGATTAATTGGACATGGGACACGATATGAATCCATGACTTCCGCGTACTACTATTGCGGTTGCTTGCATTGTTTGTATTTTTTTCAAAATCAACTTATTGCTTTTTTGTCATTTTGGTAATTGTAGTGAACATTTTACCTTTCTAACTGAAATTGGAAATCACAAAACAACCGACATAAGCACATCACAACTGGAACAAATTTGACCCCAAGTCAAAATTTGAAAATGGTTGACTATTTATCAAATAACTTTTCTTATGATTCATTTCGTTTTGGTGTCACAATGATGGGTAACTTTCGTCTAGTCTTAACAGTAGGAAAATACACAATTTGATCTTCTTCCGCAACCCAAGTATACATGGTGACCAGATGATGAAGAAAAATACTGATTTCGAGCCTTGAGAACTCCAAACCGGGACACAACCGTTGTCCACCACCAAATGGTGTAAACTTGTTGCTATTAACAGTCGCTCCTGTTCTCTACACAGTTAAATTAATTTTATAAAAATGGTGCAAATGTATAATAGGCATGTAATAAAATACACAAACCATCACTTATTTACTCACCTCCCATCTCCAAGGATCAAATTTGTCAGGATTTTCATAGTTCTCTTCATCCATGTGAACAGAAGTCAATGATGCTAAAACACACCATCCTTTCGGGATCAAGTAGCCTTTAATTTCTACATCTTCCAGAGCTTTTCTCCAAATGGCATTTATGATGTTTGCCATTCGAAGAGTTTCACTTATTACCTAAAAGTTAAATGTCTTTAGTAGAAAATATAGTTTCAAAACTACGATCAGAGAATATATTAGAGGAAATATGAAATTTCTTAATACATGTCCAAACAGGTTGTGTTGGAGTTGGGCCGGGTAGACCCATAGACACTTTTTCCAGCTTTTAAAATTTTATACAACTAACGTATTAGATAAAAATATGAAACCTATGGGTGCGTTTAGTTAAAAGGAAACACCCTTGTTTTCCACAAAATGTTTTGTACAAAACAAAAAAAATACATATTGCGTTCAAATCAAATGTTTACCATCAAATTCTCTACAAAACATAAAATTTGCGTTTCTTACTTTAACAAGGGAAACTACAAATCGTACATTTTTTGTTTTCCTTGTAACCCCCATTGTTTTCTTGAGAATAGAAAACAATATCACATGAACGCGTTTTTTATGTTTTGAAAATTAAATCCCCTCTTTTTTCTTACAAATCTGAAAATAGAAAATAAAGAAATTTTGTTTTCCTTGTAATCCTATTTATGAGTTTTTTAACATATAAAACGACTATTGAACTGTTATTCATTCTAGCAAAGTTTTAAAGTATAGCACTATAGCCATTTGACATCTAGGAAATCATAGTATCAGAATCGATCACTGTTACCTATAGGATATAAGAAACTTACGCCTTGAGTAAACTGCAAAGACACATAATCAGTCCAATTATACTCTTCACATGATTCATCCTTCCGCTTCTTTAACTTTTTGTTTTCATCCTGTCATTAACATATAAACCTCGTTTTTAAATAGGTCACAAGTGCTGTAGACACAAAAGTAGTCGATAAGACAAGTTACAAACCACAAGACAAGCAAGAGCTGCAGGATTATCACTTAGGTATTTGACAGCTAGGGTCATGATCATGGGCACCGAGTCCTCTCCAGGGATCATCATCTCTATGATATTTCCACTGATGAAATCCAACGGCAGTCGTTGTTGAGACCCATCTGATTCACCTGTATCCCGTAGCAACACATCAATGACATCATTCGGCAAACCCGAACCTTTGGATTCATTCTTTTCCATTGCTGATTTCCTATCATCTACTATCTTTCTCACCATTTTTAGCATTCTCTCTTTAGCCTGCAACATGTATGTTTTACAGTCACGATCCGCTAAGAATCAGTACTGCATTATATTCAGTAATAATTAATTTATTACCTGGAGGGATTTATACATTCTGAAGCCAGGTAGTTTGATGGGTAAACAAATCAAGCCTTTGATGACTTCCATGAATTCCATCTTGAGGAACTCCATATCTTCACCAGGCTCCACACTCATCAACAATCTCACAAGAATTGAAAAAGTAATCTGTGTCACAATTAGTCATCTTGGTGAGTAAATCGAGAGGGTGAAACATACTTTCGTTTATCTATTAATGCACTATTTGGAGACTTGTGCGGGAAATATTTCAGTTAAGATAAACAACGGGCGTGTAAGCTATATGATCAAGCTTTAAAGTTTAAACCACTTGAACAAGCTGAAGTGGACAACCATGCTCATGATTACCCACACTAAACTCTATAAAGGGTAACATTTTCTGCGATCTTGAGGAAATTCTATGTTGACGTGGTCATACCAATTATGGTCTTGGTCAGAGTATCATTTTAACCATAAAAGTCAAAAGGTTATACCTTTTTGGTTTCATCTTGGAGGTAAAGAGGGAGGTAGGGATTTTTCCGATCCATCCAAGAGGACAATGTGAGCTTGACTGAGTTCTCGATATCTTTGGTGATACGAGCTTTGAATTGAGGAGACCTCAAGAAACCTCCAATAATTGCATGCAGTCTCTTTTGTATGCCTCCATTTATTTGCAGTATTGAAGATTCACCAAGTAACTCAATGACTGATTTGGGATAACTCGGTATGAAAACATTTCCCTGGTTCTGTAAAACGACCTTATTCACGTCTGGGTCCGTTGACACGATGATTGGTCTACCCAAAATGTGTGTCCTGAATACCTTCCCATAACTATGACAAATGATGTACAATTAGAATGATTTAAATAACTGAACAGTTAAAGGTGTAAGAAAATTTAGAAAGAAATGTTTATCACAAGTTGGATTACTTCTTTTTTCATTATATAAATATATGGTATAGTGACAGTCTAGAATTCTTATATGCTAATATAAACACAACTATCTTTTCAAACATATATGTTAATATGGTAAGAGCTCCTGCAAAAGTCCTGCCATCAATGAGGCAGACATGCAATCATGGACGCTTGTGTGGTTTCCTGAGTTGCTGAATTGTTTTCCTCCGATCAATTGTCTTGTTTTCTGTATGGATTGTTAGTATTAGAACTGTGAATGCTATAGGCTTCTCTATAGACTAGCTATTGTTTTATTTGATGTGGTCATGTTTAGATTCATGGGAATTGTCCATGGATTCTTACCCTTGACTATGTAACCTCTTTTTGTGATTATATATTCAATTCAACTTTTCAAAAAACAACAAAAACAAAAAAAAGCACAGGGATAGGCTTTCATTATGAGTTTATGTTAACAAAGTTAAATAAATTTTTTACATGTTTGGTTAATTATCATAAATTAATCTTCGAAATTTCAACTGTTTTATTTTTCAAAACTAGTAGTAATGAGTAGTTGAAGTAAGACCTATCTTTTTGAGGTGATTGTCAGTCATCAAAATTACTTCCCACGCCTCATGATACAGTATCAACAAAAACAGTACAAAAAAAAAACCCTGTGGCATGCAAAGTAATTGGAATGATGCCAAAATCACATTCCTTTAGTGATAACCAAACTACAAGATCCATCTTAGTCATAATGGCATGTGAAATACTTTTACAAATATGCTGAAAAAATTAATAACATCCTTTGCATTTTTCCCCCTTTTGATTTAAATATGTATCAAAGTTCCCTCTTTAGAGTGACTTTTTGGTACTTCTTGCATTATTTAGTGCAAAAAGATACGAGTAATGCTAACATGGAAGATGCTCTAAAACTCTAGTATACAAATACCCCTCCCCCACTCGGTGAAATAATTCAAATGCCGACAACTATAATTCATGACATTATGATAATCTAGGTACAATTTCAACTTTAAACTATCAACGTGCATACTACCACTAAATTATCAATACTGTTACTATCCATGAATAATATACGATATCATGTGACCTTAACGAACAAATGACTCCATATACGATATCATGTGACCTTTATAAGAGGCAACACTCCTAACTTTTTATCCTAAAAGGGCAACTTTGACCAATCTAATTAGTTCAAGGGGCAATCTAAGTTTTTGGTAAATCGGAAAGAGGCTAAAACTCAATAATGATACGGATATGCATAAGGCTACTAGGCAAGGTGTTGATGGTTTCACCAAATGGCCCCACTTCACCACAAAGTCACCTTGCCTCCCACCTATTTCCATGAGCTAGGCACAATTCCCAAAAGTAAATTAGGTGAAGGTTTCACCGATCTTTAATTTTGAATATGGTGCACATTTATTATTTTTTATTTTAAGTGTGAGTGTGTGTGGGGTATTTAGTGGGGTATATTTGTATAAAGTGGGTATTTTAATGAAAGGTGAAGATGTGTTTGCCTTGACTAGTAAATGGTGAAGTGAGGTGAAGGGGAGTGAGAGGAGAGAGAAAGCTGACGTGGCGCTGATGTGTATGGTGAAGGATGGCTTACCTTGCCAACCAGCCTAAAGGGTTCCATGACAAGCACAACACCAATCATTAAAATGAAAATTTATGATCATATCACATGTTTACTGACATATATTTTAGAGATTCAATATACAAAGAATAAAATAAAAATTAGAAAGAGTAACTTGTAGGTTGTTTACTGAAACTCACACTTTTAGACAAGCAAAACTCTACATTTCTAACCATTAACCCAATGTATAATTTTCACCGAATATATTGCAAGTTACTATGATAGGACTTGTTTAGATTTGAAAATTTAAGTTTTAAAGAAACAGCCTACAGTTTTCTGAAATCGTTCAACGAGTAAAGTACCTTGTACAAGCACCTAATGCATGGGTTGGTATAACATTTACACTAACCACAAGTTCTCTATCCATGTCTTAAGCTCAATTGGCTCACCCAATTGTTGTGGGAAACTACCAACTTACCAAACTATACAAAAAGGAGGAAAATTCTCAAAAACTTACTTCATTCAAAAAATAAACAGAAAAAGTGATCTTGGTTATGTGATAACATGATTATGGTTATGAAGATGTGGTGGGGGTAGGGGTGTGCACGGTCCAAAAACCGGACCGGACCGAAGACCGAGAACCGGAAAAACCATAGACCGAGACCGGACCAAATGTTGTCGGTCCGGTCTCGGTCCGGTCGGTCCGTCGGTCTTCGTCGGTCTGTCCAATTAGGCAAGATTTGGCAAGTTTTTTCGGTTTTTTGGTCGGTCCGGACCGGACCGGACCGGACCGACCGGACCGAAGACCGAATTAGCCAAAAAGATTAGACCGAGGACCGGACCGAATGTGGTCGGTCCGGTCCGGTCCGGTCGGTTTTGTCGGTCGGTCCGGTCCATCCGGTCCGTTTGCTCACCCTTAGGTGGGGGTGATCTATTGCACTTTTATGTGCTACTGTATATTATTTTTATTATCATGCCTACTGACAAAAGAATGTCCAATTACACATGTTCATTTTATTATAGTTTCTTTGTACTTTTTAGTAAATATACCAAACCTTCTGCTTTAGATTCATTTGACCACTTTAATATTTTCAACTTCAAGTACTTGTTGAACTATTAACTACTCTTTATATTAATATTTTCAACTTCAAACTAGCACTAATATAAAGTTCAAAACAATCTACAATAATAGCCATAGAAACAATACTGTAATACCCACACCAACAACATTAGCGGATATGATTTCTACAACACCAAGTACTTATACATACACCCATATAATATATATCCAATGCCATTTATATTGAATTACCATCGGAAATACATCCACATTGTACAACACTTTGCAATTTGGACATCTAAATTAGAATCATATGCCTGCATTCCTATGGTAATTCAATATTTTTAGGCATAACCACCTGGTGATTTTTCATATATTGAACCTTGATTTCGAAGTCACTGTCATCTAATCAATTAGCATCATATACAGTATAAAATCATTCTATCGATTAATAGTGATTTGGATAGCAATTTACTAATTGATAGTGACTTCAAAATGAGTTACGTATAATGTTATCTTATAAAATAAACCATGCTATTATGCTCAAAATAGAATTATTCCATTGATGTGCTGCCATTTAAAAAAACCCTAGTACACATCATATATTATCATATTTTAACTTCTAACTAGAGATATATCTTAACAACAAAAACAGAAAACTTTATCTTCAAACCAAACATAGTAATATTTTTTAAACAGTAACTATACTTGATTAGTAAAGACCAAGCAAAACTGCATAAGTTTACACATGCAAAGTGATAAACTAGCCTTACATAGATTTTCTTTTTTCCATGAAACTAACAGGACGAGAAGTGAACCCAGAAGCAATAAACTCAATAGTTTCTCCAACCACTGGCCAACCTGAGCTACCTCTTGGCGGCTGCAGGCGGCGCCGCCCACCACCGCCACCACTTTCCTCCAAACCCCATCTTCTAACTATGAAATACTTGTAGAATAACCATCCAACAACCACACCTATGCAAATTAGTTCCCATCTCATTTCTACTATCTCTTAGTACACCAAAGCTTTCGTTTGTGTTTGTGTTTGTGTGTGTGTGAGGGGATGGAATGATTGTATGTGTTGGAGTATAATATTGTGAAAGATTTAAAAGGGACCATTTAAAAAATCTAAATAGAGTTTTGAAGAATAGACTTTTTGGGTAATAAATGAAAGAAGAGACCCTCCTGTGTTATTATATTAGAAAGGGTTTGGTCAAATCATACAATTTGTGATGTATACCATACAAATTAGTGATGCATATGAGAGAGGGTGGATAAACTTAGAGAGAAAGGGAAATAAAGCGGATAAACTCACCCATGAGAAAAAGAGAGAAAGGGAAATAAAGGACAATTGTGTCCTTGGTATATTTTGACTTCCATTCCTTTGTCTTTATTTAACTTCTTTTTTCACTAGATTTTGTCATATATTTTTCTAAGAGAAAAATTTTTAAGAAAAAATTACACTGATGGTTCCTGTGGTTTATACGGATTTCATGTTTAGTTTTTATTTCGTTTATTTACGTCTGAGATACCTATTTTGTGAAACGTTGCACACTTTTGGTCCCTAAGTTGGATGGGTCGTTAGTTTGACCGTTAAATGTTTAATTAATGTATGCCCGTTAGTCCCTCCATCAATATTTTTTGTACCGTTAGTCCTCATTGTATAAACTAACGTTGACCACGTTTTTTTGCTTAGGTGTCACCTTTAACCCATGTTGACCACGTTTTTTTGCTTAGGTGTCACCTTTGACCCAAGAAACCATAGCTACTTCCTCATCTGTATTATCATCTTATTCCAAATTTTTCTACATCCTCACAAATCTAAATGTTTATCCTCATTTAAACACTAACATAAATAAATATTCACCTTTTCCTACTATACTTTTACAAATCAAACACATACGCTTAGGACCAAAAACAAGAGTAGCAACACCAGCGATAACAACAAGCTCAGGAACACCAAGAAAGAGAGTACAACAGATTTAAAAACAACAACCCAAATCCACAACAACTTCACTAAACCCAGATATCGATCTAAAACCCAGTAACAAAAAAAAAAATGAACACTTAACCTCACTAAACCCAGATATCGATCTAAACAAGAATCGAGACATAAATCACCACTCTCATAAACCTTCACAGATCCGAAAAATTAAATTAACCCATAAAGAGCTGGGAAAAAAAACCCAGACGTGAAGTTGTCACAGTCACGAGCTGAGATGGAAAATAGATTTGAATCAGATTTGAAGTATAAGTGTTAAAAGATTAGATTTGAATTGGATTTGATGGGTTTCAGAAAAATACGGGTCGGTTAATGGTGGCGGGTTTGAACTAAACTTATGTTTGGGATTATAAAGATTAAAAGGCTTATGTTGTATCGGAACTGATTATTGGGTTTCAGGCTAAGTGCTATGATAAGGGTGGGGGTTAAGTGTTCGATTCTTGTCGTGGTGGGGTTTAGTGTATTTTAGAAGTTATAAAATGGAGGCTGTGATCCTGATGTTGTTTGTGGTGTTGTCGTTTCTTGGTGGACGATGGTGGTTCTGATGGGTGACGCTGAATGTGGTGGGTGGTGGCGTTGTGGTGGTGGTCTGGTGGTTATTATGGTGTTGGAGGTGGATATAGTTAAATGTGATGTTTCGAAATCAGCTACTAAGTTTCAAGTAATGATGTTGAAGCTCAAAAAATTAAAATCCAATATCGTAGAATCAGAAGAAGAAGAAAAAGATGAAAATGAAGAGTCTGGGAGTGGGCCTTCTGGTAAATCAATAGCTGTGAAATTTAATGTTGAAGATCGATCTAAGCAACCAAATGTAACCCACGTTTCTAGCAACATTTTTACCATGGTGGACTAACGATGCAAAAAATGAGGACTAATGATGCAAAAAATACTAACGGAGGGACTAACGGGCAAATAATATTTATACACTTAATGGTCAAACTAACGGCCCATCCAACTTGGGGACCAAAAGTGTGCAATGTTTCATAAAATAGGTATCTCTGACATAACTAAAACGAAATAGGGACTAAACATGAAATCCATGTAAACCATAGGGACCATCCGTATAATTTTTTCAATTTTTAATGAATCATTTAAGATATCAAAATATGAAAAGAGATGGAGCACAAATAAATTACATAAATTAATTTTGGTTCAACTAACTATTAGATGTAAGACATCTGTCAAAATCTAAGGTCATTTAGCCACACACGTTTAACAATTTTGATAGGTGCGCTTTAGTTTTTTATATAAAACGTTCAAAAGCACTTTAAAAGATCAAGTACTCCCCACCTTTCTTGTGCGTCCCACATAAAGACAAAGAATTACAAAACCAAATGCTTAGAGTAATCGGTACCCTTGGCTGCTAAGTGGCGCCATGGCCACCAGCCCACCTCAACCGACGGCGCACGGTACCGTGGGTGGCGCCATGTTGGCCAGCCCAAGCCGTGGATTTTTTTTTTTTTTTTTTTTTTTAAATTATTTCGAACGTTGGGAGGAAGAAGGTGAACGTTTGGCAACGGTTATAAGACCGTTTGGATGCATTAAACACAAAATAATAATAATAATAATAACAATAATAATAATAATAATAATAATAATAATAATAATAATAATAATAATAATAATAATAATAATAATAATAAATAAATAAATAAATAAATACCCCATAAAAAATCTTATAAATACCCTTTATTATTTCATAATTCACACACACTTCCAATATATTTTTCCAAACAAAATGAGTAGATTTTGGAGCCAAGAAGAGGAGTCTCTTTTGGAGGAGTGTTTCACTCAAATATCCGATAATCCAAATACGAGTGGAGATCAACAAATGAATACGTTTTGGGATAAAGTTCTCGACGCATACAACAAGGAAGCCAAGAAGCGCAACTACTGTATTCGTACATAGAACATGTTGACGGGAAAGTGGACTTCTTCCCTTGCCCGAAAAGCACAAATCAGGGCAAATAATCCAAACCAAAACTAGTTAATTTTATGTATTTCTAACATACGGGGTTTTTTTGGAGGATATATATGTGAAGCAGAATGAAATACGGGAGGATATATATATCTATGTCATTCGTTTCATTCAGCCTCATTATATATATCCTAAAAAAAAATCACGTATGTGGTTTAAATTTTTATGTTTATGTACTAGATTTTTTTTTTCTTTAATGTAATGTGTGTGTGTTTTTTTTTGTTAATTAATGAAGTTTAGTTTAGTTAATATTGTGTATGTTTTATTTTTGAATTTGAACGTTTTATTAGGAGGGATATACAAATTAAAAAACGGGCGGGATATATTTAAATTTTAAAATTCAAATGCAAATTGCAAATCTAGCCTATAAATACCACAGACTTCTCACACACTAACACATTCAAAATCGAAATTCAAGATTGAAAATCAACATTCAAAACAGCAAATGTCTCGCAAAGATTTCTCCCAACAATTCCCCAGTCCTCCTTGCCAAGATTTCTCCCAACAATTCCCCAGTTGTTAGACCCGTTTCCCGGGAGCTTGGACCCCACCCTAGATGAAAGTGGACCAAAGACCTTTCGTGATTGGCTAGTCAATGAATGTAGCATTTTAGTCAAACACGATAGTCAAATGATAGTTAAAGAATGAATTAAATAGTTATGGGAAAGTATTATGTGGCAAGAATAGAAAGGAAATAGACCTAAGGGACTTATGTTGTCATAAGGCAAATATGTTATAAAGTTAGTTGTGGCTAAATAAGAAGGAATGAGACTTGAGGGGCCATTCTTGCCATTAACCCAAACTTGCCACCTAACTTAATATATCCAGGAGATTCTAGTATTCTCCACATATTTCTTGGGTCTTGTATGGTCCGGTTTTTAGAGTAGATAAGGAGGGAGGAAGATCAAGTTTGGAGGGAAAAATATTGAAGGGTTTGAGGTGCTAATCAAGAAGATAGAACCCTAGTTATGATTCCCCTTCAAGTAAGTAATCCTTGTAATGATTATAAGTTATAGTTTAGTGGGATTTCATCATATGATCAAGATATGATCATATGATGATATGATTTGGAAGATGAGTGTATTTGATGGGTTATGTTAACCCTTGTTTATGTATTTGATTATTATGTTATTAGGTTTTGATAAATTGTAAATGATGATGATGATGATGATGATGATGATGATGATGATGATGATGATGATGATGATGATGATGGAAGATTGTGATGATGATGATGATCTTGATATTATGTAGCTTGCATTAAGGTAAGTAAAATGATGATGACATGAGTTATATGGATTTCTAACTTAAATGTGTTATGTATGTTTATGTCAAGAAAGATGAACTTGATTTATGCTTATGTGATGCCATGAATATGGCTTATGTGATGAGTTGATGTTATGGAATATGTTGATGTTATGTGCTAGATGAGACTTGAGTAGTAAGCCATGAAGTAAGTGTTTTATGTATGTGATGCTTATGTGGATTGAAGTATAATTGTATGTTATGATCGTTTTACTTGCTAAGCCTTTGTGCTTACGGTTTAGTTGTCTAACCGTTTTGTAGGTTGGCATGTTTATATGGACGGCTTGGATGTGAGGATTAAAGATTTGGATAGGCGAGATTAAGGTAGTATGTATTTAGGAGCTTAGGTAGAATACCGGGCTCATGTGTGAGTTTGTACCCCCGTTGGTCTTTTATGGGTTGGTAAAGTGTAGCCGTATGGCATGTTGTATGTTAAGGTCGTCCAAACGATTTGTTAGTCAATTGGTGTGTTAAAATGTAGTTTATGTGTTTATGCATAAAGTTAAAGGGGCGTTTGGATTATGTGTAAAAGTACCCCTTTTGATTTGTAAACGAGTCAAGTGTCATTGGAACATGTTTATTATGTTAAGTTAAGGAAGTTGGCCAAGTTTGATGTAAAACGGAAGTCGTATGGGTGATATATAGTGAAAATGGGTCATAATGGGTTTAATGTGTCTAATTTGTAAAGTACTATTTCGGGGAGTCAAACGGTGAATGTTTTTATATGAAAATGAGCCAAATAGTGTACCAAGTAAATCTGGAAAGTATGGTAAAGTTTCGAGGTCGGGTTTTCAAGTACGGGGCTCGAACGTAATTTTGAAAGATCAGCAGCCTCCATCCGAATCGGATGGAGAGCCATTCGATCGGATGGGCGGCTCGGTAACATTTTTTGGCAAACTTTGAAAAATCATATATTTTGATCCGTAAGTCGTTAGAGGTCGTGCCACCCGGCGTTTTGAAGGTAATTGAGTCTAGTTTCATTTAAAATTAGCCTCAAGGTCTGAATGTTTATAGATTTTTGTAAATGGTCAAAAGAGTAACCGGATGTCCGTAAAAGTCAAGTGTTTCCGCGTAAAAAGTTTTAGTTTTTAGTCTAGGGCAAATGCTAAAAAAATAAATCGAAGTTGACATTTTTTGCGATTGTATGGTGCCACCTTTTTTTTTCGTAAATGTATGTTTAAAGTATTGAATTCGGGTCATTGTGTGCATCGAACTTGATATTTTTGTTATTGTATGTATCCCGTTAGTTAAATGTCACATCATTAGTCCTTTATACTAACGGCCGTTAGTAAATAACTTACAATTCCGTTTTCGTTCGTTTTTACACATTTTCGTCCGTTTTCATCAATTTTTTTGCGTTTTCTTCCTTTTTTTACGTTTTCGTCTGTTTTTGCACGTTTTCGTCCGTTTCCATCAATTTTTTTGCGTTTTCATCAGTTTTTTTACGTTTTGGTCTGTTTTTGCATTTTCGTCTGTTTTTACACGTTTTCGTCCATTTTTACACGTTTTCGTCCGTTTCCACCAATTTGTTTTACGTTTTCGTCCATTTTACACGTTTTCGTCCGTTTTTACACGTTTTCGTCCGTTTTCATCAATTGTTTTTTGCGTTTTCATCCGTTTTTCTACGTTTTCATCTGTTTTGACAGGTTTTCGTCTGTTTTTTTATGTTTTCGTCCGTTTTCTTACGTTTTCGTCTGTTTTTTTTACGTTTTCGCCTGTTTTTTGCGTTTTTATACGTTTTCGTCCGTTTTTACACGTTTTCAACCGTTCTTATACGTTTTCGCCCGTTTTTTACGTTTTCGTCCCTTTTTTTGCGTTTTCACACGTTTTTACACGTTTTCGTCCGTTTTCTTACATTTTTGTATGTTTTTTACGTTTTCACACGTTTTCATCCATTTTTTTGCGTTTTCATACGTTTTCGTCCGTTTTTTCACGTTTCCGTCTATTTTTTGCGTTTTTTGCGTTTTCATACGTTTTCGTCCGTTTTTACACGTATTCAATCATTTTTTTACGTTTTCGCCCATTTTTGTCCATTTTTACACGGTTTAGGGTTTTTATATGTTTTAGGGTTTAGGGTTTAGGGTTTTTATATGTTTTAGTCCGTTTTCATTTGCTTTTACACATTTTCGTCCATTACCCTAAACCATAAACCCTAAGCACTAAACCATAAACCCTAAACTCTAAAGACTAAACCCTAAACCCTAAACCATGTAAAAATGGACAAATTGGGCGAAAACGAATAAAAATGATTTAAAACATATAAAAACGGACGAAAACGTATAAAACCGTATGAAAACGCAAAAAAAATGGATGAAAACGTATGAAAACGTAAAAAACATACAAAAATGTAAGAAAACGGACGAAAACGTCTAAAAATAGACGAAAACATAAAAACAGACGAAAACTTAAAAAAATGGACGAAAACGCAAAAAATTGATGGAAACGGACGAAAACGTGTAAAAACGAACGAAAACGTGTAAAAACAGACAAAAACGTAAAAACAGACGAAAACATAAAAAAAAAAGGAAGAAAATGCAAAAAAATTGATGAAAACGGACGAAAATGTGTAAAAACGGATGAAAACGGAATTGTAAGTTATTTACTAACGACCGTTAGTATAAAGGACTAACGATGTGACGTTTAACTAACGGGATACATACAATAACAAAAAGTATCAAGTTCGATACACACAATGACCCGAATTCAATACTTTAGTCATACATTTACGAAAAAAAAAGGTGGCACCATACAATCGCAAAAAATGTCAACTTCGATGTATTTTTTTAGCATTTGCCCTTTGGTCTAAGCAGGCACGGGGTGTAACAAATTGGTATCAGAGCCTCGGTTTAAGTGAATTAGGTTTTCTTTAGGATTGCCTAGACTTAAACCACTCGTAGAAGCGTTAGACGTAAGTGTTAGTCACGCGGAAATTAATTGCTAAGTGTTATTTAGATTATGTTTTATGCTAGTTGAGCCTATTCATGATAGGAGATGTATGTTGTAATAGTGTTGTTGTGTATGAGATAAAAGTCCATGAGGACTTGAGATGTTTAAGTGATTAGTTAGCCGAGCACCTCGGTTGGTGCCGGTGATTGTATTGCGATTATGTGATGTATGATAGAGCTATAGTGATGGAATGCTAAGCGGTATTAGAGATGGGTTAGTAAGTGAATTAAAGTGTTATGATGCCTTAGTTATAAGGTAGACAAGTACTTGCGGCTAATTAGAAGGTTGATGCTTAGACATAGATTGATTATGCGATGTAATATATGATGCCATAGACTTCATGATTTGATTTTGATTATGAATGTTTTAACACTTGTTGGATAAGTGTTAAGTGTTATGATATGATTGCTTATGTGATGTTAAGTCTATGATAGTTTATTATATGTCTAAGTTTTATGTGGTGTGCTTGAGAGCACGATTGCATAGAAGTGTATGAGTTGAGATAGATGCATTGGAATGCATAGTATGTAATGACTTAGTGTCGAAAGAAAGTTGAGAAAACTCATTGATATGTGAAATAATTTAAGAAGCATGATAATTGTTTGAAAAAGTATAGATGCTTTGAAAGTGTGATATAAAGTAATAAATGAATAGCGAAGTATGTTGGTAGTTTGATGATTAGAAAGACATGAATGAATATATGCTTGGAGCATGAGTTTTTATATGCTAAATAAAATGAGAAAGTAAAGGTGTATGGATAAGATGTGATGAGGTCATGTATCAAATAAAACATGATAACTAAAATATGTTAATAATAAATGAGTAGAAGTGATGAATGAGTTTCATATTGCGCTATAAGTCATAAGTGATATGAAGTGCGCTAGAAAGAATTGTAAAACATGAATATAATCATGTCATTATATATTGAAATGTGTATGATAAGATTTATGTGAGTGTGATAGAATAAACCTATGTAAGGTTTATATGCGTACAAGTTGAATAAACTAAATGAATGATAGTATAAGTTGAGAATATGGTCAACAAGGGGTTGACGGGTATTAGTAAGAGTGCGTTGTAAGAACACATAGAAGATGTGTAAGTTGTAATGGACAAGCATTATATAGAACTTGTTTAAAATAAAGATGGCACATAGTAACACTGGTACAGAATGTGGCTTTCGTCACACCCAAAATGCGTGACTATATGCATATAGTCACACACGTTTTTTTGGGTGTGTGTGACGAAAAGTCGCGCCACCTGATAACGCTCAAATCTAACATGTTTTAGTCGCGTTATTTCTATATTTATGCATTGTATTTGGTTGAATTTATGAACGCATTATGCTTAAAAAGTGCAAAAGATGTATTTTAGTTCAGGTGCGATCAAGTTCAAGGAAAAGCTTAAAAGATGTGGAAAAGTTGTCAAATCAAGAGCTTATGCACAAATGTAGAAATCGTCTCACAATAAAAGCTTTGGAAGGATTGATAAAGATGGAGAATCAAGATTACAATGGTTTTTAAGTTGAAGAAAAGTTCATGAAAAGATAAATGTTAGAGATCATATTCTAAACCCTAGGTTTCTACCTCAAACCTAAGGTTTAAGAAGTCACTTCCATGCCTAAGGTTTAGTATCCAAACCTTAGGTCCAGCAATATTAAAGACTTCTAAGTTGCATTAAAAGAAAGAGTTAAGTGTCATTACTCATCTATTAACTCAACTCCAACATTATGACACTTGGAGCCCAAGATGTATGCTTGTTGGCCAAGGGTAATCTCCCTATATACATAGAAAAAAAAAAGAAGACAATAAACACAATCAACTACAACAAAAATCTGTCACCATTTTCTCTTACATTTGGGGCGACAAGAGGAAGAAAAACGCAGAAAAAGGAAGCTAAACTCGTACCAATCATAACTTCAATTACGCAAGGATCATTGTTGATCATTTCACAAGTGTTCTTCATTACTTGTAATCATCATTACAACATTTTGTAAGACTATTCAATCATGTTTACTAGTGATAAATTTCTTATGGTTATTACTTTGTTTACCATGAGTGGCTAAGTGCCTTATGCACTTGCCTAGATGATGTTTGATTTATGATTTATTTGATTGATTATGACTTATTGGTTCTAACACAAAAGAAAAGTTAACATTAAGAACGAATTGTGCTATCTTGAGTTTTCTCCACCAAAGAGTTGTTAAGTTTGGGTAATTTCTAATAATGTATTGGGTTGAAAAAGACATTGTTAGTAAATTAGTTGTAAACCTTTGTCTATGAGGGTTCTACCTTATGTATTGACCATTTCATAAGAAACTTAATTTAACTTGGAAAACTAAATAGTGTGGTTGTTAATTATTTGTGAAACGAAAGCGAATCGGGTAATTGAGTTGTGTTAATCTTGGATTGATCAATTTTGAAATATTGTTTTTTATAATCTCTAAATCTTGACGAGGATTGAAAGTGTGGGAAACAATATAATTAGTGCACCACTAATCGAATTAGAACACCATCTAATTTGTTGATCATAATCAAATGGAACCAATGTCATAATCATGTCAAAGGAATTGTGCAAACTAGTCTAGGCAAGTGTAGTCTTTTAATTATTGAATTTAAATCATTTTCATTTGCTTGCTAATTAGAATCGATAAGTTGGATTGCTCTTTATTCACAAAAATTTCACATCATACAAACAAAACAAATCCTAGTGAACGACCTCGGCTTACCTCAATTATCTCTTACTACACACGGACGAGTATACTTGCTCGTATGTGTTTCGTTTGAATCATTGGTAAATCGTGTTAAAAATTTTAAAACTTGTACTCCTAACGGGTATATCCCTTGAAACACATCAAGTTTTTGGCGCCGCTGCCGGGGATTTGATCTCGTTTGTGTGAGTTTTTGCTTATAATTCATTAGCTCTAATTCTACTAGTATTGATACTCTTTAGCGTATTCTTTAGGTTCTTAAAAAAAATACATTCACTCCCATATCGCCGGTATAAACACAAACCGGGCAGTTTGAACCCTTCTGTTTGCCCAAACCGCCGGTTTTAATCCCAAACCGCCGGTATCGCTCGTATAAAAAAAATATATTGTTAAGTCCCAAACCGCCGGTATAAATCCAAACCGGCCGGTTTGAGCTTTCTGTCCAAATTTCTTTTTCGCAACTCGACCAAACCGCCGGTTTCACTTTCAAACCGCCGGCTTGGCCTTTTTTTTTCTTTAAAAAAAAAATTTAGTTTTTAAATCCTTTTCGATAGGCTCGTTTTTCTCGTGTATGACCACTCGTTCTTCTAACGAAGAATTAAGTTCACCATTGTCTAATCCTGAACGTTTATTTCGCAAAAAGAAAACTCCATTCATTCCACCCGATCAAAGAATTCCAAAAACCGTTAACCCACCATTTGAAAACCTATCCGAAGTTCATCTAATCGTTAATCTTTTTCAAGAATTACCATTTCCAATGGCTGACGATCAACCCATGTGGGATACTAATAGGGTTGTAGCTCCTACACCCGAAGCCGCAATTATTCCCGTGAATCTAGGAGAAAAATTTACTATCAAAGGTCATCATCTCTCGATGATTAAAGACAACCAATTTGATGGTAGAGTTAAATCTAATCCACATAAATATATCGCTGATTTCCTTGAAATTTGTGACATGTTTCGTTATGGAACTACCGATCCAAATTCAATCCGACTTAAACTTTTTCCATCATCTCTCACCGGAGAAGCGAAAATTTGGTATAATGAATTAAGCCCCGGAGTGATCACAACTTGGGACCAAATGAGAAGAGCGTTTGTTGGACGTTTCTTTCCACCAGCCATGTTTGATCGTCTCTTGGTTGAAATTCGTAGTTTTACTCAAAAAGAAGGAGAAAATCTTGTTGAAGCTTGGCTTAGAATGAAAAACATGCTCCGTAGTTGTCATGGGCATGGATTGTCTCGTGGTAATATTATCCAAATCTTTTACCATGGTCTTGATGACGCAACTCAAGGCATACTTGATGCCGGAGGAATTTTCCTTTATAAGACTCCTAATGAAGCTTAAAATTTACTAGAAGACCGCGTACTTCTTAAGCTTGATTGGTCTAAAGATGCCAAAATTAAACCTCAACGAAAATCGGTTGCATTTGCCGAAGCGACAAATGAAAATTCCAAAATCTTGGATATGATGAAAGAGTTTACCTCTAAAATTGATTCCAAATTCGAAAGTATCCAAAAAGAAATCAAAGAAATACGTGAGGGATGTACTCATTGTGGTGGAAATCACTCCTCATCCGAGTGTGATGATAAACCCATGGGAGGTCCCGAAGCAGAAGCTAATTATGTTTCTGGAGGATATCGAGGAGGAGGATATCGTGGAAACTACTACGGTAGGAATTCTCGAGATTGGCAAGATCGTCCACCAAGGGATGATAATCGTTCCCAAACTCGTGATGAAAACCGTCAGACATCTTTTCATGATGAAACAAAAAATGAAGAATCCGAATTCGAAAAAACCATGCGTGAATTTGTGCATGCTCAAAAACAAACGAACGAATTCATGAAAAATCAATTCTTTATGCTCAAAAGCAAGGTTGAGCAAGGTCAAAAGAATCATCAAGCTTCTATCCAAGATCTTGAGACCAAATTTGGTCGTCTTTCTGATCAACTCGCTGCAAGACCATCCGGTACCTTGCCAAGCAATACGCAAACCAATCCGAAACCATCATCATCTGGAAGTTATCGTCCACCTCAAACAAGAAATGAGCAGGTGAATGCTGTATATACTCGTAGTGGTCTATCTTATGATCCACCACCCAACCCAACCTAAACAACTCCTGTTGTCCAAAATGATAGTGAGGATGAAGTAGAAGAAGAATCTAAAGAAAATGAACCAAATTCTACACCAGTTGTTAAATCCACTCCAACACTCAAACCATATAAACCAAGAATTCCATACCCTCAACGTTTGAGGAAGGAAAAGATGGAAGAACAATATGGAAAGTTCGTTGATTTACTAAAAGAGGTTAGAATCAACATTCCTCTTGTTGATGTTCTAGCTGGAATGCCCAATTACGGGAAGTTTTTGAAAGAACTTGTTAATAATAAAAGCAAAATGGAAAACATTTCCGCTACATTCTTAAATGAAGATTGCTCTGCAATAATTGAGAATAAATTACCAAAGAAACTCGGTGATCCAGGAAGTTTTCTTATTCCATGTACCTTGGGAGATTCAATAACTTGTGATGCTTTAGCCGATCTTGGTGCAAGTATAAATCTTATGCCATACTCGTTGTATGCGAAACTTCAATCAAAACATTGAAACCAACAAGAATGAGTATACGATTAGCCAACCATACTATCCAGTATCCTGTTGGAGTAGCTGAAAATATGCTTGTTCAAGTTGGGAAATTTGTTTTTCCTGTTGATTTTGTGATCCTTGAGATGGAGGAAGATAGCAAAGTTCCATTAATTCTAGGAAGACCTTTCCTAAATACTGCAGATGCTATCATTCGAGTAAAAAACAAAGAACTCAACCTTGGAGTTGGGGATGAAAGAATTTCTTTTTCGATTAATCAAGCGATGAAGTATTCTCATGCGAATGATGACACTTGTTATAGCATTGATGTTATCGATGATATAACAGAAGAAACGTTCGATGAGTTGCTTGATGAAAGAATTAAGATTCATAACACATCTGGACAAATCAATGATGAAGATCTCGACAGAGAATTCGCTGAATTTATGCAGATTGACACCGAAGAAATTTCGGAGGAAGAAAATACTAACTTTAAAGAGTTGGAATTCAATGATGATATGAGAATCACAACCTCAATTGAGGAACCGCCAGTAGATCTAGTCTTGAAACCTCTCCCTGATCATTTGGAATATGCATTTTTGGAAGGAAATTCTCTTCTTCCAGTTGTCATATCTTCAGAACTTAAACCAGATGAAAAGGAACGACTAGTTTCTATACTAAAAAGCATAAAGAAGCTTTTGCTTGGAAAACTTCTGATATTCCTGGAATAAGTCCAAACTTTTGCAAACATAAAATAAATCTTGAAACTGATTCTAAACCAGTTGTTCAAAGACAACGAAGACTCAATCCAAATATGAAGGAAGTTGTTAAGAAAGAAATAATCAAACTTCTTGACGCTGGAATTATTTATCCTATTGAGGATAGCTCATGGGTGAGTCCAGTTTACTGTGTTCCTAAGAAAGGAGGAACAACTGTTGTAACTAATGAACGCAATGAACTTGTTCCTACAAGAACTATCACTGGTTGGCGGGTATGCATTGATTATAGAAAATTAAATGGTGCCACCAGAAAAGATCATTTTCCATTACCGTTCATGGATCAAATGTTGGAAAGACTTGCGGGGAACAAATACTTTTGTTTTCTCGATGGATTTTCCGGTTACTTTCAAATTCCAATTGATCCAGCTGATCAAGAAAAAACCACATTCACGTGTCCGTTCGGCACATATGCTTATAGGCGTATGCCTTTTGGTCTTTGTAACGCACCAGCAACATTTCAAAGATGCATGATTGTTATTTTTCAAGATATGCTTGAAACCTCCATGGAAGTATTCATGGATGATTTTTCAGTATTTGGAGAATCATTTGAGTCGTGCCTTTCCAATCTTGATAAAATGCTTGAAAGATGCAAAACTTCTCATCTCGTACTTAATTGGGAAAAATGTCATTTTATGGTGACAGAAGGAATTGTCCTTGGTCACAAGATTTCGAGCAAAGGAATCAAAGTTGACAAAGCAAAAATTGATGCTATTGCTAAGTTACCACCCCCAACTAACATTAAAGGCGTTAGAAGTTTTTTGGGACACGCGGGATTTTACCGTCGATTCATTAAAGATTTTTCAAAAATATCTCGTCCAATGGCGAAATTGCTTGAAAAAGATTCAGTCTTTGACTTCAATGAAGAGTGCATCAAGGCTTTTGAAACACTAAAAAACAAGCTAACAAATGCACCAATTATGGTTTCACCAAATTGGTCGCTGCCGTTTGAACTCATGTACGATGCAAGTGATTATGCTGTTGGAGCAGTATTAGAACAACGAGATGGTAAACATTTTCGTCCTATATATTTCGCTAGCAAAACCTTGAATAGTGCCCAACAAAACTATACAGTGACTAAAAAAGAACTGTTAGCTGTAGTTTTTGCATTCGACAAGTTTTGTTCCTATCTTGTTTTATCAAAAACAATTGTATTCACCGATCATTCAGCTCTGAAATATCTGTTTGCTAAACAAGATGCAAAACCACGTCTTATCCGATGGATTTTATTGCTTCAAGAGTTTGACATAGAAATCCAGAATAAGAAAGGTGCAGAAAATGTGGCGGCAGATCATTTATCCAGATTAGAAAATCCAAATTTAGAGGAAATCGGTGAAAACGAGATTGATGATTACTTTCCCGACGAAACTCTTATGGAAATTGAAAATGAAGAAGTTCCATGGTTTGCTGATTATGCAAATTATTTAGCTGGAGGAATATTACAAAAAGGTCTATCTCATGCTGAACGTAGTAAATTCTTTGCAGACTTAAAATATTATTTTTGGGATGAACCGTATCTATTCAAAATGTGCCCCGATGGTATAATAAGAAGATGCGTGTATGGTTCCGAAACTCAAAAATTCTTGATGAATGTCATCACGGCCCAATCGGAGGACATTATGGACCATCCACCACCGCTAAAAAAGTTTTTGATGCGGGATTTTATTGGCCAACAATTTTTAAAGAATCACATACACTTGTGCGGAATTGTGACGCATGCCAAAAATCTGGTAATCTTTCTCGTAGAGACGAAATGCCACAATAAAACATCCAAGTTTCTGAGATATTTGATATTTGGGGAATTGACTTCATGGTTCCTTTTCCTAAATCTCATAAATTTCGAATACATCCTCGTTGCAGTAGATTATGTTTCCAAATGGGCGGAAGCAGAAGCTCTACCCACTAACGATGCACGAGTAGTTGTGAATTTTCTGAAAAAACTTTTCTCTCGATTCGGAATTCCAAAAGCTTTGATAAGCGATAGAGGAACTCATTTCTACAACCATCAAATGGAAAAAGCTATGAAACGATATGGGGTCCACCATCGTTTCTCAATAGCATACCATCCTCAGACCAGTGGTCAAGTCGAAAACACCAATAGAGCTTTAAAAAGAATACTTGAAAAAACAGTTAAGGATAATCCTTCTGTTTGGTCAAGGAAACTCGATGATGCTCTATGGGCATTTAGAACCGCATATAAAACTCCAATTGGTACATCCCCGTACAGACTCATATATGGAAAGACTTGTCATTTACCGTTTGAAATTGAACATCGTGCTTATTGGGCATTGAGACAATGTAATCCTGATTTAAAAATCGCTGGAGAAAAACGATTCTTGCAATTGCATGAACTCGATGAATTGAGACTCCAAGCATATGAAAACTCAAAGTTATACAAAGCTCGAACAAAAGCTTATCATGATAGAAAGCTAAGAATCCGTAAAGAATTCAAGGCTGGAGACAAAGTTCTTTTGTTCAATTCAAAGCTCCTAAACTCAGAATCAAATGGTTTGGTCCATTTGTGGTAAAACATGGTTTTCCATCCGGATATGTTGAACTATATGACAAGAAGGGTGGAACTTTCATTGTTAATGGACATCGAATTAAATTATACCATGATGAGGAGCAATTGAATGAAATGTCAAGTGAGGAAATTCCACTTGAAATGCTCGATAAAAAGAAATATACTGCTATTCCCTTCATGGCACCTTTTCCAGCCAATTATAAAAAAGTAATACCATGGGCTGCGGAAACTGGTTACATCTGGGATGTTCTCCCTAGAACTTGCAATACCGCGAAGTTACATGATATTGATAAAACTGGAAAAGGAATAGTAAAAGGAAATGTGGTGTATATTCCAAAGACGTCAGGAAAGAATCCTAAATACAAACCACAAAAGTAAAGAGAGATTGAGTCGGGCTGATGACTCATTAATAAATTTAGCGCTTCTCGGGAGGCAACCCGTGTGTTTTTTTTTTATGCCCCGATGGTTTCACCATAAGTGTGGGGGCCTTAATATTATGAATAATAAAATACAAAAATATTTTGTATTTTTGTGTGTTTTTGTTTTGATGATTATGCAGGTTAGGATGCTTGATCTTGAAAACAAATGGAATCCTCCTATTCCAAAGCTCAGGCAATATCATTTCTCTTATGTTTCATTTCCCTATTTTTATGATTTATCGTTCTTAACATTGAGGACAATGTCAAACTTAAGTGTGGGGGGAGGAAATAGGAAATGATCTAGACTTTTAAATTTTTCTATAAATTTGAGCCTATTTTTAATTTGTTTGCCCCTTTGATCTAGTTGTTTTCGCACGTTGAGAATATTGATAAAGAATAACTAGATTAATCCACTAATAAAACATGTACTTTTTGAAAATTTGAGATGTGTCCTGATTGGCATTGCAATCCATTTTTGGATTGATAACATTGACAGCACAACCATAACCCATTCAACTAATATGTGAGGATTTGAACCTATTCTTATATAGCATATATCTTTTATGCTCTATTTTTTTTTTTTTTTTTTTGTTATGAGTGTGCCAGTGATCTTATTTATTCTAGAACTTGTACATGCAAATCATTACCAGACCGTAGTAAGATCACCTCGTGTGATATAAGTGTATTCGCGTGATAAGAGGCAACCTTAGGAATTAAACCAAATGGCCTTCCATTTTACATATATTGATATATTAGCTAGCCAAATTGGTTAGTTAACCTTCCATGGACCCATTTGTTAGTACTCATTTTAAGTGCTAGACTCCATTAGTACACCCTCCGAGCCAGTCTTTTCATTTTGTTACACCAGAAAAATATAAAAATATTTCTCACCTTTAGCCTTAACCTTACCCATAGTCAAGTCTTGGTTGGTTACTAGCTACTTGGAAAGATGGTTGTTACGTGGGAATCCTTGAAAGTGAGAAAGTTGCAAACTCCATGATAATCTCGTGGATGATCTATTGATATATTATGAAGAAAAAAAAAGAAATAGAATAAATAGCCAATGAGCTATGAATGTATGATATCAAGGAAGAAATCTCAATTTCAAAGAAATGTGGTTGATGTAGCTAGTAGCCCTTGGTTGTAGACTTTGGCTATTTGTAGAGTTTTTCAATATTAAAACCAATTATATATATCCCATGTCTTATCCCTACCCTTTTGACTTTGTGAAGTTATCAAGTGTAATGACATGTAGTGACCATCCGATTTCTTGAGGAATGAGATAGCGTTGTTAGCGATCTAAGGTTATCCTTGGTGACCATCCGTTATTTAATAATTCGAGACTTCGTTGTTAGCGAGCTATTATGTTTTGCATGAGATAGTTTCACATCAGTCTTATATAACCCTTAAAACCTTAAACCCGAATAAAAGTCCTCTTAGATGTTTACACTTGGTGCTTACGCCACGTCAGTTGAGTTTTGTTTCTTGTACAAGCCTATGTTAATATTTAGATCATGTCTGAGCAATGAGTGTGATTTTCTTCGATATTCAATCACTAAACAAATGAGTGTTGAGTGAATCATACTTCATTTTCCATTCGTGAGGTGTCTTAATATGTTATCAGGCAAGAGAATCATTAAGGTATTGTCAAACATCTCATCTTTTCATTTATAAGCCTAAATAGATGGATCTTATCTTGTATTTGTGTTTGATAGATTTGCATCTCATTTTTATCATATGGATTTATTTCTTAAAAGCTAGATTTGCTTGGGGGCAAGCAAAGTGTAAGTGTGGGGGATTTGATAACGCTCCAATCTAACATGTTTTAGTCGCGTTATTTCTATATTTATGCATTGTATTTGGTTGAATTTATGAACGTATTATGCTTAAAAAGTGCAAAAGATGTATTTTAGTTCAGGTGCGATCAAGTTCAAGGAAAAGCTTAAAAGATGTGGAAAAGTTGTCAAATCAAGAGCTTATGCACAAATGTAGAAATCGTCTCACAATAAAAGCTTTGGAAGGATTGATAAAGATGGAGAATCAAGATTACAATGGTTTTTAAGTTGAAGAAAAGTTCATGAAAAGATAAATGTTAGAGATCATATTCTAAACCCTAGGTTTCTACCTCAAACCTAAGGTTTAAGAAGTCACTTCCATGCCTAAGGTTTAGTATCCAAACCTTAGGTCCAGCAATATTAAAGACTTCTAAGTTGCATTAAAAGAAAGAGTTAAGTGTCATTACTCATCTATTAACTCAACCCCAACATTATGACACTTGGAGCCCAAGATGTATGCTTGTTGGCCAAGGGTAATCTCCCTATATACATAGAAAAAAAAAGAAGACAATAAACACAATCAACTACAACAAAAATCTGTCACCATTTTCTCTTACATTTGGGGCGACAAGAGGAAGAAAAACGCAGAAAAAGGAAGCTAAACTCGTACCAATCATAACTTCAATTACGCAAGGATCATTGTTGATCATTTCACAAGTGTTCTTCATTACTTGTAATCATCATTACAACATTTTGTAAGACTATTCAATCATGTTTACTAGTGATAAATTTCTTATGGTTATTACTTTGTTTACCATGAGTGGCTAAGTGCCTTATGCACTTGCCTAGATGATGTTTGATTTATGATTTATTTGATTGATTATGACTTATTGGTTCTAACACAAAAGAAAAGTTAACATTAAGAACGAATTGTGCTATCTTGAGTTTTCTCCACCAAAGAGTTATTAAGTTTGGGTAATTTCTAATAATGTATTGGGTTGAAAAAGACATTGTTAGTAAATTAGTTGTAAACCTTTGTCTATGAGGGTTCTACCTTATGTATTGACCATTTCATAAGAAACTTAATTTAACTTGGAAAACTAAATAGTGTGGTTGTTAATTATTTGTGAAACGAAAGCGAATCAGGTAATTGAGTTTTGTTAATCTTGGATTGATCAATTTTGAAATATTGTTTTTTATAATCTCTAAATCTTGACGAGGATTGAAAGTGTGGGAAACAATATAATTAGTGCACCACTAATCGAATTAGAACACCATCTAATTTGTTGATCATAATCAAATGGAACCAATGTCATAATCATGTCAAAGGAATTGTGCAAACTAGTCTAGGCAAGTGTAGTCTTTTAATTATTGAATTTAAATCATTTTCATTTGCTTGCTAATTAGAATCGATAAGTTGGATTGCTCTTTATTCACAAAAATTTCACATCATACAAACAAAACAAATCCTAGTGAACGACCTCGGCTTACCTCAATTATCTCTTACTACACACGGACGAGTATACTTGCTCGTATGTGTTTCGTTTGAATCATTGGTAAATCGTGTTAAAAATTTTAAAACTTGTACTCCTAACGGGTATATCCCTTGAAACACATCGCCACCGTAGGTATCATATGGTCACATTGTTTAGTTTGTGGTCGTTTTCATTGAAAAAGAGTGACCAAAACCCGAATATGTGTGACTAATTAGGCACAAGTTTTGTTGGATTCATCAGTATGTGTGACTATTTCCCATCCTATGGCCACATGAAAATATAATAAATGTGACGTTTGTGATGATTTAGTCACACGGCGTGTGTTGTTTTTTTCGAGTTAGTCACATACAATTTAAAAAACAGTGGCCAAAAGTGTTAATAAGTGTGACCATATGCTATTTAAAGTGAAGAAATGTGTATTTTGTGTGACTATTGATCATCCAATGGTCACATGAATTCTTAGTTTGTGTGGCCTTTGGTAATATTTAGTCACACAAAGCATGTTTGTTTTGGGTATTTAGTCACATACAATTAAGCATAAAGTGGCCAAAAGTGTTAATAAGTGTGACCATATGCTGTTTTAAGTGAAGAAATGTGTATTTTTTGTGACTATTGATCATCCAATGGTCACATGAATTCTTAGTTTGTGTGGCCTTTTGTAATATTTAGTCACACAAAGCATGTTTGTTTTGGGTATTTAGTCACATACAATTAAGCATAAAGTGGCCAAAAGTGTTAATAAGTGTGACCATATGTTGTTTTAAGTGAAGAAATGTGTATTTTGTGTGACTATTGATCATCCAATGGCCACATGAATTTTATGTTTGTGTGGCCTTTTGTAATATTTAGTCACACAAATCATGTTTGTTTTGGTTATTTAGTCACATACAATTAAGCATAAAGTGGCCAAAAGTGTTGATAAGTGTGACCATATGCTGTTTAAAGTGAAGAAATTTGTATTTTTTGTGACTATTGATCATCCAATGGCCACTTGAATTTTATGTTTGTGTGGCCTTTTATAATATTTAGTCACATAAAGCATGCTTGTTTTGAGTATTTAGTCACATACAATTAAGCATAAAGTGGCCAAAGGTGTTAATAAGTGTGACCATATGCTGTTTAAAGTGAAGAAATGTGTATTTTGCGTGACTATTGTTCATCCAATGGTCACATGAATTTTTAGTTTGTGTGGCCTTTGGTACTATTTAGTCACACATCGAATTAAACAAAGAGTGACCAATAATGTTGGAGCAGAGTTGCTACTGCTAGTACTAAGGTAGTCCTGCTGAAGCAAAGTTACTGCTGCTAGTACTATACTAGTGCTGCTGGAATGAGTATATATATTATATATAAAACAATATTAAAAACCACAAGAAATTTCAAATTGAATTAAACTCGAATGTATATAACTGGACAGAATATACAATTGTAATGTCGTACTTAATTAATCAAATATCTAAAGACTTTTGAACCTTCACCCCCTTAGCAGTTTGCCTTAAGTCGTTAGCAGATATATATTGTTTCTTCGATGGTGCCTGTGGTACACATTTAGTCACATGGTTTGTTGGTGTAACCTGTAGTAAACAAAAGACGCTTCTATCAAACATTGAATTACATATGAATAATTATATATGTAGGTTGAAAAAACACATGTACGTACCACCTCTTCAAAAATAACTTGATCCTTTGGCCATGCAACGAAACTACCTTCAACATTCTAAACTATTTTTAACCCATTATTTGCTACGTCCGGTACGCATGCTGCATCAACTAACGATTCATCAATCGACACTTTGTAGCAATCACTTGGGAGTGGTCGGTTATGCAGCACTTGCTTTCCATGAGACTGGTATACGGTACCCAAAGCAACAATATTTTATTGCTTTATAATCTACAGTTTGCACTTAAGTGTCTACAAAAAAAGAATTTTTATGTATATATCAGAAATTATTTAAACAAAAGAATAACAAGAAACATGTTGAAATACATACTGTTGGCAGTGCTTGTGTTAGAGACACATCTTGTTGCGATTGGGAATCTGGAGACCCGTTTCGTCGCTTCTTTTGCTTTGGCTTATTGGGTCCGACAGTTTTAGCAAGTTCCTATATGTATATATAAAACACGTTACATTATTTAAACAAAAGAGTAACAAGAAACATGTTGAAATACATACTGTTGGCAGTGGTTGTGTTGGAGACGACACATTTTGTAGCGATTGGGAATCTGGAGACCCGTTTCGTCGTGACTTAATGTTATGCTTAGGCCTGACAGTTTTAGCAGCAGGTTCCTATACGTATATATAAAACACGGTACATTAGTCGATCATGTATGTAAAATTCAAAAATCAAAGGGCGATCTTTTATTACTATACTTACCATTGTTTCCGTTACCTTTTTAGAAGTTTCAAGGCCATTGGATTTCTCCTCAATTCCCGCATCTTTAGGACTTACAACACCACTTGTCTGAGTGTCATTGGAGTCACCTGCAATATTGTCAATGGCCATTGGAGTCACCTGCAATATAAATTAAGAAATACAGTCACTCATCAGTTTATGTTCAATGCCTAGTATCATTAGCATCAGTGGTGTTAGCATTAGAAAATGAAATTGTTAACAACATAAAAAATGGCTTACAACTGAGGCTATTGGCGATGGTTCAGTTGGCAGAGTTATATTCATCCCTTTATCATTCAACTGTTGTAGAATTTGAGCAAGCACTTTATTTGTGTTTTCCACCTCACCGGATAATTTATTGACCTGCACATCTTTTTCGGTCATCTCGGCGGACAATTTCTTGATCAATTTATCTTTTTCTTCACGCTCGCGTCTCTCATTATCCAGTTGAGTTTGAAGTAAGGCAAGTTTTTCATCGGCTTCTTGTTTTCTTCGAGGAAGGCCAAAATACTCTTTGTATGTTACTGCACCTCCCACTCCTCTGGCATAACCGCCCTTTTCCTTACCAAATACAAATGTCATGGCATCAGTGCCATCATCAAAACTCGAGGTTCCTTCCTTGATCTTGTCATCAGCTTCTTTCTGCACAAAAAATATAGGAAATGTTGGGATTAAAAGTCTTCTTGATGTTGTTAAAGTAACTGCTGGTATACAAGCTACTACTGCTAGTACACAGTTAATGTTGCTGCTATATAAGCATAATAATAGAATTAGCAGTCAAACTTACAAGTTCATCTCCCTTTGATTTAATATCATCATTTGGGTATTCGCCGTCTTTGTTTACCCTTCCTTTCACCCACATTACATCACGGGGGGGGGGGGGGGGGGGGTTCTTCATCCGCTTCAATCTCTTTATTTTGGATCTAATAAACATCAAATGCATACACATGTAAAGTTAAACCAAGATAAACGAAAATATGAGGATGCTTACACATGTACAGTTAAACCAAGATAATAAAAAATATGAGGGTATTAATGCAAATGTGCAAATTGGGCAATGTAAACAGATTCATTTCTCATACTGATCGTCTCTTAATTGGTAAAACAAACATTGTGTAATCTTACCATTTTCTCTTTGACATAAGCATATCCACCTCGTCCCATTTTATGCTGATAAATATTTTAGGAACGCGCCATTTTACCTTTCTCAGATTTCTCCTAAAAACACAAAATCATAAGGCGTTTAGATGCGGTAATGCTGCAAACTGAAAATAATAAAATGACATATACACTTAATTAAAGATGACTAATTAAAACCTTGTATGCTTCGGTGGTCGTGTATTTAACATACTCGACCCAGTCTTCTGATTTCATTATTGTATTATACAAGTCCGGGACTTCATTCAGTTTGGAAGGTGTATTTAGGTTGGGCAAAATGTAGTTGAATTTGAGCTTCCTTCTGTAATTCCTTAGCATTTTACCAAGACGAATCATTATCAATTTTCTGTATTTCATGTCAACAACAAAAAATTTCTGAAAAGATTAACACAATGTTGTTAATTAGTTGCACATAATGTAACTGCATACATAAACTTATGTAGTACTGGGTTACAAAATAGTATATATGTACCAAGATTTCATCCCATAGTTTATCTCTTGATTCTTTATTCACCTTCTTCCAGTGTAGAATCTTCACACCTATCTGCTCACGAGCCACATCTCCTAAAAAACTCACAAGCACTGCTCTGTTTTCCCCTGTTACCCTACCGAATGCATCGAAGGTTACCTTGAGCTTTATTGCACCAGGTTTGTCATGCTTCGCGTGAAACTTTATTAGCCTGGTTGAGCCCCTCTTAGCTAGTATCTCAGGTGCTTGGTTGGTTACAGGCTCATCTATATCTTCTTCATCAGAATACTTTTCGGATTCATATTCTAAGGCGTTATCATCATGTACAATATGATCAAGAGGAAGCAAAGTATGGTTATCAACAATGGGTTCAGTTTCCATGACTCTTGAGCAACAAAGGGTAAAAGAAAATGATTATGGCTTAGCTTGGAGAGTAATGGTGAGAAAAGATTTGATTTTTGTTTTTTCTTTGCAGTCTTTTTTTTAAGGAGAAAAAAGAGGCTATACACCAAGAATATGAATCGGTGTGATTCAAAAAATTTCGATCCAAAAATTTGCCTCCAAGTTGTAATTTGAAATTAACAATTGAATTATTTGAAAATTTTGCCTTTGAACCTGTTAATTAAAGCATAAACTTGAATAAATCAAAATTTTTGGCTCCAAATTTTATAGAGCACTATCTTAATAATCGCAAATGTATCATACTGTGCAACCATCATATCAACAGTACAAACTACTACCCATTTAACAAACCAAAATACTTACATAATTACCAGTTATTGTACCCTTACTAATTACATTTACAAAACACAAATTACTAATTACCTTTTTGTTATTTGGATTCATTGTTTGCGTGCTTGTGTTTGCCAGAAGAATGTGTGTGTTGATTAGGGTTTATTGATTTTTGTGTGTGTTTACAAATGACTGGGTAAAGGGATTAATTGCAGGTTGAATATTGAATTTGCGGTTTGGTTTAACTATAGATGACTAAAAAAAAAAAAAAGAAGCTAAAGGTGATGACGTGGCGGTGAAATCCGGCTATAGCCGGTAAATAGGGATGGCAACGGTTCGGGTTCGGGGCGGGTTTTAGTGTACCCGTAACCGAACCCGTTTATAATATACCCGTACCCGCCCCATATCCCACCGGATACCCGATTAATATTATCCATCGGTTTTTCGGGTTTCCCCGCGGGTATCAGTTATCCGTAGTTGAATATTATATGGACAAAATTGGCGGTATTAAGATTAAGTCACGCTAAAATCCACCGACAAAACAAAAGAAAATACTCTAACCACTCCCAACAATAACTCAGCTTTAAACTTTAACACACTGCCACGTCAGCTTTAACACACTCACCCTTAATTAACTGAGCTTTAGTTATACACAAGATGTTTAACGAATGAGCCGAGATGATATGGTTATACACGAGATGTTTAACGAATGAGCCGAGATGATATGGTTGTATACGAGATGTTTAACGAATGAGCCGAGATGATATGGTTGTATATATACGAGATGTTTAACGAATGAGCCGAGATAATATGGTTGTATACGAGATGTTTAACGAATGAGCCGAGATGATATGGTTATACATGAGATGTTTAACGAATGAGCCGAGATGATATGGTTGTATACGAGATGTTTAACGAATGAGCCGAGATGATATGGTTGTATACGAGATGTTTAACGAATGAGCCGAGATAATATGGTTGTATACGAGATGTTTAACGAATGAGCCGAGATGATATGGTTATACACGAGATGTTTAACGAATGAGTCGAGATGATATGGTTGTATACGAGATGTTTAACGAATGAGCCGAGATGATATGTTTGTACATGATCAACACACCCAACAATAACTCACGCAACCTTTCGACCCTGTTTCATCATTTCTTAAAAGAGTTTAATTTCTAGACCGACCCTGATAGCTGGATGGTCTTGAGGCAACTCACGCAACCTTTCGACCTCTGGATCAGCACGATTATGCATCTGTAGCATAATACGAGTTATCTCACCTAGCAAATTGTTAATCAATTTGAGTTCTTTTTCTTGTTCATTGCGTAATCGGGTGAGGATAGCCTTTTGCACCTCTGCTAGTTAATTTGTTAGCCACAGTGTTTGTGTTAAAATTAGTGATACTTACGAGAGAGTTTTATAAGAAGTTGTGTGAGAAAACGAAGTGTTGTGAAAGTGGCTTTGATAGTGGAAAGCCGTTAAACTAGCCGTTGGAGGCTATTTTAAAAATCAGATTGAAAGTAAAAGTAACCGTACGAGTATTATTCAAATTCAAATGTAAAGTAACAGTACAACATATTAATAACGAGCGGGATATTTAAAATTTAAAATTTAAAATTCAAATTAAACAAAAGGGCGGGATATATTTAAAATTTATCAATTCAATTCAAATTCAATTCAATTTATAAATTGAAAATAAAAGAATCTAGCTTGGGCGGGATATATTTATATCCATTTCAAATTCAAACTCATCTTAAAAAACGTGTGGATTTCTATCCTATAAGACCCTTTACAACGCATAACGCAGCGTTGCGTTAAAGGGCCAAAATCAGACATTTTATAAAAACTTTAACGTTTTCTAAAGTATCAAATACAAATACATTAAACATGAAATAGAAATACATTAAACATGAAATAGAAATACATTAAATGTCAAATAAAAACTACGTTAACATAAACAACGATTGATTAACATAAACAACATACGATTAACATAAACAACGAACGATTAATAAAAACTATCATCTGAATCTGGGTAACCATCTTCAGAGGATTCGGAAGGTGTGAAAAAACCAGACTCCCACCTTTGCCTACGTTCTTCATCCTCCCTGGCTTGCCGCTCCAAACGATCAGCTTCCTCTTCTCTTTCAAGTGCTTCTATTTCCAGGAGGACTTGCATATCTGCTTCCTCTTGCCTAAGTTGTTCCTCAGTTAACCCAAACGGATTTGGGTCTTGGTTGGGAACCGGTGGATTTTGCACCGGTTCATTTTCAGGTTGATTATTCACCGAAAAATTTTCCGGTTGGAAAACCGGAAAGATATGCTCGGGTGGAGTATGAAATTTTTCATTTTCGCTAGGTGGGCTTGGAAACTATTGGCCAAAATCCTTTTGGTGAGGTGGGCTTGGAAATTGTTGGCCAAAATCCATTTGGCGAGGTGGGCTTGGAAATTGTTGCCCGAAATCTTTTCTGGAAGACATCTTGAATTTGAGATGCTTGGATCTTGAGTATTTGAGAAGTTTGGAATGTGTTTCTGTGTGACTTGTGCTTCAGAAGCATTGGTATTTATAGGGTACAAATGCACACGTTTTATTAACGTGACTTTGAATTTTAATTGTTGGGGCTAACCTGCGTTAACACAGCGTTAATATGTTGTACTTTATCTTACATTTGAATTTGAATTTGAATTTGAATTTTAATTTTAATTTGTTAAGGCTGAGTTATTGTTGGAAGTGGCCTAAATATACCCATACTTCTCAAACACATCTCACACACAAACACATTCAGACTGCTATAGATATTAAAGCATGTATTTACATTAAACATGTACTAAAAAATATCAATTACCCTAATGAAAAAGTCAATTTTTTCATTAAAGTTAGCACACAAATTACATTAAACATCATTAATATAGAAAATATCAATTACCCTAATGAAAAAGTCAATTAATCAATCCAACACCAAACACACTTCTAGATCAACTACACTAGTCAAATCCAAACCAAACACAAACCAAATCCGATCAATATTATCCATCTATTTACTTTTGGCGCCTCTCGATGGTCCCTCTTCCCGCCTAAAGTATTGGGAACCGTTCGTATACCTCTCTAGCCTATTTGTACAACTCGACATGGAAAACCGTTCATAATCAACCGTTCATATACAACTCCTTTGATATTTTCATTAGAAAATAAATTTCAAATTTCAATGGCTGACTCCTCTTTAACTCCTTCTTCCAACAAAAACAAACGCCCAAGGGATGATTCTCCTCCACCAATGCCTGAAAAATATAAAAAATTTGGCATATCCCAACATATTTGGGAGAAATGTAGTGAAGGCCAGTATGGTGTTGAAAACGCATTGATAGAAATTCACAACAAGCGTATAAAGATGTTTGAAGAAAGGAACAAGAAAGATTTAGAGGTCATTGAGGAACATCAGAAGAAAATTGAGGAGAGGAACAAAAAAATAGAAGAAGAAAGAGAGAAAATAGTTGATGTTTACAAAAGTATTGAAGCTAGTAAATATGTGTCTTAATGTATCTTTTCTTTATATATTTTGCCTATGTAGATGTAAACTTATTTTGACTTGGTTTAATATATGAATGCAGTTATTATTACAAGTTTATGATATTTGAATGCAGTTATTATTATTGTACTGCTAGGTAAACAATTGTACTGCTAGCGAAACGTTGTACTGCTGGGTATCCTTTTAGCAGTGGTTGGGAGTGCAGGGTAGTTTGTATCACTTTTTACTTAAAGGGTATAAACCCCCAATTGCTGCACACAATCACATTCACGCACACATTACTCTCTCTCTTCCACTCCCTAATCGAATTTTAATCGTCAAATTGTAAAACCCCCAAATCAAATCATAATGTCGAACCTAACTTTTACCGAACCTCATAATAATTGTTGCCTTTTTAGAAAAATCCAATGAGTCTGTAGATTTTACTGAGATCATTGATTTCCTTAATGCAAGCTATATTAAGTTTGCATTAACAGTAAAACCTACTATATATACTTCCAACATTATCCAGTTTTGGTCGTCTGCTAAGGTCAAAACTATTAATGGGGAAGCACAAGTCCATGCCCTTGTAGATGGGCAGATGATTATCATTACAGAGGCGTCTATTCGAAGAGATCTTCTCCTAGATGATGCTAACGGAGTTGAGAATCTTCCAAATACTACAATCTTTGAAAAACTTGCACTGATGGGCTATGAGAGATATACAGATGCTTTAAAGTTCCAAAAAGGTAATTTTTCTCCTCAGTGGAAATTCTTAATTCATATTGTCTTAGTGTGTCTAAGTCCAAAGACCACTGCATGGAATGAATTTAGCAGTAATTTAGCTTCTGCTATAATTTGTTTGGCTGAAAATACTCAAAGATTTAATTTCTCAAAATTAATTTTTGATAGTATGGTTAAGAACTTGGATAGTTCTTCGGCTAAATATTTTCTATATCCAAGGTTTTTGCAACTCTTTTTGGACAACCAATTTAAAAAAAAGAAAAGTCACAAAAATGTTTATCCCACTCCCTGTCTTACCAAAAAGGTTTTTGCTAATATGAGGAGGGTTGGAAAAGATTTTTCAGGGAGAGTGACACATTTGTTTCCAACAATGTTGGCACTAGCCCAAACCCAAATGGGTGAAGGTTCAGCAATCCCAGCTGGTACCCATCACACACCCACAGAACAACAACAACAGACCTATAAACGTAGGACTAACACCAAGAACACTGAGCTACCTCAGGCTAGTGGTTCTATACCAACTGTTATAGATGAGGATGTCACTGGGGGGGGGGGGGAGAGTGACATGTTGGCAAGGGCTGCCACTACTGTGTCTAGCTTAGCAGCAGCACAGGACAGTGGTAACATCATTAAGACCCGAACCAAGACAACTTCTAATGAAGAAAGTTCCTCTGGAACTGATTCAGGTGAAGGTCCCAGTCACATGGAAATAATGGGGGGTTCGGATGTTCATCATAGGGGTGAGACTGAACTTAACTTTTCCAGTGATCCACCTCTCGGGCTAGGTAACACAAGCTGAAGTGGTGAGGATAGTATGCAACTTTTGAATGAATTGAAGGATACCTGTGCCAAGCTGTCTGCACAAATTGGTGATCTGCGAGCAATAGCTTCTTCCCAAGATGGAGTCATCAAAGCTCAAGGTGGGGAGATAAAGGCTTTGAAGAGAAGGGTTAGGTATTTAGAAGGAGTCAAAGGATCAAGAATTCCCAAACAAAAGGTTAAATCTTCTGAACTTCTAAGGATGCTCCCAAACAGGGGGGAATGAAGGCAAAGTTTCAGGGGAGGATAAAGAGGGTGAAAGTATTGGTGAAGAGAGTGATCCAATGGAATTTCTAGTTGATAGGCGTTTGGGCAAGGGAATGAAGCGGTGATGGATAGGCGTTTGGGCAAGGTTACAACTGTTGATAGTAAGCCAGTTATTCCTGCTAGTGACCCAGTTATTCCTGCTAGTGGTCCAGTTATTCCTGCTAGTGAGCCAGTTATTCCTGCTATTCCTGCTATTCATAAGGTTAGTTCTCTATACTGAGACTGAAGTTAGTATTGCTGCTATTGATAAGGTTAGTGCTACTGAGACTAAATTTATTCCTGCTATTGATAAGGTTACTGCTACTCAAGGTGATGATGATATGACTATGGCTCAAATATTAACAAAGATGAGGAGTGCAAAACCTAAGGCAAAAGGAGTTGTCATTAAAGAGCCAATATCATTACCAAAAACACCATCAACAACTATTTCACCATCAGAAAAAGGCAAAGGTTTGTTGATTGATGAACCTAAGAAGAAATTTAAGTTTCAGTCACCTAGTCAACAACAACAACAACAACCAATGATTACAGATGAAGAATTGACAAGACAAGTGGCTGATCTTGATGCTCAAGAAGCTGCTCAGATTCTTTCAGACAAGGAGTATGCAGAAAAATTACAAGCGCAAAAAAATGCAGAGTTAATAGCTTTATGGTTTGAGAAAAGGGCTCAGGTTGAAGCTGATTGTGAGCTTGCTAAAATAGTACATAAAGAAGAGCAAGATAAGTACTCAGTAGATGAAAAAGCCAGGATGCTGAAAGAAATTTTTGATGCAAAAAAGAAGAAGTTTGCAGCACAAAGATATGCAGCTAAGAAGAACAAGCCACCCACTCCAAAACAAAGAAGAGATCTCATGTGCAGGTATTTGAAGAATGTAGCCGGTTGGAAACTAAAGGATTTGAAATTCTTGGATGATAAAAGAATTGAAGAATTATATGCAATTTCCATGAGAAACAATGAACGCTTCTTGAATGCTGAGGTGGTGAAGGGTAGTGAAGAAAAGAAAGAAGAGAAAACAGGTTCAAAGAGAGCAGGTGAACAGTTGGAAAGAGAAAGCAGTAAAAAGAGAAAACAAGAACAAACTGAGCAAGCTGTTGCTAATGAACAAATGCAAGCTCACACTGAACTTGTAGTTGTCTCTGTAGGAGAAGCCATGGATGCACAACCTTTAAGTGTCAAACAACCCATTGTTGATTATAAGTCTGGATCTCATGGGGAAACAGTTTATTACGATATTAAGAGGCATGATGGTTCTTCTAGAAGGTTTGTAAGCTTTCTTCACATGGTTCATAATTTTGATAGACGAGATATGATAGCTCTATGGAAATTACTTAAACAAAGATTTCGTAATAAGACACCAGAACAAGCTTATGATAGAGAAGTCTGGAATTACTTGAAGGTAATGTTTGAACCAAATCCTGAGGATGAATGTTGGAGAAGACTAAAGCACAATACTGTTAAAGAATAGAAAAATTTTCAACAATGTGGAGTACATGCTTTAACTGTAAATGAGTTGGTGATCTACATGCTTGTAGAAAAGGATTACCCTTTAAAGTTTCACAAAGACATTCTACATCAGATGTTGCGTGGGAAGAAAATACTCAAGCTTCAGCTTGAGTATGATGACATGGCATATGAACTGCTCAGGAAGATGGGAGAGTATCTAGGACCCAAGGACAAGAAATAGAATTAAGACTGCTAGAGTTATAGTTATTACTACTAGAATGTATAGTTATTACTGCTAATGAAATAACATATTAATTATACAACATATCAGTTAAATTACATTTACACTGAAAGACAACATAGCATTTCTTGCAGGTGATTCACTTGGTTAATTGACTAGCAGGTGAATCACTTGGTTTATGAGTTGGAGGCTCTTCATTAGGTGTTTGACTTGCAGATTCTTCACTTGGTTTTTGAGTTGCAGGTTCCTCACTTGGTGCTTGACTTGGGCATACTCCACTTGCTGTTTGAGTTGCAGTTGGTTTACTTTCTTCATCACGACTGCCCAAGTAAGCACCAACTCTTGTAGATGCATTAATATGTAAGCCAATTACATATCCACTACTATCTGTTGTAGTTGTCTTTTCCCTTGTAACACCACCTCTACCAGTATAAGATGGGGTTCCCCTTCTTTCAAGGCACACTGGACAAACATACCACCTGAAATCCGTATAAGGGGGACGCCGTGCAAAAAAGGTCAATCCAGCCTTGTTTTCACTTTCAACCCAACAGTCAATGCAGACCATTTGACAACCATTTTGTGCATCCATGGTGAAAAGCAATTGATATGATAAAGAGTTGATGATAACTGGGGTATTATATAATGCAGGAAAAAAATTGATATAATACGGTACAATTAATGTGGTTGTTGAACAACTAGCTAGATAGGATTATAAGAAAACATAAATGCTTACAATGGAGCCAAAACATTGAGATTTTGAAATTTTTGACTATAGTCACATGAATATTTCACAGTGTGACTATTTTGAATGTATTGGTCACATATAATACCCTTATAATGTGGCCATAAACATAATTTAGATACACATTTGTGGTATGGTGTGACTATTGTATAGCCTATAGTCACATGATTGTGCTACAATTAAATGTGACCATACACATTAGGAATTGGCAGGCAAACACACACTTAACTTTAGACACACATATTAACTTACGTGACTATTTGTATCGAATTTTGGTCACACTTAATCATGTATGCCTATGGTTTAGTGTGACCATATATGACATTTGGTCACACTGTTCAAGTGTGTGGCTAAATTTTCAACAAAAACTAGCAGTCACGTTTAAATAATGTGTGACAAACTTGAGTATATGATTTAGCCACATACACAATTACTTCGTGTGACCATATATGGATTTTGGTCACACTTTTCAATTGCGTGACATATATTTGTCACATATGTATATATATAGTGTGACTAATGTTTCAACCTTATTTGTATCCGTCACACGTCCCAAATTATAAGTGACTAAAAAATCAAAATTTTTTTTACCAGATACGTATAGTCACGAAAATATTCGAATGTGTGGCTGTAGCCTCAGATGTAATTCCGAAATGGTCACACAAGTCGGATCAAGTGTGGCTGTTTATTTTATTCTGGTACATTTAGTAACATAAAAAGCGACTGTGTGGCTGTTCGAAAAACAGCATGTGTGACTAAATCCACATTCTGTACCAGTGTAAGTGTATGAGTCAACTTGGGGTTGACGGATGAATGATAGATTGCATTGTGGAAATGCAAAGATAATAAATCGACAAGTGTTATATAGAAACTTGTCTAGATGATAGTAAGCGTGGTAGTGAATGTTGAGATTGCGTAAGACAACGAAAATTGAATAAATGATAGTGTGTGCCTAATGATAAAAGTGCATAGAAGATAAAATGAGTAAAGATGATAAGACAGATATAGCTTGGATCCAATGCTCTAGTTTTGGTATCCTTCGGGATAGCCCAGCTTGCCTTTATGGCATGGATGTTAGCTTGCCTTTATGGCATAGTTATGGTATCCTTCGGGATAGCCCAACTTGCCTTTATGGCATGGATGTCAGCTTGCCGTTATGACATGTGTTCATGGTATCCTTCGGGATAGCCTAGCTTGCCTTCAGGGCATGGTTGTTAGCTTGCCTTCATGGCATGTGTTTGGCATCCTTTGAGATGGCCTAGCTTGCCTTTATGGCATGGATGATAGCTTGCCTTTATGGCATGGATGATAGCTTACCTTTATGGCATGGTGATAGCTTGCCTTTATGGCATGGATGAAAGTTAGTGAGATTGGATCCAAGGCTAGAAAAGATGGAAAGTAAAACAAGTACGAGCGTTATGTCGGAAGCGTATAAGTAGGACGGTTTATGGTTTCTTGATTTAAATGGATTGGGATGCCTTTTCATTTAAATGAAGAATCGTAAATCGCCGAACCATAAGTTTATAATTCCTTACTTACATAGATTGGGACGCCTTTTTATGTAAATAAAGAGTTATAAATGAGTGGACTTATGTGTAGCCAATATGACGTGAGTACGGATAGTGATATGAGAAAGTGAAAACTAAAACATGTTAGACGTCATAAGAAAAGATAGATATAAATAAAACTGATAGTAGTGTTAAGGTCATGTGTGAAACCTTAAGATAGACGTCTAAAATGAATTGTACATTAAGTTGATGAGTTAATTTGTGAGCATTTCCCGAAATTTAATAAGAAAGATTGCTTAAGTGATGCGTGTGAAAGAATTTTGAAAGGTGCCGTTTGTATGGTACTTAGTATATTTTTGAAATAAGTTTCCGGTTTTTTATGTAGATACGTATTTGGTATTATGTGGAATGTGAAATTAGCCGGTATACGATGTTATGTCATGTTAGTGCATGGGCGTATAGCGTGGAAAGGGTGTTAAAGTTTAACTTATATAAAGTCAAAATAGTAGATGTTTCCGGATGACAAGTAGTCATTGTTGGAAATTTTAGATAAGCTTATGATGAGAAAGTTGTTTCTAGTGGATTACGAGTAATGGTTATGTATAGTGAGTTTAGAATTTGCAAGATCACTTAGATCGTTGCAAAGTAATGGCTTAGAAAGCATGAGAATAAGGACATGTATATGTCGTGACTTGGTTTTGGATAGTAATAGATGAGAGATTTTGGGGACGAAATCTAAATAAGGGGGTAGAATTGTTAGACTCGTTTCCCGGGTGCTTGGACTCCACCCTAGATGAAAGTGGACCAAAGACCTTTCGTGATTGGCTAGTCAATGAATGTAGCATTTTAGTCAAACACGATAGTCAAATGATAGTTAAAGAATGAATTAAATAGTTATGGGAAAGTATTATGTGGCAAGAATAGAAAGGAAATAGACCTAAGGGACTTATGTTGTCATAAGGCAAATATGTTATAAAGTTAGTTGTGGCTAAATAAGAAGGAATGAGACTTGAGGGGCCATTCTTGCCATTAACCCAAACTTGCCACCTAACTTAATATATCCAGGAGATTCTAGTATTCTCCACATATTTCTTGGGTCTTGTATGGTCCGGTTTTTAGAGTAGATAAGGAGGGAGGAAGATCAAGTTTGGAGGGAAAAATATTGAAGGGTTTGAGGTGCTAATCAAGAAGATAGAACCCTAGTTATGATTCCCCTTCAAGTAAGTAATCCTTGTAATGATTATAAGTTATAGTTTAGTGGGATTTCATCATATGATCAAGATATGATCATATGATGATATGATTTGGAAGATGAGTGTATTTGATGGGTTATGTTAACCCTTTTTTATGTATTTGATTATTATATTATTAGGTTTTGATAAATTGTAAATGATGATGATGATGATGATGATGATGGAAGATTGTGATGATGATGATGATCTTGATATTATGTAGCTTGCATTAAGGTAAGTAAAATGATGATGACATGAGTTATATGGATTTCTAACTTAAATGTGTTATGTATGTTTATGTCAAGAAAGATGAACTTGATTTATGCTTATGTGATGCCATGAATATGGCTTATGTGATGAGTTGATGTTATGGAATATGTTGATGTTATGTGCTAGATGAGACTTGAGTAGTAAGCCATGAAGTAAGTGTTTTATGTATGTGATGCTTATGCGGATTGAAGTATAATTGTATGTTATGATCGTTTTACTTGCTAAGCCTTTGTGCTTACGGTTTAGTTGTCTAACCGTTTTGTAGGTTGGCATGTTTATATGGACGGCTTGGATGTGAGGATTAAGGATTTGGATAGGCGAGATTAAGGTAGTATGTATTTAGGAGCTTAGGTAGAATACCGGGCTCATGTGTGAGTTTGTACCCCCCATTGGTCTTTTATGGGTTGGTAAAGTGTAGCCGTATTGCAAGTTGTATGTTAAGGTCGTCCAAACGATTTGTTAGTCAATTGGTGTGTTAAAGTGTAGTTTATGTGTTTATGCATAAAGTTAAAGGGGCGTTTGGATTTTGTGTAAAAGTACCCCTTTTGAGTTGTAAACGAGTCAAGTGTCATTGGAACATGTTTATTATGTTAAGTTAAGGAAGTTGGCCAAGTTTGATGTAAAACGGAAGTCGTATGGGTGATATGTAGTGAAAATGGGTCATAATGGGTTTAAGAGATGAGATTAATATAGATCTCATATTTGTCATAGAACCAATGGACCAATCATAGCCACCCATTTTTATTTTCCATCTTTTTTTTAAAAACAACATATCTTGCAAACGGTAAATCTTCAAGCTACAAAAAAAATACCATCGCGACGAGAATTAAATGATCTTTCTATAGATATGCATTGTTATATACTTTCGACGATCTTTTTTTTTTTTAATTTCCGCCCAGAAAGAATCATATATGATTCGTAAGAATCATGTATGATTCGTAAGAATCATGTATTATTCTATTTTTACGAATCATATATGATTCTTACGAATCATATGATTCGTACGAATCATATATGATTCGTTAAAATCGAATCATATATGATTCTTACGAATCATATATGATTCTTTCTGGGCGGAAATTAAAAAAAAAAAGTTCGTCGAAAGTATATAACAATGCATGTCTATAGAAAGATAATTTAATTCTCGTTGCAATGGTATTTTTTTTGTAGCTTGACGATTTACGGTTTGCGAGATATTTAAGTTTTAAAAAAAAGGTGGAAGTTTATTTTTTTTATTTTGATAAAAAAAAAATGAGTGGCTAAGATTGCTTGATGGGTTCTATGGTAAAAGTTGGATCTATAAAGAACTTTTGCCATGGGTTTAATGTGTCTAATTTGTAGAGTACTATTTCGGGGAGTCAAACGGTGAATGTTTTTATATGAAAATGAGCCAAATAGTGTACCAAGTAAATCTGGAAAGTATGGTAAAGTTTCGAGGTCGGGTTTTCAAGTACGGGGCTCAAACGTAATTTTGAAAGATCAGCAGCCTCCATCTGAATCGGATGGAGAGCCATCCGATCGGATGGGCAGCTCAGTAACATTTTTTAGCGAACTTTGAAAAATCATATATTTTGATCCATAAGTCGTTAGAGGTCGTGCCACCCGGCATTTTGAAGGTAATTGAGTCTAGTTTCATTTAAAATTAGCCTTAAGGTCTGAATGTTTATAGATTTTTGTAAATGGTCAAAAGAGTAACCGGATGTCCGTAAAAGTCAAGCGTTTTCGCGTAAAAAGTTTTAGTTTTTGGTCTAAGCGGGCACGGGGTGTAACACCAGTCCTCCTCGCCAAGATTTCTCACAACAATTCCCCAGTCCTCCAAATGAACAAGTGAACACGCCACCAGAAGATATCTTTCTGGTTTTCCGACCGGAAAATGAACCGGTAAACAATCCACCGGTTGTCGAACAACAACCAAATCCATTTGGACTAACTGAAGATGAACAACGTGAACTAGAAGAGGAAGCTGCTCGTTTGGAGCAACAAGCCAGGGATGAAGAACATCTGAGGAACAACTGGTTTGACGGTTGGGTCTCAGATGATTCCTCTTCGAGTGAAGACGGTTGGGTCTCAGATGATTCCTTCCGTCTTCACTCGAAGAGGAATCAGGTGAGAACCAACCCATTTCCCAGTTCTTCCTCCGTTCTTCTTCATCCCTGGCTTGTTGCTCCAAACGAGCAGCTTCCTCTTGTAGTTCACATTGTTCCATTTCTCGCTGGACTTCCAAATCTTGCTCCAGAAGTCTGAGTTCATCTTCTGTTAGACCAAATGGATTTGGTTCTTGTTCGACAACCGGTGGAGTGTTCACCGGTTCATTTTGTGGTTGGAAAACCGGAATGATATCTTCCGGTGGAGTATTGACTGGTTCATGTGGTGGACTTGGGAATTGATGGGAAAAATCTTGGCGAGGAGGACTGGGGAATTGTTGGGAGAAATCTTTTTTGAAAGACATTTGCAGTGATTAAAGGTTGAGTTTTGATCTTGAATATGTAAAGTTTGAATGTGTTTGTGTGTGAGAAAACTGTGATAAGTGTGGGGTATTTATAGGCTAGACATTTGCCCGTTTTTTAAATTTGAATTTGAATTTATAAATTTTAAATATATCTTGCCCTTTCTTTAATTTGAATTTTAAATTTTAAATTTTAAATATCCCGCTCGTTTTGTTACTTCGAATTTTGAATTTGAAAGTTAGTTGTTAAATGAAGTATTAATTATAGTTTAAGGGTTGATTTTGAAAATAGTTGAGTTAAAGGTGAGTTAAGGTGAGTTATGGTTGGGTGTGTTAAAGCTGAGTTAAAGGTGAGTGTGTTAAAGCTGACGTGGCAGTGTGTTAAAGGTTAAACCTGAGTTACGGTTGGGAGTGCCCTTAGAAGTCTTGCCGGGAAAGAGGTTTAAACCTCTTAATGCATCTAAACAAGGGAGAAAAAACAAACACCCTTAATTGTCAAAAGGTCTTAATGGTTCAAATTTATAGGCTATTAAGAAGTATTAAGTGATTAAATTTAGAAAACAAACACAACCTTATACTATACAGCATTTCATTCTTCTCAAAGTGTAAACTAAAATATTACTTGAACAATTAACGGTATATATATACTTTTTGTAGAAGACAATATCAAACAACCACATTATCACTCAATTTACAGAATCCGTCACTTGATGCAATTATATTTATTCTTTTCAACGCTATTGCAACTACGCAAATAAATATCAAATTATCAACACTTTGAATGATCATTGTTCATTTGAGAAGACACATCAAAGTTCAATAAATCAAACATATGTCAGTTAATAAAATCAAAATACATCAAATAGATGAACTTCAATTGAAGGGCTGGCCCACTTTTTTTCGGGTAAGACCTTTAATGTTCACTCTGTTCATCAGTTTCATTTTGATAAGGAAAGGAAAGCAAAGGATGGTAAAAGAAGAGGAATGGTGAGGGAGGAAAGAAAGTCACTTTTGTGTTGTGTGTTCTTGAGTTGGAAGTAAAATGAGTGAAAAGTAACTAAATACTCTTTGTAATTATTAATAGCCAAAATAACAATTTTATCCTTTTAAATATATTGAAGATTGATGATACCAATTACCAGTTACACAGCAAACTGGGGAAAAGAAATATATTGAAGATTGATGATACCAATTACCAGTTACACAGCAAACTGGGGAAAAAACCTATAATCCCACAATTAAGAACAGACCAACTTTAATAAAAACATCAAAACTTAAATACGATAAATACATTATCTTTATGACATACCCTAATCAAATTCCACTAAATTAAACAAAAGTTCACAACTTTATGATTTAATCTGCTAAAGTATCCCAATCATTGATAGCCCAAGATTCCAACACCAACAAATTATTATTTAGGGATCTCTTTCAGAAGATATCATACCAATTTCAATGATCGCTGATCATTCTGATGATGGATCTTGTTTAAAAGGAGGAGCCAAAAGAATGGATTCAGAATCAAGCAGTCAAGGTAAAAGGCAAGTCGGTAACCACCATGTCAAACGACCGCCCAAAAAAAGAGGAGATCTGAAGATGAAGATTCTCTAGGCATTAATTTCAATAATAACGGAGCGGCAGATGATGTAGTTTTGAAATCAAACCTTGATATCAATTATACCGATGAAGTTGAAGATTATGATGATGATGATCGATCGAGATGCCAGTAGTGAAGAAGTTTTGAAAGTAGGCACTGGTTTTTTCGATTATGATGATGATCAAGATGCCAGTAGTGAAGAAGTAGATGAGATATCAATGATTGAAAAGAAATATAATGAAAAAATAAATAAATAAATGAGCTGAGCTTTTCTTTCCTTCGCTTTCATCCCAATATTGGGATGAAAGTTGTGTTAACAAAAATAGCTACACTTCCTCTCCTTTTCCCTCCCTTTCACTTCCCTTCTTTCCTATTTTTTTTTTGAGAACACACAAATATTTCATTCCATTCACTTTCGCTCCCAAAAAAATCTTGAGAACATAGTGTAAGACCTTTAATGTTCATCATTGTTTATTGAAAAAACAATAATTTTTTCAAACACCACCAAAACATAATACAACAAATAAGCTCAATATCTAAAAAAAACATGATACAAACGCCACAAAAACATGTTACAACACATAAGCTCAATATCCGAAAAAGAAAATTCCTCAAAGAGGACAAAATCTATCCGTTGGTCCACATTCTACTCACCTAAAATGACATTTTCCAATCTTAGTCATGTGAGACTGTGTGACTTCGCGACCCCATCAAATGTGTGACACGTGTCCAACATAAAGTACAATGGAATGTTACCTCCTAATCATTGTGTGGCCCACATACACTCGAACACCTTTTTTGTTTTCTGCCCACAACTGCTCGACCGACGTGGTGGAAGGACTTCTCAATCATCTTCGAAAGATTGTTAGTCCTGTGAGTAGGGCAATCATGGTGTATTGTATTATGCAGTTCCTACCAAACGAGTATCATAAATACTTGATAGGAACATGTGATGAGCCTACGCTAGTACAGCTTTACGAACTGCTGAGTAAAGATGAGGAAGAATGTAAAGTCTGACAAACTCAGAAAGCGTAGCTTGTGAATGACATACAGGTAGCTGGAAAGACTAAAGGGGTCTTCCGTAAACCAGTAATCAAGATGAGAAAGAGATTTCCTTGCCAAAATCCTGGGCATCATATTGGAAAATGCTTCGAGTACGTTCATGACCTGAAGTTCGTGAAAGAGGAAAGAGGTATCTAACTTTATAGATTGTTTTATTATTCCTTCATTTTTGTGGCGATGTTTACAATGTTTATTGTATAGCTTCAAGAGAGGGAATGCACGTCTTGCAACCGTGGTGAACCTTAAGCTTCACTAAAAGCATCTTACAATCGAGGTGAACCTGAAGCTTCACCAAGTGATGATGTTGGTATAACTAGCTCATCATTTTGAGACGTGAAAGGCTTTATAGAAGATGACGACGGCGTTCGTGCATCAGGATTTTTGGGATATAGGATTTTAAAACATTTAAATTTCTGCAATTTTAAAACTGGTTTTTGCCCATTTTAGGGCTTGTTTTAAAATTTTCTTTTATGTTTTAGGCTTAAAACATTTGTTTCTGAAATTTACTATCTGGTAATTCTTGTTTTAAACATGTAATTAATAAGTATTGGTAAAACTTAGATTTATCCAAAATAATGGTTTATGTGAATATCAAACAATCTATTTGGTCCGATCAAATGGTGATCATACTTTATGGGTTTTCCAGAAGTGGAACTGATGAAGTAAAAGAAATGTTCAAGGGAAGCTTTAAGCTTCACGTGAATATACTTCGACATAATCTATCAACAGATAAAGGTTCAAAGATAATCATAAGACTTTGATGCAATCCATTCCAAATGGAAGCTCAAAGTGGGCTTTGATGCAATCCATCTATGATGGAGGTTCAAAGATAACAAGGATCTTTGGTTTGGTAAATCTATGTGAGGATAGATTTGGGGCAGCTTTGTAGATGGGTTTAGGATTAACATTTGGATTTAATGTAGGAGAGAGAAAATATTTTATAAATATTATTTTATAAAAAACTTAACTTGATATTAAATACGGAGTAATTATATATAACAACTTTCATACATGAAGACAAAACAAGAAATTTGACTTTACTACATAAAGAGAAAAAATAGTGAGAAGAAAAGAAAAGACAATTGCATAAAGCAAAAGTTGGGCAAGTCATCGGTATTTCTGAAAACCCTCTAACAGTATGAGTCGGATATTAAATGCTAGGGATTTAAACCAAATAATGTTTTTTTTTTTTTTTTTTTTTTTTTTTTTTTTTCACTTTAAGTCCAATCCCATCAACCCAAACCCCTTACCAAATGCCCCCTTGATCAAAGATGAAAAGTCATGGAATGACTTTGTGAACATTTCTACCAGAATTTAAAAGTAATATAGAACTCTTGGTACTTGAAGATATTACCTAATTCTCGAGTCTTGATGGAATCAAAGCATGTAACCCACGTGAAATACGGATAAATATCAGTGATATTTATGGCAAGATTTCTTGCAAAGAGAAATACATGAGTGATGTTTCAGAAATCTAGAGATTAAGTAAAGCTCCATAAACTGCGGGGTAGTATTTCAGATTAACAAGACAAACTCAAAAGAGCAAGTAAAATGATGAGTTCGCAGATCATGAGTAAAATCTCGCAACTGCTTTGGAATGTTCTGAAACATGCTTTACAGGAGGAACAACTAACCGGGTTAGCACAAGTTAAACATGATCAAAATTAATGTGCTCAAGCAAAGGGTTCCTAACAGAATCAAAAGGAGCAGTTAAGCTCAGAGTTGAGCAACGGAAGCGAGAGCACACAGTAAAAGTAATTTTAGATCGTTTAACAGATGAGTACAAAGCATGGCAGAAATTGTCGATCCGGTATGATCTATGGGGACTTCCTAGTATTGCAGGATTCAGTGAGAGGATGACAAGATCATTAAACGAAACGGACCTTGCTAAATAAGGCAAGCTAGTTTGGCACGAGATGACGTGTTGATCTTGTGGTTGTAGAGGACAAATTAAGAAGCCTAATGACTTAAAAGATTTGAAGTCATGGACAAATTAAGGAAAGTCATTGTGCGGCTGTATCGTATATGTGCTCTCTCCCCCTTGGAGATAGCCTATTGTATCTCGTTTAGTTTCCAAGATGAGATTTAGCAATAACCATGGTTAAGAGAAACCAAAATAGCTTTCTGACTTGAAAAACCTCCATCATATAAAAAATCATATTCATAATATAAGGCTGAACGCAGTCGAACGTATATTATCGGTCGGTCGGCTCAAAAATTCAAAACCGACCGATATTACATTCGGTCGCTTCCAATGTGGAGGGACGGTCGGTTTAAGGCAAATTGCAATATCGATCGCTTCATCGACCGATTTTAACACACACACACAAACATATAAAAAAAAAAAAAAAAAAAAAACAAAAAAAAACAAACAACTTTTCATCGACTGTGGCACTTTGGTCGCTTCTGGTCGCTGGAGAGAGAAAACTGACGTGTCACCCGGTGACCCAGGTCGCTTGGGTCAACGACTATGTCCAGCCTAATAGATCCGTCTTGCGTTTCTCATAGGGACTCTTTAGAGTGGCCAACCAACAAGCTCATACGGTCCTACACATTTACCATTTCCTATACACAAAGCTAGAGTCCGCAAGATAGTGGGTCAGATGGATCATGTTGGACATGCTAACACTTACATATCAATCCAAATTTCTGATAAACAAAGTATGCTTGCTGACATACATTGAACCATAACTCAAATGGCAGCATCGAGTAGATGTTGGTTATGATAACGAAGAATTCTTAAAAGTACAAGAATTTACAAGAATGGGCAGACAACTACCAGTAGCTTGTAAAGTCATATTCACAAAGTACATAAGCTTTGAACTATAACGAATAGTAATTTTGGTAGCTTCTTATATAAAACTCAAAACTAAAATCAACAGAACAATATAGAGAGGCCACTATCTTATGATAATTTAATACAAAAAGATTTAACTTACAAAGATGCAACGGCTTCTTTTTGCCCAACATTATAAAATGAGCTCATTGTGGTGATAGCAAGTGCAGCTCCAAATAATGAAGCTCTTGAAGATTTCAGTATTCTAACTTCTACATAATCACCCACTCTTGGAATTCGATCACCATCACCATCCACCCAATCAGGAACCGGCATATTAGTGAAGATAACCCTATGGCCCCTGCCACTCTTCCCAATGAGCTCAGTTTCAGGAGCTCTCTTATTTGGTCCTTCAACTAGCACAAGCTGGGTGCTGCTGATTTGGGAGTCAAAACACTGGCCCGTACTCTCACGAAAAACTTCAATAAGTTCCGTAAGTCTCCTCTGCTTTATTTTTTCAGGAACATTATCAAGATAATTTCTATGTGCATGCGTTTTCTCTCTCATGCTATATGCAAACATGTATGCCATATCATAACCAACAGCTCTTACAAGACTCAAAGTGTCTTCATGTTCCTCCTCTGTCTCGTCACAGAAGCCTGTAGAGTAGAAGTACCAAACATAAAGATAATAGCAAAATAACACAACACACAATGTTCAAATAAAACATATTAAAGAGTGTTTACGAGGTCTTTGGATATGCATTTCAAACTGATAATGCGATAGTGAAAAACTAGAATAAGATATTTGCTGTAATAAAGCCTGTAGCAAGATATAATGTTTGGATTTGTTTGTGCTGCTTGAAATTCTACTAATCAGAACCGATAACCATCTTTTTATATTATGTAAATAGTTTTTTAACTCCAAAATATGACAACATGAGATATTTATATATATTGTAAAAAGGACATTTTCATAACACACAGTCACACATCTAAACACCCGAATACAATATGATGCAAAACTGAAATGATTCTTACCACATATGAAATCACTGGTTAATCCAACATCAGGGATTATACTCCGAATTTTGTCCACAAGTTCTAAGTAAGCTTCTCTTGTGTACCCACGTCTCATTCTTTCAAGCATGTTACTATTCCCCGATTGCGCGGGCAGATGTATATTTTTGCAGATATTATGTCTGTCTCGCATTATATATAGCAACTTGTCTGGGAAATCTTTAGGGTGTGGAGACGTGTACCTAAACCTCATTTCTGGGAATTCCAATGAAAGTCTATCTAAAAGATCAGCAAATCGCAACCCCACTTTTTTTACTTTGCATTTGCTTGAAAACCCGTCACTTAACTTCCAATCAACACCTGGTTCAAGTTCTTCATCACCCGCATCATTGTAACTATTAACATTTTGACCAAGAAGCGTGACCTCTTTCACTCCTTCCTTTTCAAGTTCTGCTACTTCTTTGACAATTGACTCAACGGGTCGAGACCTTTCTCTGCCTCTAGTGAAAGGAACAATGCAAAACGAGCACATATTGTTACAGCCCCTCATCACCGACACAAAAGCAGAAATCGAATTTTTAGAGATTCGAACAGGGCTTATGTCAGCATAGGTTTCTTCAAGAGAGAGAAGAGTATTTATCCCTTTTTGACCATTGTCAACCTCTTCTAGTAGACGTGGCAAATCACGATAAGCATCGGGGCCACAAACAACATCAACCATTTTATCTGAATCTAAAATCTTATCTTTTAACCTCTCAGCCATACAACCGAGTACAACTACTTTCGGAGGACGAAAAGATTGTGAACGTCCAGTGGCAACATTGCTTTTCCAGTGTCGTTTCAAGAACCAAAAATAGTTAAGTCTCTGCCATACTCTTTGTTCAGCGTTGTCCCTAATAGCACAAGTATTAATGAAAATAATCTCGGCACTTTCAGGATCATTTACAATTTCTTCATATCCAGCTGTTTTCATAACAGATAAGACAATCTCCATATCGTTGACGTTCATCTGGCATCCATAGGTTTCCTGATAGATACGACCTCTTGGAAGGACTTCAGAGGACGCAACATCACTAAAAAACAGAAAACAATCTATGAGTTCTAAGTGAGGAACGTCTCACCATGTCAACGTATTCTATAGCAGTACTCATAAACATAGGTTATTGAGATCGCTTCATCAACTACGTCTCCACAAGTATAACTCCGGGATTTAAACTAGTTTGGGGAGTTTAAATGTGCGTTAAAACTGATTATCTGAAGTTGCAACAAGCCAACAATCAACTTAGCTTGTTTGGCAAAAACTTAGTATGATTTACTAATCATTTAGGGTCAAAATAACGAG
>CP139501.1:100512684-100670363 GCA_021014915.2 Artemisia tridentata subsp. tridentata
ATACTCTAGCAGCAGAATCATACTTAGAGTATTTCTTTGAATAGAACCCGATATTAAACTTCTTGAATATTTAATTCCCAACAATCCTCCCCTAAACATGTGAATCTATTTCAACATGTTTCTGAATTAAATTATGGATTGTGAAGATCTTTCAAACACTTATGTTCTTCAAGATTGAATATCTTTCTCAGTAACTAATCTGCTTTGTTCTTTGACTTTAACAATATAAACACACATCTTAAACACTGACCTAAAGATGGTGCAACTTTCTTGGATGGAGGAATTATAAGAGGCAATGGTGCTGTGTATCTTGGATGCTTGTTTCAACAAGTGAAATCATCTATCAGCATGCCTTTGCAAGTGATGAACAAACGTAGTGAACTGAAATTGAAACTTTTCTCCGTTTGACCTAGATAGAACTTTCTCCTTTAGTTCTGATCTTGTCATTTTCAAACTCCATGTCATCATCTTGTATGCTCTTATCTTTTCCTCCCTTTCATTGGTTAATCTTCCTTTCTTGGGCTTTTATTTCCTCCCCTGAAGCAAATAACATTTTATTATCCTCCCCTGTTTGGAAGATCTCTCAATATGTACCAAAATATTTCTTTCCATTATCTGATCTACCAATGAGAATTTGTTTTCAGACAATGTTGTACATGTAGCCATCAATTCCTTAAGAGTTTAATTTACTGCCCTCATCACTTCTAGGTGTGTTAACTCCTATGAGAGGTGATTCATGGGGCATTTGACTCATGGTCCATCAATGGATGGTTTTTGTGAGTCTCTTTGAAAATCCTTTTAAGAAACTTTTGCCTTAGCAGTATGTAATTGATTTTATTATGAAAAACCATACTGCTTTCAACCATTTTGAAAGGATTAAGTGTATAACAGACACTTAATCAAAATTTCGGTTTAAAGCAACCTCTGGTTGTGTGAGAACCAATGTTTTCAGTTATAAATAACTGCCTGTGTAAAGATAAACCTATTCAAAAGGCTTTCTTGACAGGGTTTCCAGCTCATAGTAATTGTTACCTCTAACACAAGTGTTAGATTCACTTTTACTAGCTGTTCTTTCTATCAGATATTCTGAGATTAACACATTATACTTGAAAGTATAAAATGATAGAAAGTGAGTTGAGTCAGTTACTATCTGACCAACTAAGTCATCAATTTAATGTGAAATTTCTTACTTAGGTTTCAAGAAAGAAGTTTTAAGGAGTTTTAAATTCCCAAACTCAGTCCATCATAAACCTAATATGTAGCAACTGGATATTCTGATTCTGCTGCTTCGATTTCACTTGAAATATCCTTTGTGTTCTCATGATCATACCTGAAATTGTTAGTCTAAAACCAAAAGAACAAAGTACAAAGTACTTGCCTTATATTAGAATAATCATAGGACTAACTGTATGAATAACACAATTTAAAATTTGTACTAGCAGCACAAACTTTTGTAATAGCAGTAGTATCTTTTAAAGTCAGCAGCACAAACAAAAAATTTATTTACAAAAACACAAAGTTTAAAAATCATTGAGGATTGAGCATTCCAATACTTGCTACCAAGTACTGAAACCTTCCAACATCAAAAGCTTTTGTGAGCAGATCTGCAAAGTTGAATTCTGAAGCAATTTTAAGAACTTGAATTAATCTTTTCTCATTGCAGTCTCTTATAAAGTGATGTCTAATTTTAATGTGTTTTGTTTTAGAATGTTGTACTGGATTCTTAATAATACAAATTGTACTACTATTATCAATATGAATAACAGTGTTTAAGAAATTGTACCCATAGTCAAGGAGTTAGTTTTGAAGCCATAGAACTTGACCACAGCAACTTGCAGCAGCTACATATTCAGCTTCAGTTGTTGAATTAGCCACAATTGTTTGCTTCTTACACTGCCATGAGACAAGTCTACACCCAAGGAATTGACATCCTCCAGTTGTTGACTTCCTGTCCAAGCTAGCACCAGCATAATCACTATCCGAAAATGCTACCAAGTCAAAAGGTGATTCCCTTGAATACCATAGACCCAACCTAGGTTGACCCTTGAGATATCTAAAAATTCTCTTGACTGCAGTTAAATGAGAAACCTTTGGAGTTACTTGAAATCTTACACAAGCACAAACAGAGAACATGATGTCAGGTCTAGATGATGTAAGATACATCAAGGAGCCTATCATAGATCTGTATGTGTGTACATCTACATTTTCTCCATCTAAGTCTTTAAGAAGATGCTTCTCAGAATCCATTGGTGTGCTTGCTACTTTTGAATCAGCAAATTGAAATTTTCTAAGTATCTTTGCAACATACTTGTCCTGAGAGATAAAGATTCCTTCATTTGATTGCTTAACTTGCAGACCCAAAAAGAATGTGAGTTCTGTTGGAGTATGCTCGTGTCATAATAAATAATTATATGGCTAGACATATGTGAGCCTATGGGGTCACACACTTATACACAGAGACACCATTTTATAGATTGTATTTATCGTATTTACAATATATAAACGACTACGTAACTCGGGATCAATAATGGGCCATTAAATACTATGTTAGACTTAGTGTTTTTGGATTGGACCAACAATGGGCAAGCCCATTGAAGGCCCAAGTCATGGCCGGCCTACCCAAGGGGTAAAAGGAAGTGATGAAGCTTTTGGAGGGGCTATGTGTAATATGTTAATGATAAGACCAAATATGATTTAGTCTTTGATTGATGAGATAAACATGGCAACTAACTAAAAACGTTTTTGCTCTCTCTCCCTCTCTTGGTTTTGACGGCAAACAAACACACCCTTCTAGGGTTTGTGTTTTTGATCACTTGTTGGCTTCATCCATTGAAGATGAATCAAGAATCATGGTTACGTGCTCAAGACTAGCATCGGGTGGTGTTACATGACGTGTAGTGTGGACATATCATAGAGGTGATCTACTTTGATCACTTGGGTTTCATTGGTGAATTCATGTACTTTGGTGATAGTCTCCATTCGATTCAACCGATCACGCTACAAAGGTATAATTGTTATTATTATTATTGATTGATCATATGGCAATATGGATCCTTGTATGGTGATGTTTTTCCGCTGCGTTTATAATATTAATTGTTAATTTATATTTTACATCACCTATAGTGGTATCACGAGCCATCATATGTCGTCATATGATCATCTTGTATGCGTAAAAATGGCTAAAAACGTTGTTTTTTAATGGATTTAAAGGTGTTATTTTAAAACAGCCCCTAGGGCTTAAATATTATGAATAAGTCGACCTTGAGAAGGTCTTAACATCTGGACTTTTTGATCCTATAGTCATTTGTTATGCATACATCAATTGTTTACTTGATCGGTACCCGTAAAATGGCCTAAAAACGCGTTTTTTGAAAGATTTCTAACCCGATTTCAAATCAGCCCATGAGGCTTATTTTTCTGTGGTAAAATGGTGTTAAGAAGGTCCTAACATCAGTGAGGTTTGAGTCTTTGGCCATTTGTCACGCGTACCATTCGGGGTTTTAATTCTTGTTAATTATTTCTTCGATTCGTTGGCTAACAATTTATTTCTTGTTATTTATTTTGTTATGCATGGCAAATACATGCATGTTTGTCCATGGAGTTAGCCAACACCATGTAATAATCTTTATTTGAATGTATTATTATGTGTTCATATGCAAAGCCGATGAAAACCTAGACCACTTGTGCGTTGTGATTGTGATTGTTGGTTGGTTTTTCTTGTTTTGGGTTTGCCATTGTTTCGGCACTTTTGTAATGTAATTCATCTTTGGTGTAGCCAATGTTTGGGCATTTTACAGTAGATACAAATTAGATTAGTTGTATTTTACTTTATATGTATTGTAAACAAGAGCTTGGAAGCAAATGGCGAAAGATTGAAGAGTTGTAGACTGAAAGTTGCTGCTGGACACCTGTTGGGAAAACGTGATTACCTGCTGATTGGTAAGGTATTTTTTTCTAAAATTTTTGGTGCAGGTCCACAAGACATAGGGCTACAACTTTGTCAACTGGGCCGAATCATGAGGAGGTGATCTTCCTGGGCATTTGGGCCTTGTAAAACAGAAAAACTGGGCTGACAGAATCTGAAGTTTCATGTACATTATGGGCCTTTACTTGCCCATGATTGTCTTGGGGCAAGTGGGAGCCCTCCGTGTGGTTGTGGTTTGTGTCCCTAGTTGACTCTTGGTTCTCGTGATGGCTCACGAGACCAAGCATAGGATTTTCATCGGTTGAGGCTTTGCATATTGTGGTTGTATGTTTGGTTGGTTGTTTTTATGTATGTTGAGACTACATGTAAAACGGAAAAGTGTTTTCTTAAAACTTGAAACTAAACATAAACCATTTTGAACTAAGTCTTATGATTTAGTTTAACTAAGTTTAAATATGATTTGAAACTTAAAAATCATTGTTTTTTAAATAACACTTAAACTAGTTAAGATTGTTTATTTATTGATTTATTGTATTGTCCAAACTTAATTAAAATCCACCTGGGATTTATATTAGTCTTGAAAATGGACAACTTGACACACATAAATTAAAACAATGATTAGACTTAAGTTAAGAAAAGTTTTTTAACTTGTGCTACGAAGAATGAATGCATGCTTCTTTCGTACACGTTTTTTATCCACATCAAAACTATTTACCCATCAAAATTTAAGTCACGCCGTCCAATTATGAGAACACTTGCAATTATCTTTTAGCATCTGGTCAGACCTAGGCTGAATTGTAACCCAAGGTGACTATTCTCCATGGTCAGACCTAGGATTATTCTCACAGTTTTCAAATTGGATGACTTAATCGAGTAGTGTGGTCAGACCCTTACCCGAGGCAAAGATGGGACTAAACATGCCTACATGACACTAGTTGTTTGACATTAGATGCCATGAGTCCCATAAGGATCTAAGAGTTGTACATGTAATACAATTGGTGATCGTCGCCTACCTATTGAATCCACCATTTCTAGTAGATCAACTGCATTAATGGTCGAACCTCAATGAGGATCTTAGCCTTTTCGTAAATTAATTGTTTTAAATTATAAACATGGGGTAGTTAATTTATAAAAAGATAATTATCGAAAATACTAAAATTGAACTTTGTAAATTCAATTAATGCAACGCATACCGTAAACAAGAGTTTGTTCTTTTCTTGTTAAAGGACGAACTAAGTCGATCTTTCCTTGTAAGAAAGAGACTCATTCCTATCCTTTTTCTTTATGAGGAAAAGCCATAATAGGAATATTTGAATTTTCCTAATTCTAATCAAACTCAAGGAAAACCTACTCTAGAAATCGTGATGTCTTGTAAAAGTCAAAACGATTAAGTATGTTTACACATCTTATTCCTTCAACGTTGTTTTATAACCCTTGTTTCGGTTTTGAAACATTGAAGAAATATAAGATATTTGGACAACCAAGAACACGTGCACTTGACTTGACCTCTTTGGTCAGACCTTAGGGCTATTTCAACCCATGGCGAATTTTGCTCATTGGTCAGACCTTTGGCGATATTTGCATGTTCTTGCTTGGTCAACCTATTTCGTACTAGCTACCAAACTAAAATGAGTTTAAATAATTAGAAGACGGAAGTATCAATAAACCGCAATGTGGTAAAGGCAATTACTAGCATGATTACCTAGCAGTTTGCCTTAACCCAATATGCCTACTAAGGTCCTACATACCCTTGTGGTAAAGTAGACCAATTATGGAGGAAATGCATGCCTATTTTCAAGTTAAAATAGCAATGATGGCTAGCCCATCATCTATATGTTAGAACTTGATGCACTTTCTTGAATACCTAAGTACATGTTTACTAGTCAAAGTGACTCACATTAGCAATAATGTGTAGATATTCAAAGAAAGATGGAAAGTATCCAATCGCTACTCACTCTCCACTGATGACGTAACACATTGTAATGTTGTCTAATCCAGTGGGAGCTGCGTGATTATATTATTGGTGACGTAACACATGTAATGTTGTCTAATCCAGTGGGAGCTGTAAGCTTTATTACTTGCAAGTTGCCCATCTTATTTCCAGATTGTCTTGAAATAATACATTACTTTTCACGTGTTAAGCATCATAGTTTATATAAGAACCATTGCATAAGTTTTATATGATAACTTGTCGCGTTCCTGATGTTGCTTCCTGAAATGTTATCTATAAAATTGTTATGCATGATTCATTATTCAAACGATAAAGTTCTACATATCTATATTTTGATTTTTGCCTAAAAATCATATGTTATCTTATACATTGTCATATTGCTCATACAAACAAACGAGCAGTAGTGTTGTTTGCATGCTCTCACGATGTTGTGCCATGCACAAGTGGGAGAAATCTTAATTGTGTGCAAGGTACAACATATAACAATATGACTAATAGTTTTTCTTGACTGCAAGGTAAGAAACTAAAATTCTACTAGGACTTCTACACATAAAATGTATGTTGCCCTAATTAGAACAAATATCAAGATAACATGAAAAGCTACTTCAACATATTCACCGAATTGTTTAGTAAATATGATTATGTCTTCTTGTAAAGTCATAATCATGAAGTATGAAATTAACTTGAAATTACTATTGAGGCCAAGTGTCGGCGCTCGTAATTACTTTAGTTGAATATGTTTAGGTATCTTGTAAAGACACAAACATCAATTCAGTTAATTGTTGAAAGACAAATAACGTAAAGTAAGACGTTGATTTGTTATGTCTTTTTGTTAGGACATGTACACTTACGACGTATAATATTAAATGTTTATGTTTTCTAGTCAAAACATACACATGAAGTAAAGTATGCAATAGGCTAAAATTACTATTGATACCATCTGGTTTGACTTGGTTGGTGGATATGTAAGCCCAAAAGTATAAGTTCATCTAATGAGTTGTGTGATAGTCTCACAACATCAGTCCTCATGGAATACCACAACTTTATGGTATGTCCATCATGGAAAATCAAACACTATTGATATTGTTTGATCTTTGATAACTTAAACTGTTTTACCTCCAAAGCTATCAAGGTTAGAAATTGGATGTGCCATGTGTACACTCAATATGATTCCAACCCAGAAGGAATTTAAGACACCATTGTATTATGGCATGGGATGAATCTCATTATGTCTTAGTTGAAGTTCTTAATTTGTTAACTACTTAAGAGTAAATAATTAACAAACTAGAGTCAAGAACTAACGGTGTATTTTGGATGTCCCACTTGAAAACAATTTATTGTTACTCAAGATGCTTAGTATCTAGAGATTAGTCTCTACATACAAAAGCAAGTGGGAGTACCTTTAGACCTTGAAGTTGTTCAAGAACTAAATACACAACCTTCTGAGTACACTTGCTATTGTCATACTAAGGTTGAACATCGATATGTTAAACCATAGATTGATATCTCTCATTCATAAATCCACAAGGATACCTCTTGCATCTGAATGATATAGTTTTTATATCAATGCTGAGGGACATAAGTTAGAGGATCATGGTGAACCTGCTAACTACTGAGATGCATTATCAGATATTGTATCTGATGAGTAGCTCAAAACTATGAATGTTAAGATGCAGTCCTTGAAAGACAATCACTCGTGGAGTTTGATTGATCTCTTACTAATCAGTTAGACTGTGAGGTTAAGAATGAGTTTCTTGATGAGAAGACTCAAAAGGACAAACTTGTACACACATTTAATGCACGTGTGGTAAATGGAGTTTACTCGTACTCAATAAATTGACTATGATTAAATCTTCCTAGCTACAAACATTAAATGTATAAAGACGATTAATTGTCATACCTGATTTCATGTATATGAAATATGACAATAGGATATCAAAACACTTTTCTTGTTGATTACCTTTGCGAGGACGATGAGTAATCAAAAGGGTTTATGAATCCATGTAATCTTTATTAAGTATACAAGATAAAAGAATCCATGTGTGGATTAGATCATGCATCTAGGAGCAGAGATCTTGTGTTAATCATAAAATCATTAACTTGATTTTGATTAATAAGATTACTCCTAAGTACACTGAGAGCAAGTTAGAGCATTTTATTTATTTTCTTAAATCTCATATGTCATTGACATATTAGAAACAATATTCCACCTAAGCTAGACTTTAATCCTTAGCTTGGAATGAAGTTTCTCTTGAGGGATTTATAAAATAAAACATATAACCTTGTTATATATATGTTTATTAGAATAAACATAAGCGGTTATTAAGTCTAAACACAATATGACACGTTATTGAGGGGAGTCTCAATGATCAATCTTACTTGATGAGATTGAACACATGATTGAAAATCTTAAGTTTGACTGAAGGATTCATCATGTAAGTCATATTAAGTATTGGACTATATATTTATCATTTGCATGAATGCAAGATGAGTTGAAAACAACCAATATCTAAGTGAAAGTCGTTAGATAATTGTTAAACGAACATTATATTGGACCTACATAGGACCAAAGATATGTTCAAACGTTTACGGATATATGAGGAACTCTGTTTTGTTTGCATATGCTGATGCTTATTTAACTAAGATGATACTCAACCCTAGTCATGGTAGGATGTCATCATGAATGATGAAATTGCTGACTAGATGTGCTCGACTGAGAGCATTAATGCATTATACATTAAAAGAATAAGAATACTTTATAGTTTGAGAAACTATTCAGATGACTGTCTAAAGTAGGTGTCTTGCTAGCTTCAAACACCCTATGGAATGTATTGTTGCAAGACTCGTCTTGTACTTGATTGCACACATACAAAGGACAATCATCATTCAAACCTTTCATGAATTTTGAAAGAAGTATTCTCAAAGTTTACTCAGATGACTACTTGTTGCCTTGTACAACATGATTCGATCATGGTGGGAACATCGGATTCCGACCTATGAGTAGTCTTATGCATATCTGTTTTTAGTATTTGGATAATGGAACTGTAAGCAGTCGTATTATACAATGAATTGATATACCGGGTATGATCGTCTTCATTTATACTACTGTGTTCTATATTTGCATGTTTAATCCATGAATAATTTATTTATTCTAAAATTATCCATTGTCGGTTGACGATACGGGAGTATCATCAAATTAAGACAAATGTGAGCGTGTTGGTGATTTATTTGCCACACTCACATGTTGTTCATTGGGATGAACATTGGATTGACCCAACCTACGAGAATTCACTACATGGATCGTCGTCAATAGTGAATCTCGCAAGAGGTTATGTCTCTTATCCTCAGACTTGAGATGCAAGCAGGTCTTGCATGTGTGGAATTTCATTCCTTGATATGGTTAAACGCTATCCTGAATAAGGTAGTTATAAAGGCCATTTTCAGGAGTGATATGAAGCATGTGAATGACACGTGTAGTCAAAATGGGATTTGTTCCTCCACTTGCTTTGGAGTTAGATACTATTGGGCCCCTCGATGATTTGAACAGATGTTTGTATGGCCGTACCCAACTGGGATTAAGATGAATCTTAAATCCACTTGGTAATCTTGTTCAATATCTATATCGAGAAACATAATAGTTGAACTATTAGAATGACTTTTGATCCATGTCTAATGTTCAACACGGTATCTGTAACAAAAGGATAGATGACATATAAACCATCTGAAATGAGACATTTAAGAAACTACCCTCACATATTTCTAGGGGCATTGGCGTGTTGCTAGACGCTAACCTTTGCTTGTATAATTACTTGATTATTATGACATCGCAAGTGGGAGCTGTTGGAGTATGCTCGTGTCATAATAAATAATTATATGGCTAGACATATGTGAGCCTATGGGGTCACACACTTATACACAGAGACACCATTTTATAGATTGTATTTATCGTATTTACAATATATAAACGACTACGTAACTCGGGATCAATAACGGGCCATTAAATACTATGTTAGACTTAGTGTTTTTGGATTGGACCAACAATGGGCAAGCCCATTGAAGGCCCAAGTCATGGCTGGCCTACCCAAGGGGTAAAAGGAAGTGATGAAGCTTTTGGAGGGGCTATGTGTAATATGTTAATGATAAGACCAAATATGATTTAGTCTTTGATTGATGAGATAAACATGGCAACTAACTAAAAACGTTTTTGCTCTCTCTCCCTCTCTTGGTTTTGACGGCAAACAAACACACCCTTCTAGGGTTTGTGTTTTTGATCACTTGTTGGCTTCATCCATTGAAGATGAATCAAGAATCATGGTTACGTGCTCAAGACTAGCATCGGGTGATGTTACATGACGTGTAGTGTGGACATATCATAGAGGTGATCTACTTTGATCACTTGGGTTTCATTGGTGAATTCATGTACTTTGGTGATAGTCTCCATTCGATTCAACCGATCACGCTACAAAGGTATAATTGTTATTATTATTATTGATTGATCATATGGCAATATGGATCCTTGTATGGTGATGTTTTTCCGCTGCGTTTATAATATTAGTTGTTAATTTATATTTTACATCACCTATAAGTTCTCCCATAGAACTCATCTGAAACTTATCATGCATAAGCTTCTCAAACTCTAAACACATCTCCTTCCTAGTAGATCCAAAGATAATGTCATCCACATACACCTACACTAACAGAAGATCGTTCTTGTACTGTTTGATGAAAAGTGTCTGATCAATCTTTCCTCTTTGAAATCCATTTTCTAATAAGTAGGAAGCTAGTGTTGCATACCAAACTCTAGGTGCCTGATGAAGGCCATAAAGAGCCTTTACAACTCTGTACACTTTGTCTGGATGGTCAGGATCAATGAACCCTGGAGGTTGTGAGACATACACCTCTTCTTCAATTGTGCCATATAGAAATGCACTCTTGACATCCATTTGGTAAACTGTGAAGCCTAAAAATGAAGCATAAGCTAAGAAAAGCCTAATTGCCTCAAGTCTTGCTACTGGAGCAAAAACCTCATCATAGTCTATTCCTTCTTGTTGTGTGTACCCTTGGGCTACTAATCTAGCCTTATTCCTAATCACTATTCCCCTTTCATCCCTTTTATTCTTGAAAACCCATCTAGTGCCAATTACCTTTGCATCCTTAGGTAAATCAACTAGCACCCATACCTTCTGAATCTTGAACTGAAGAAGCTCCTCTTGCATAGCTTCTACCCAGCTTGAATCATCTAAGGCTTTCAGAATGTTCTTTGGTTCATCTTGTGAGAGAAAACATACAAACAAGCAAGAGTTTGAAAACTCATGCTGCTTTGAAGCATAAAGGGCATCAAGAAGCCCTTGTTGGTCTGAAGACATCAGTTGTTGTCTTGTCTTCACCCCTGATTGTACATCTCCTATCACATTTTCTAGGGAGTGGACTTTGTGAATTCTTGTTTGTGGAGTAGAAGGAACTTGATAATTTGATGGAAGATTGTTGAAATCCACCTCATTGTCTGAGAATTCTGCTTCTTTCGTTTCTGAAGGGCCAGCAGCAGAATCACCAGCAGAAACAATTTGTTGTTCTTGAGTTCCATCTTCTTTCCTTTCATCTTCAACACCTTCTTTAGCTTTGCCAGAAGAAGATTCATCAGTTGTTGAAGTTGATTCCACACTTGTACTTGACCATATTGGCATCCAAACATGATCTTGGTTTGTCTCCTTTTCTAACCTTGCCTCATCTGTTGTTTCAACAAACTTTGAACCTGAAAATTCATTAGATTCAACAACAACAGGCACATAATTCATAGAATGGGTTAGTGCTTCAAGATCAAATAGCCATTTTGGTCCTTGACCTTCTACATTGGATTTATCTTCCAAAAACTCCACATGTAGGTTTTCCTCTACAATCCCAGTTCTTGTGTTGTATACTCTAAATGCTTTGTTATTAAGAGAATATCCAACAAAGAATCCTTCATCTGTTTTACCATAGAATTTTCCTAAATGGTCTAAGGTATTGAGAATTGTCACATGACATCCAAAAGGTCTAAGAAATCCTATTGCAGGAGTGATGAGTGTCTAAATACTCATCATTTTTGTCTTATCTGAACTGCCAAAACATCCAAAAACACTCAGAAATGCATCAAAATACTGAAAATATCCCAGGGATTGTGTTTTATATGTTTCAAATGCAAAATGTTTAAAAACAGTTGAAAAACGAACAAAGTTTGCAAAATTGGCAGTTTCAGTCCCTCAACTTTCAAAACTTGTCAAAATTAGTCCCTAAGCATTTGTTTTGTAAGAAAAGTCACCAAAGGTCCTTTTTAAATCATAAGTTGTCATATTTAGTTCTTTGGAGAAAAGTTTCAGCAATTTGCAAAAATGGTCCCTGGGAAATATTTTTGTTGGAAATATCATGTATGGTCCCTGGATTATTGAAATATGGCAGGAATTACCCTTGGTTTATTTTTGGGAGATGTACAATTTTGGTCCTCCAATTTTCAGAAATTACAAGAATGGTCCTTGTGATTTAACTACAAACCAACCGGATCCTTAAATAAATAAAACAAACCCATCCTAAACATAACCCAACCCATCCCTTATAACTAAACCCAGCCCACAAGCCCAATCAAAACAACCCGACCCAATCCCTTTTATTTAAACCGAAGGTTTGACTTCGGTCAAACCCATCCCTGCAATACCACCCCCGCCAAAAACCACCCTCCAATACCACCATCTCCACCGCCCTTCTGACACACCCACCCCCTCTTCCTTCCTCTATACTTCACCTAACATGCCAAACTCAATTAATGCTTCTTCCCCACTCGCCTCTGACCCATTTTCCACTCACTCAATTTTGGCGCCAAAATTGAGAATCGAAGGCTCAGATTAATTGGAAGCAAATCAAGGGTGCACAAGTGTTCAGAGATGAAGTGAAGACTTATCCCACCTTAGTATAGTATAAATAGATGAGTTTGTAAGCCTTAATTGGCAAGTAGTTAAGTTAGTTAAATCGTAATTTTAATTTCAGTAATCATAGCTTGTAATTTTCAGTTCTAAGTTGTAATTCATGTTATAATTAATCAAAGTAACCTTGTTTCAATCATCTTTGTTCTTAATTTCAGTTATTACCAAGTTTCAATTTGTATGTCAACTCGTATAAGCTTTAAGCCACTTTAAATCACTATCACAAGCTCCAAAATACCCTGCTATAAGCTTATGCAAGCTTATTATAGCTTGTGGTAAGGTTATATAGTGTAAATCAGTCCTGTATTTCAAATGATGAAGATGGTCAACAAAAGTCAACTACTGAAGCAATAAGCTCTTATTTGGAGTATAAGCTAATTTGGAAAGTTTTTTGTGGTTTTCTAGCTTGTGTTAACAAGCTAGATTGGTTCTGTTCTAGTCATGCTATCCCAATAGCCCCACCTCAATTGTAAGCTTTTTGAGTTTCTAGCTTAAAAATCCAATTGATTGTGCAATAGCTTATTTGTAGCTTATTATAGTTAAAACCTGTTTATTGGTAGTTGTTAAGTATATTCATTCAGTTTTTGGTCTGTCTTAATTAGCTTTCTTTCATTTTGCTTTAAATCACTTAGAAAGTCAAAAACAGTCAAACATAGAATAGCTTATTAGATTGCTTATTTCTGTTTTGAAATTTGCTTAATACAGTTAAAATAAGTTAGTCAAATCATAATAATCAGATATAATAAGTTACATAGGCCTGTTCTTTTGAAAATCCACAACAGACACCCATTAAGGGTTGTTTGGTTTAGCAGTCAAACTAGGTCAAACCTAGTGTTACTGTAGATTGACTACAAGCTTAACTTCACACTAGCTTTTCTTGGCCAATATAAGCTGATTATAAGTTCTGATAGCCTTGTTAGATTGATTTGGTGGTTACTTGTACCCAGTGATAATTCTAGCCTCTAAAAAGCTCAAACAAGCCAATATAAGCTACAAGCTCATTCAGACCCTAAACTTGGCATTTTTGAACTCCATTTGGTTCACTTAGTGTATTCCTTAAAGCCTAGAACCCCTGCACCTTTGTACACCAATCTACAAACCAAAACAGACCAACTCAGTATACACTGAGCAATCTTTGTGGTTTTTGCAGACCTTGTGGAATTTCTAGAGCTCTCATTTTAGCTTGGGATTAGCTGAATTTTTGGATTAGTAAAGTCACCCAGCTCACCTATCTTAGGAATTTTTTTCAAGATTTTTAGATTAGCTTGTCATAGCTTTTTCTACCCTTGAAAATGGGCAATTTTGCCCTGTGCACAGCTGCACATCAGCAGGCTAGAATAAGCTTGGGCTTATTCTGAGCTTTTCTGCCTTAAGCCATAGCTTTTTCTAGTTCCATTAGTTCATTTAGGTGTATCTCAGTCCCTTTGAGCTTTTTCCATAAGCTCATAGCTTATTGTCTAGCTTTTAGCTTAATTTGAAAATCCAAGTCCTAAAAACTAAAAGAAAAACCAACTGTTAAGCTACATAAGCTTGTTCTAGCTTATTCAGTGACCAAAAAAATAGTTCCTTCACAAAAGTTGTTTATAATTAGCTTATTAATAAGTTTGAATAAGAAAAAGTCAAAAAGAAATAAATTAGCAAAAAGGTTGTGTATGGGATTCGAACCTGGGTTGCCTGGGTGACAAATTCACTGCATAACCCACCTGGGCTAGCTCACTTATCAATTTTACTTTGCAAAGTTTATTCCTTAACCCTTCTCAGTTTTCAGTTTTAAGCTTTAATAAGCTGTTTAGCTTATTAGCAGCTTATCTCCATAAGCTTGTTCCACCATTTTATTTTTCTTAGCTTTGTAATCTTATAAAGTAATTTAGAAAAAAGTTTCAGATTTTTCTTAATAGTTTTAATATTTTTAATCTTTTAATTAGTTTAACATAGTAATTAAATCATAATAAATAAAATATTAATCAGAAAAATATAAATCTTTTTTTACATAATTTTCTTTTGTCATTTATAATCTAGGAAAAATATAATTATATTATTAGACCTTAAGAAAAACAAAAATAGAAATATAGTGATAGCTTCTATTTAATAGAATTTATCTTTTTAAATTTTAATTAAGTAATTTTCATTTTTATAATTTTCTTAGCTTCTTTTCATCTTATAATATTTTTAGAAAAAGTTTTAGAATTTTCTTTGTTCATTTAGTATTTTTTATAAATTTAAATAGTTTAATAAGTAATTAAATAAATAAATAATTAATAATAATTAAATAAAAAGTATAAAAAATATAATTTAAGTTTTTAAATAAGTTTTAAGTAATTTTACATTTTTAGGTTTTAAATTTCATAAATTTCAGTTTTAGTCCCATTTTAGATTTTCTGTTACGCGTTTGTAGTTTATTTTAATCGCGTTTAGTTTTCTTTTATATATTTTTATCAATTGTTAATTAGATATAAAAAGCAAAATCAAAAATATCTTATCACATCAGTTACTCTAATCCAAACTTTTCACAGTTTGCCCATTCACACCTCGTTGGGAAACGATTCGGGTAATTACTTACCTGTCTTCACACTACACACGAACATGAGTTTTTGCAAGTATCCTTTTTCACAAAGGGATAATTTGTAATTATTCACGCGTATCCGTCGTTGCATAATATTTATATCTATTTAGCACGGATCAAATTTTGGCGCCGCTGCCGGGGAGGTTGTGCTGCGACTATCGTGTAGAGTTTTAGCGATTAGTGATTCGAGATCCTTCTTCTAGAAGTTCCTATTTCCCAAAAACCATATAAAATACAAAAATATTTTTCTTTTTCTTTTCTATATATATTATTAATATTATTATCATATAAAAAATAAAAACACCAAAAATAATTTCCGTTTTCTTTGTTTAAATAAATAACAATAATAAAATTTACCATCGAGAACCAAGACAGAGTACTACCTAACTGGGGGTACGACCATAATAAGTTCCCAAACATCTGATTTAAAACTTGCCTTTGTATCACTTGCGAATATCGGCTCACCTTTGATTGATAAACAAACTATAACGGAGGTTTAAGGATAGTCTGACATTAAATCGTCGGACTGAAAGAAGCGGGTTTTTAAGGAGCATTAATTGCCCACCTTTGCTTCTCCGCCACTCTGTGCGTTTATCTTTTAGAGAGCTACCGTACGCTTGTTGATTATTGGTTTAAGTTCACTTGTGTTTTGATTCGTTCTTGATTTAATTAAAATATTTTACTTAGTGCATGCGCACTCGTTCTTCCACGTCATCAAGCCCTTTACGTGAACTCGTAGATATTCCGAGAAGACGTAATTGTAGACGTGCTGCCCAAATAGTCGAACCCGAGATTCGTACTGTTCTCACTGATAATATGGCAGACGAACGCACAATGGCTGAAATGCTCCAGGCACCCACCGAGGGTTACGGAGATGCCATCGTTTTACCAGTCATCGATTCTGATCATTTTGAACTAAAAACACATTTGATTCAGCTCGTTTCTACAAACCAATTCCACGGGTTTGAATGAGAGGATCCCTATGCACACATTCGTTGGTTCAATAAGTTGACCTCTACAATCAATTACAAGAATGTGCCGCAAACAGTTATCAAATTGATGCTATTTCCATTCTCACTTGAGGGGGCAGCCCGGATTTGGCTGGATAAAGAACCCCCTCGATCCATTGAAACCTGGGAAGATCTCGTTAAGAAATTTGTAAATTATTTCTTCCCTCCATCAAAGACGACTAATCTAAAAAATGAAATTGCTGGATTTCGTCAAGGTTTTGATGAAAATTTCGGAGAGGCATGGGACAGATTTAAAGATCTCCTAAGAAAATGCCCACATCACGATTTCACGGTGTTACAACAGATAAATACGTTTTATAATGGGTTGACCCAAAACGATCAAGATGCACTTAACGCAGCCGCCGGTGGCAATATCTTGAATCGTAAACCTAGAGAGGTGGTTGAAATTTGTGAAAATAAATCAAAAGTTCCTATTTCTCGAAACAAAGTGAATGTTCCTGTCACTCCTGCTTCTTCTTCATCCGGTAACTCATCAGAGTTAGCCTTCCTTACGGATTCAATGCGTTGCATGATGAAGGAGATGAAAGAACTGAAGAGTGAAATTCATAAACCGGAACAAATCAAAGCAATAAACAAAGTGTGTGAAACTTGTGGTGGCCCACATGCGTATTATGATTGTCAAGCAACCGATGCTTCTCTTTACCCAGCTCCCGTAGCTGCAGTAAACCAAAATCAATACCGTCCGCATGCTGAGACTCAGTACCGAGCACCGAATGCTATGGTACCACCCGGTTTTCCACCCGTGCAAAATCAGAATAATCAAAATCGCTTTATTCAAAATCAGGGACAAAATTTCAACAATTCCCAAAATTTCAATCAAAACCGAGGTCAGAATCAGGGTAACTTTAACCAAAAACCATGGAATGTCCAGAATCAAAATCAGACATCCTCAGATGAGTTGCTTAGGCAATTCATAAAATCTCAAGAGGAGACAAATAGAACTCAATATCAGACAAACCAGTTATTGGTTACCCAAATAAATGACATAAAAAAATCATTAACTGATCTACCTTCTACCTCGGGAGGTCTCCCAAGTAACACTGTTGTCAACCCAAGGGGTGAACTCAAAGCTGTCACTACACGTAGTGGTAAAACTCATGTTGGATTCAAGGTGATAAAGGACCCGGTACTTCCCACTAACAATGGAAGTGCTAAACACGTCCAACCTTCGGTCATCCAAAATTCTACACCCACAATTGCTCCTCAACCGTCAAGAATAGATCCTACTCTATCACGATTTACGGTTAAAAGTTTGTCAAGCAAACGTAGTGAGCAAAGGACAGCCAGATATTATTCCGATATGCTCAATGCTGTTCCTGTCAGTGTACTTGATGACAGTGATGATGATGAAGATACCACTTTCGTCAAAGCTATCACCACTCGGAGTGGTGCTGCTTATGAGGGACCATCTGGTCCTATTCCTCCTCCGTTGTTTGAAATGGAAAAAGAGACGGAGGATACAACGGACAAAGTGCAAATTCCAAGCCCACAAAGTACAGCACATGTCCATCCTCCGGTTGTCCCGAAGAAATCCAAACCAGGAGTTGTCTTTGAATCTGTTGAGACTCCTGAAGTTGTAGCCCCTAAATCCAAACCTCATATTCCTTACCCATCGCGCTTAAATGAGCAAAAGCTCCGTGAGAAGGCTAGTCAACAAATGGACAAATTCTTTCAAATCTTTAAAGAATTACATTTTGACATAAGTTTTGCGGATGCTATCATTCTGATGCCCAAATTTGCATCAACAATCAAACACTTATTGAGCAACAAGGAAAAACTGATTGAAATGGCTAAAACTTCATTAAATGAGAACTGCTCAGCGGTTATCTTAAAAAAGCTTCCGGAGAAGCTTGGAGATCCTGGAAAGTTTCTACTACCTTGTGTATTTCCGGGAATGGTTGAATGCTATGCCTTGGCCGATCTTGGTGCAAGCATCAACCTGATGCCTCATTCAGTATGGAAGAAACTTTCTCTTCCGGCTCTTACTACTACATGCATGACTCTTGAGCTTGCAGATCGAACCATATCTCATCCATGCGGCATTGCCGAAGATGTGTTCGTGAAAGTAGGTAAGTTCCATTTTCCAGCTGACTTTGTGGTTGTTGAATTCGACGCAGATCAAAAGGTTCCTCTCATTCTTGGAAGAGGATTCCTAAAAACGGGCCATGCTCTTATTGATGTATTTAAGCATGAGATCACATTGCGTGTAGGTAATGAAGCTGTTACCTTTAACCATGATCAAACATCGAAGTACTCCTCAAATTCTGATTCTAAATCGGTTAACCGAATCGATGTCATTGATGTTGCTTCAAAGGAGTACTCTCAAGAAAGTATTGGTTATTTTCATAATTCTGTGAGTGGTAATCCCACCACATCTTCTCTACCTATCATTTCTGACTCTTCACCTTCTCTCACTCCGTTTGAGAGAAGTGATTTCATTTTGGAAGAGATCGAGGATTTTCTCAAGTGTGATTCATTTCTAGAAGGAATTGATGACGCTGAGATTGATCTGGAGGGAGATATTCATCTTCTTGAGAAATTGTTGAATCAGGACAATTCTCCTCCACTCCCTCCCGTTGAACTTCATAATGAGGAAATCAAATCAGTTGAGAAAAACGATGAATTTCCTGAGGTCGAACTCAAAGACTTACCACCTCATCTTGAGTACGCATTTTTGGAGGGTGATGATAAATTACCCGTCATTATTGCTAGAGACTTAAGTGATGAGGAAAAGACTGCTCTAATAAAGGTCTTGAAGTCACACAAGCAAGCCATTGCTTGGAAACTCTCCGACATAAAGGGTATCGACCCTGAATTTTGTACTCACAAGATTTTAATGGAGGATGACTTTAAACCAGCAGTCCAACACCAACGAAGGGTGAATCCTAAAATCCACGATGTTATCAAACAAGAGGTTCTCAAACTTCTTGATGCCGGATTGATTTATCCCATCTCTGATAGTCCTTGGGTTAGTCCCATTCACTGTGTTCCAAAAAAGGGTGGCATAACTGTTGTCACAAATGAAGAGAATGAGTTGATTCCAACTCGATTGGTCACGGGGTGGCGTGTTTGCATTGACTATCGTAAGTTAAATGATGCCACCCGTAAAGACCATTTTCCTCTGCCCTTCATGGATCAGATGCTTGAGAGATTAGCGGGAAACGAGTACTATTGTTTCCTTGATGGTTTCTCGGGTTACTTTAAAATCCCCATTGATCCACAAGATCAAGAAAAGACTACCTTTACATGCCCTTATGGAACCTTTGCTTATAAACATATGCCTTTTGGCTTATGTAATGCTCCAGGCACGTTCCAGAGGTGTATGATGGCCATATTTACCGATATGATCGGGAAAACAATGGAGGTCTTTATGGATGACTTCTCGGTCATTGGGGATTCATTCGAAACATGTCTCTTCCATTTAGAAAACATGTTGAAATGGTGTAAAGACACCAATCTTTGTCTAAATTGGGAGAAGAGTCACTTTATGGTCAAAGAGGGCATTGTCCTCGGCCATAAGATATCAAAAAACGGGATTGAGGTTGACAGATCTAAAGTGGATGTCATTGCTAAATTACCTCATCTCACTACCGTCAAAGGTATTAGGAGTTTTTTGGGTCATGCCGGTTTCTATCGTAGATTCATACAAGATTTTTCTAAAATCGCCCGGCCTATGACTCATCTCCTTGAAAAGGATGCTCCTTTTATCTTCTCACCCGAGTGCATCAAAGCTTTTGAAACATTAAAGAAAAAGCTTACTGAAGCACCCATTCTAGTTGCCCCCGACTGGGATTTTCCCTTTGAGCTCATGTGCGATGCAAGTGATTTTGCTATCGGTGCAGTCCTGGGGCAACGGAAAGCCAAACACTTTCAGCCTATCCACTACGCAAGTAAAACAATGACTGAAGCTCAAACTCATTACACCACTACAGAAAAAGAATTATTAGCTGTGGTGTATGCCTTTGAGAAATTTCGGCCATATTTAATCTTGACAAAATGTGTAGTGTATACGGATCACTCGGCTCTCAAATATCTCTTTGCAAAACAAGATGCAAAGCCGAGATTACTCCGTTGGGTTCTCCTCCTGCAAGAATTTGATATCACCATACGTGATAAAAAAGGAGCTGAGAACCTAGCTGCTGATCATTTATCCCGATTAGAGAACCCACACCAAGATGTTTTCGAGAAAAAGGAAATAAATGAAACATTTCCTCTCGAGACACTCAATGCGGTTGCTTTTCGTGGAAATTCTACTACCTTGTGGTTTGCTGACTTCGCAAATTACCATGCGGGTAACTTCATAGTGAAAGGGATGTCGACCTAACAGAAGAATAAATTCTTCAAGGATGTTAAACATTACTTCTGGGACGACCCCTACTTGTTCAAAATCTGTGCGGATCAAGTCATCTGACGGTGTGTTTACGGACAGGAAGCTATTGACATTCTCAAAGCTTGCCATGCTGGACCCACTGGGGGCCATCATAGTCCAAACTACACCGCCAAAAAGGTGTTTGATTCCGGGTTTTATTGGCCCACAATCTATAAGGATGCCCAAGATCTTATCAAAACTTGTGAAGCTTGTCAGCGTCACGGAAATATTTCACAACGAAATGAAATGCCACAAAATGCTATTCAAGTTTGTGAAATCTTTGATGTCTGGGGCATTGACTTTATGGGGCCATTTCCATCATCTCGAGGAAATAAATACATTCTCGTGGCTGTTGACTATTTGTCAAAATGGGTTGAAGCAAAAGCTTTACCCACTAATGATGCCCGAGTAGTTGTAAAATTCCTGAAAGCTCTGTTTGCCCGTTTTGGAACTCCACGTGCTATAATCAGTGATCGTGGTACGCATTTTTGCAATGACAAATTTGATAAAGTCATGCAAAAGTATGGTGTAACTCACCGTCTTTCTACTGCGTATCACCCACAAACAAGTGGGCAAGTAGAAGTTTCAAAATGGGGTATTAAAAGAATTCTGGAAAGGACTGTAGGAGAAAATCGTGTATCCTGGTCGGATAAATTGGATGATGCACTATGGGCCTTCCGTACAGCTTACAAAACACCCATCGGGTGTACGCCTTACAAACTTGTGTACGGAAAGGCATGTCATCTACCGATCGAATTAGAGCACAAAGCCTACTGGGCCTTGAAACATGCTAACTTTGACCTCCAAACTGCGGGTGATCACCGTAAAGTTCAAATGAATGAATTAAATGAACTCCGTGATCAGGCCTACGAGAACTCTTTGATCTACAAAGAAAAGACAAAGAAGATTCATGACTCTAAAATCAAGAACCGCGTTTTTAACGTTGGTGATCGAGTCCTTCTTTTCAATTCAAGATTAAAGATCTTCTCAGGCAAACTCAAATCCCGATGGTCTGGTCCATTCACTATTACAAAGGTTTATCCATATGGTACCGTTGAGTTATCTCAAGCTGACGGGTCTAATTTTAAAGTGAATGGTCATCGTTTGAAACACTACTTTGGAGAGGATATACCACCCATGGTTGTCCCGGATCTTCAAACTTTCCCCATGAACCAATAAATGCGGGGATCGAGTCAAGCTAGTGACTCGGTGATAAAAAACTCAAGCACCATATGGGTTTTCACCCATATTTCTGACTTCTTTCTCTTTTCTACCACCCTAGTGTGGGGGAGATGCCCCACATGTTGTATATATGTATTTAGCAAAAAAAAAAAAAAAAAAAAAAAAGTGTATGTATAAAAATAATCGCTATTAGTATTTCCCTTTCACGTTCTAAGTGTTGGTTTAACAACCGGTTCTTTGAATATTGAGGGCAATATTCAGTTCTAAGTGTGGGGGGGAATTCTTGCGAATTTGATAAAATGTACCATCTAGTACCCCCATTTTTAGCCAAAATTTTAAAAAATTTTTCTCACTTAGAACGCAATAAATGGTTATCAGTCCGCCATGTCTAACCCACATAAGGATTGGCTAATCCGAGAGCAAACGGCTCTTGGTAAAGATGTCTCAAATCCGTTGATGGCTTACAATTTGCCGAAAATTGTATGGTATTCGACTCACCATATCTTTATAAGTGAAGAGTTGGCTAGCCCGCAAGGTTATGGCTTGTGGTAAAGGCAGTGGAAAACCATATTTGGTAATCAGCTCACCAAAGATAATAATTGTATTTTATCTAAGAGTTGGCTAGTCCAGAAGCAAACGGCTTTTGGTAAAGACAAATCAAAACCGTTGACAGCTGATGGTTTGCTCAAAATCATTTGGTTATCATTGTACCAAAGTATCACATACTAAAACATTGGCTACTCCAGAAGTAATGGCTTTTGGTAAAGAGAAAAATCCATTAAAACTTCATAAAAGATTGCTAGGGACTAGCAATAGTTTAGTGTGGGTGATTGATGAGTGTCTAAATACTCATCATTTTTGTCTTATCTGAACTGCCAAAACATCCAAAAACACTCAGAAATGCATCAAAATACTGAAAATATCCCAGGGATTGTGTTTTATATGTTTCAAATGCAAAATGTTTAAAAACAGTTGAAAAACGAACAAAGTTTGCAAAATTGGCAGTTTCAGTCCCTCAACTTTCAAAACTTGTCAAAATTAGTCCCTAAGCATTTGTTTTGTAAGAAAAGTCACCAAAGGTCCTTTTTAAATCATATGTTGTCATATTTAGTACTTTGGTGAAAAGTTTCAGCAATTTGCAAAAATGGTCCCTGGGAAATATTATTGTTGGAAATATCATGTATGGTCCCTGGATTATTGAAACATGGCAGGAATTACCCTTGGTTTATTTTTGGGAGATGTACAATTTTGGTCCTCCAATTTTCAGAAATTACAAGAATGGTCCTTGTGATTTAACTACAAACCAACCGGATCCTTAAATAAATAAAACAAACCCATCCTAAACATAACCCAACCCATCCCTTATAACTAAACCCAGCCCACAAGTCCAATCAAAACAACCCGACCCAATCCCTTTTATTTAAACCGAAGGTTTGACTTCGGTCAAACCCATCCCTGCAATACCACCCCCGCCAAAAACCACCCTCCAATACCACCATCTCCACCGCCCTTCTAACACACCCACCCCCCTCTTCCTTCCTCTATACTTCACCTAACATGCCAAACTCAATTAATTCTTCTTCCTCACTCGCCTCTGACCCATTTTCCACTCACTCAATTTTGGCGCCAAAATTGAGAATCGAAGTCTCAGATTAATTGAAAGCAAATCAAGGGTGCACAAGTGTTCAGAGATGAAGTAAAGACTTATCCCACCTTAGTATAGTATAAATAGATGAGTTTGTAAGCCTTAATTGGCAAGTAGTTAAGTTAGTTAAATCGTAATTTTAATTTCAGTAATCATAGCTTGTAATTTTCAGTTCTAAGTTGTAATTCATGTTATAATTAATCAAAGTAACCTTGTTTCAATCATCTTTGTTCTTAATTTCAGTTATTACCAAGTTTCAATTTGTATGTCAACTCGTATAAGCTTTAAGCCACTTTAAATCACTATCACAAGCTCCCAAATACCCTGCTATAAGCTTATGCAAGCTTATTATAGCTTGTGGTAAGGTTATATAGTGTAAATCAGTCCTGTATTTCAAATGATGAAGATGGTCAACAAAAGTCAACTGCTGAAGCAATAAGCTCTTATTTGGAGTATAAGCTAATTTGGAAAGTTTTTTGTGGTTTTCTAGCTTGTGTTAACAAGCTAGATTGGTTCTGTTCTAGTCATGCTATCCCAATAGCCCCACCTCAGTTGTAAGCTTTTTGAGTTTCTAGCTTAAAAATCCAATTGATTGTGCAATAGCTTATTTGTAGCTTATTATAGTTAAAACCTGTTTATTGGTAGTTGTTAAGTATATTCATTCAGTTTTTGGTCTGTCTTAATTAGCTTTCTTTCATTTTGCTTTAAATCACTTAGAAAGTCAAAAACAGTCAAACATAGCATAGCTTATTAGATTGCTTATTTCTGTTTTGAAATTTGCTTAATACAGTTAAAATAAGTTAGTCAAATCATAATAATCAGAAATAATAAGTTACATAGGCCTGTGCTTTTGAAAATCCACAACAGACACCCATTAAGGGTTGTTTGGTTTAGCAGTCAAACTAGGTCAAACCTAGTGTTACTGTAGATTGACCACAAGCTTAACTTCACACTAGCTTTTCTTGGCCAATATAAGCTGATTATAAGTTCTGATAGCCTTGTTAGATTGATTTGGTGGTTACTTGTACCCAGTGATAATTCTAGCCTCTAAAAAGCTCAAACAAGCCAATATAAGCTACAAGCTCATTCAGACCCTAAACTTGGCATTTTTGAACTCCATTTGGTTCACTTAGTGTATTCCTTAAAGCCTAGAACCCCTGCACCTTTGTACACCAATCTACAAACCAAAACAGACCAACTCAGTATACACTGAGCAATCTTTGTGGTTTTTGCAGACCTTGTGGAATTTCTAGAGCTCTCATTTTAGCTTGGGATTAGCTGAATTTCTGGATTAGTAAAGTCACCCAGCTCACCTATCTTAGGAATTTTTTTCAAGATTTTTAGATTAGCTTGTGATAGCTTTTTCTACCCTTGAAAATGGGCAATTTTGCCCTGTGCACAGCTGCACATCAGCAGGCTAGAATAAGCTTGGGCTTATTCTGAGCTTTTCTGCCTTAAGCCATAGCTTTTTCTAGTTCCATTAGTTCATTTAGGTGTATCTCAGTCCCTTTGAGCTTTTTCCATAAGCTCATAGCTTATTGTCTAGCTTTTATCTTAATTTGAAAATCCAAGTCCTAAAAACTAAAAGAAAAACCAACTGTTAAGCTACATAAGCTTGTTCTAGCTTATTCAGTGACCAAAAAAATAGTTCCTTCACAAAAGTTGTTTATAATTAGCTTATTAATAAGTTTGAATAAGAAAAAGTCAAAAAGAAATAAGTTAGCAAAAAGGTTGTGTATGGGATTCGAACCTGGGTTGCCTGGGTGACAAATTCACTGCATAACCCACCTGGGCTAGCTCACTTATCAGTTTTACTTTGCAAAGTTTATTCCTTAACCCTTCTCAGTTTTCAATTTTAAGCTTTAATAAGCTGTTTAGCTTATTAGCAGCTTATCTCCATAAGCTTGTTCCACCATTTTATTTTTCTTAGCTTTGTAATCTTATAAAGTAATTTAGAAAAAAGTTTCAGATTTTTCTTAATAGTTTTAATATTTTTAATCTTTTAATTAGTTTAACATAGTAATTAAATCATAATAAATAAAATATTAATCAGAAAAATATAAATCTTTTTTACATAATTTTCTTTTGTCATTTATAATCTAGGAAAAATATAATTATATTATTAGACCTTAAGAAAAACAAAAATAGAAATATAGTGATAGCTTCTATTTAATAGAATTTATCTTTTTAAATTTTAATTAAGTAATTTTCATTTTTATAATTTTCTTAGCTTCTTTTCATCTTATAATATTTTTAGAAAAAGTTTTAGAATTTTCTTTGTTCATTTAGTATTTTTTATAAATTTAAATAGTTTAATAAGTAATTAAATAAATAAATAATTAATAATAATTAAATAAAAAGTATAAAAAATATAATTTAAGTTTTTAAATAAGTTTTAAGTAATTTTACATTTTTAGGTTTTAAATTTCATAAATTTCAGTTTTAGTCCCATTTTAGATTTTCTGTTACGCGTTTGTAGTTTATTTTAATCGCGTTTAGTTTTCTTTTATATATTTTTATCAATTGTTAATTAGATATAAAAAGCAAAATCAAAAATATCTTATCACATCAGTCACTCTAATCCAAACTTTCCACAGTTTGCCCATTCACACCTCGTTGGGAAACGATTCGGGTAATTACTTACCTGTCTTCACACTACACACGAACGTGAGTTTTTGCAAGTATCCTTTTTCACAAAGGGGTAATTTGTAATTATTCACGCGTATCCGTCGTTGCATAATATTTATATCTATTTAGCACGGATCAAGGAGTTCTACCTCTAAAAAGTTCATATGATGTCTTATTGTGAGGCTGTATAACTAAAACTCTATTTTGAACCTAGCAAGCAGTGTTGACTGCTTATGCCCAAAAAGTTATAGGTAGCTTAGAATCGGCTAACATAGTTCTAGCAACTTCAATTAGTGTTCTATTCTTCCTCTCAACAACACCATTTTGTTGTGGTGTTCTAGCAACACTAAATTCTCTCCTAATACCTTTTTGCTTGCAGAAATCATCCATAACTCTATTCTTAAACTCTGTCCCATTATCACATCTAATGACTTTCACTTTCTTGTCTACTTGGTTTTCTATCTGTGTAATGAATGTCTTAAGGATGCTTGTAGTCTCATCCTTAGTAGATAGAAAGAAAACCCATGTAAATCTAGTATAGTCATCAATTATAACAAGAAAATATCTCTTATGCATTATACTACTTACTGAAACAGGTCCAAATAAGTCCATATGCAGCATAAACAATGATTGATTGATAGAGTTAAAAATCTTGGGCTTACAAGTGGCTTTGTGTTGTTTGCCTTTAAGACAAGCAATGCATGTTTGATCATTTTCAAATCTTTTGTGAGGTAAACCTCTTACCAAACCATTCTTAACAATCTGATTTATGGTTTTGAAATTAATATGACCAAGCTTTCTATGCCATTGCATTGATTCATCCAATGTGGCCTTTGCAACAAGACAAGTTAAATCCTTTTTAGGAACAATATTCTTCATGTCAACACTGTACATATTGCCCTTTCTAGGAATTTTAAGAAGTACTTGACTTTCATCAGGCATCTTAAAATCAGGAGAAAGTACAAGACATTCATTCTCACAAAAAGAACATTGTTCTTTTTGTCACACATTTGTGAGACACTAAAAAGATTATAATTTAGCTCTTTTACATAGAACACATCTTCAAAATCTAAATTTCCAGTTTTAATGGTACCTTTACCGGAAATTTTGCCACCAACACCTCCTCCAAAGGTAACATAGCCTCCATCTATTGATTAAAAATCTGAGAGATAAGACTTGTTGCCTGTCATGTGCCTTGAACATCCACTATCTGAGTATCCTTGATCCTCTTGTTGATCAATTGAATGTTCCTGCACATAAATGAGAAGTATTAGTTTCTTTTGGGGACCCAAGCCATTACTGACTTGGATCTGCCTCTTGCATCAATGTAATTTAATCTCTTAAGGATAGTTGATGCAACATTGGATTTAAGAATCCAACATGCTGAGGCCTTAACAGCATTTGCCCTGTTTCCCATAGCAGCAGAATGAACTGATTGCTTACCAGCAGGAACTGCTAGCTTACCAGTTTTACCCTTTGGTTTCCAAATTTGTTTTTGGACCACTGCTTTTGTTTGAATGGGCCTTAGAACAGTCTTTGGTGCATGTTTGAAAAATGTTTTTGCACTCTTAGCTGTTAATTTTGGGTTAACAGTCATAGATGATCGAGCAGCAGGAACAATTAGTCTAGCAGCAGGAACCATTTGTCTACCAGCAGGATCTGTGATTGAGATAGACTTATTTGAGACTGTTTTGGGTTTTGTTCTATTAACACTAGAACTAGAGTGAAAGTGAGTTTGAGGAGTTTGCCTTTTGAAATTCACCATATTGTTTTCATACCCAGTTACCCAATGGTTGCAGAAAGCTACAAGATGGTCAAAACTACCACATGTGTAACAAGCTTTGTTATAAAAAGAAAAGTCATCACCTAGTTGATGAGACTTGAGGTTATTCCAATTCCTTTGGTTACCTCTAGGCTTGTTGGTGGTTCTATATTGCTCACAATATCTAACTGGTTGCCTAACATGCTTAATGTTTGATTTAGGCTTAGCAATATTGTATTTGACTATCTTAGGAACACTTGTTCCTACTTTCTTAACCACTTCAGGTTTAGACATAACATGTTCTTCTTCATCACTATCAGTTGTACAGTCTTCAACAACTATAGCATCTAGTTTCTTAACAAAGGACACCTTGTCCTGATAAAGTAAAGGTTTGTTCAAACTTTCACTTACTTTTTCTATCTTATCAGTAGTCTTAGAACCATATTCCATTATTGGTTCTTGAAACTCAGGTAAACCTGAATTTTTTAAGTCAATCCCTGGGGGTTTTGGGATGCCTCTATAAGGAGGTGGAACACTCTTATATCCTAATCCTGACTTAGCTCTATTAATCACTTGACATTCTATTATGTTGTGCACACCTCTAGAAGCATGTTCTAGTGTCTGTGTAGTCAAGTGAATGTTTCCATTTTCCTTTTTGACCCTATCAAAAGCTTCTCTTAAAAGCTTAATTTCAGCATCTCTAAAGAATATGTCCTGTCTTAGGAGAGCTTTGTCATCAGAAAAAGCTAATTCATTTTCCTTATAGTGTGTGATTTGTTTCTCTAGAGTCTCTAATCCACACTTATAGTTTATAAAGTTTTGAAAAGTGCTGCTTAGCTCTTTCTTTTGATCATCATATTGTTTGATTAAAACTTGTAGAGCATTAAGAGCAGTGCAAGTATTTGAACAAGCTTTATGATTTTGTACCTCAGTAGCAGAAAAAGCCATAAGTGCCATCTGAGTAGGAGTTTCTTCTTCATCTGCCATGAAGCTCCAATAAAAACCTAAGCCATCAATAGCTACCATAGCTTTTGGCTCAATAACCTCCTCTGTTTTGGATTTACTTCCAAAACCTCTATTCTTGCTATCTTGCTGCCTTGGCCTTCTACATTCTCTTGAGAAGTGCCCCATCATGTGGCAGTTATAGCACTCTATCTTTGACTTATCAAAACCAGCAGAATCAGTGTTGCTGATTATGAGCTTCTTCCCCGTCCTTTGATAGAACTTCTTGGCTCTCATGCTAAGAAGAGAACTTTTCCATTTTAGATCCATTTCCTCCAGATTGTCATCATTGATCTCTTGGAGGTCTTCATAGGTGAGCATGGACCCATTATTTTGACTTGTAAGAAATGCACAACAAGTCTTTTCATCCAAAATACCCATGGTACTACTTGATGAACTAGCAGCACCAACATCATCAACAACTTTCACCTCTTCACTTGATTTTGAGGTACTAGGAGTTGACATAAATGCCTTGTTCCCAGTATTAGAACTAGTACCTCCATTCTTCTTCAAATCTTGCTCCACAATCTTGAAGTTGCTATACAAGTCCATCAGTTCCATGGTGTCTAGGTCTGGCTTGTTCTTCCAGACAACAACATGCATAGCCCACTCTTCTGGTAAGCTTCTCAGAAATTTTGAGTTCAAATCTTCTTGAGGCATTTCAATCCCAAGAATAGCAAGTTGGCTCACAATATTCTGAAGCCTATTAAACATATGGTCAAGAGATTCATTGTATGTAGAGGAGAAGTTTTCAAACTGCTGCTTGATTAGTGTCTTGTGGGTTTTCTTGGTGGCTTCATTTCCACCATATCTGGCAATAATAGCTTCAAATAATGACTTGGCATCTTTGAACTTGCTGACGTTTAGAAGTTGATCATTTGGAATGGTCATCATCAGCATGCTTCTTGCCTTCAAGTTATTTTTCTTCTTTATTGAAGGATATTCACGATCAAAGAAACACACGTTTGGGTCTATGTTATGGATCGAATAGATGGAGTTTAGAGAGAGAGAGAGGAGAAGACTTGGAACCTTGAGAGAGAAAGTAAGTAGGATGTATTGAATATGAGAATAAGGTCCAACCCTCTCCTTTGGTGGAGAGGGCTTTATATAGTACTACATAGGGTGCCCCTAGTGGGCTATGGAGTGAGCTGACAGTGGGTAAAAGACCCGACCCACTCCACAATATTAATACTAACTAATCTACTGCTAATATTACTAATAAACCTACGAGCTATTAAGTGCTATTAAGTACTCGGGGTGACCGAGTCTTCAACTGAATATTTATATTCCTAACAATCTCCCCCTAAGGGAGGTCACCCCGGAAGTAATGTTCTGAATTCTAGCACTCTATCCTTGAATCTTGACTTCATAGCTCGTAGACCTTGATTCTTCAACGTCAAAAATCTTTGTGCCTTCAGCAGTGAACTTGCGATGACTGTTCTTTGTTTTGGATGATCTTTGAGTATTCTTTGAAGTTATCATCCAACATATGTCTTCAAGTCATCTTGTGGCTTCGTCATCATGAGAAGTTGTGATCTTGGAGCCTTCTTTGAGATCATCGGCCACCATAAATCTCTGAGCTCATCCATTGTAGTAATGCCTCCATGTGAATTGTTGTGACTGTTGGACTCGCATGCTCACACTTTTCTGGATCATGATAGCTATCATCAGAGTTGCAGAAGCTGTGTCGTAGGTCTTTCATCTATCATGATGTCTTTGATAATGAATTAGAAGTGTGAGTATGAAGTGTGGATTGACACGTCTCTGCTGCAATCAGGAACCGCCATCTCCATCTTTATATGAATCTGAAATAAAACAGTTAGCAATAAAGTTGGAGAACGAATATGGCTTTGTCATTCGTTCGATGTGGTGGTTGGATTTAACCTTCGGTTCTGTGAAGACCGACCTGTGATCAGGTAGAATCCCCTTTAAAGAAGATTCTCCTTGACAGGAATTTCCAGCTTGTAGTAATGAGTCTTCCAACAAATTAATGTCAGAATCATCATACTAAGCATGTTCTCATACCGGAACGTCTCAAAGCAGACAGCACGGTAGAGTGAATTAAATACCCACTGATTGACGAGAAATTGATTTAGAAAAATCACTTGCGTGTCACTGGATAAACATTTTGTGCAACACGACAAGGGTTTTATAAATTGAATCACATTTCTGTCAAAAACACTTTTGTTTGAAGAATTTCACAATCAATGTGCTTGAAATTCAGTTGGTGAGCACATTGAAAGGTTTTCCAAAAGCGTCCGTCAATCCATTTCCTGGAACAAGTTTGATTCAAATGAGAATCGCCCCATCGTTTCTTTCCAGTTGTCACAAGTTTGATCCATGAAGGATCTCACATGTCACCCACCAAGAGCTTGTTTGATGTTGGCTCTAGAAGGATTTCCATCTTCATTGTGAATACTTTACGTATCACTCGGATGTTCAGGCAATACCACAAGGATAATGCGTAGGACTCTTCATATATATTTTCTTGCTTTTCACGGTGTATGAAACAACAAGCATATTGGAAATGTGTCCTATTGAGATTTATTGATGATCTCTGGGCTCTAGACTCAATAGTGCGTTTTGATTTAGTGATCGGAGGCTGGAGAGGACTGCCACCTTTTCAATATCATCTAACTCGGAGTGAGAAAGATGATAGAAATGTATTGATCTCCGTGACAAGTGAAACAAGAGTCCTTTGAGGGACCTTGAGTAGCTAGGGAGGGTTGTGCAGCGTATCACTGGGTCCATGATACTTTGTCTTCAATTTCAGTAATCAACTACGTGATTCTGACAGCATATGTATTGACCCGGTTTCTGCCTAAGATGTAAGGAGGGCTTCTTTCTTTTCACCCTTTATCTTTTCATTTCTTTTTCATTCCTCAACCCCTTCAGTGCTTACCGAGACTTCATTACTAGCACCTTGTTGGGTTTGTTCCAGCACTAGCTCCATCTCAGTCGGCACTCTTCCCTTATTCACTTTTTCTCCTTTTTTGTAATCATACCTAAGGACTTCTACACTAACTAGTGGATTGTCCCTGGGTAGATTCCTCCGGTTCTGGCTGGATCATGGGAACTAATACCTAACCTTACCATCCTTATAACTCCAATACATAAAGTAAAATGGTCGGTCTTTGGTATTCTTTCACACTTGCCATCACAAATCATTTGCTCCCCCTCAATATGTGCATCGATATACGAAAAGGTTTGGCACATATGGGATAGCCTACACTTGAGTTTCAAAAGATCACATTTTTTTATCAGAATTTCATATTTAAATCACATTCTCTCCCTCGATCAAAAATTTCAAACCACTTGAGATTTGTGATCCCAATTGATTTAAATAAGTGAGAAATTTTGGGAGAAAATGTGGTCAGGTTATACTGTGTTCTGATTATGGAGCATACTATGCTCCCCCTTAAACCACGAGAGAGTGTCACTGCTGATGTTGCACAAATTTGGCAAGGTGTCAGAAATTTGAACAAATATTCTCCCCCTCAATTAATGACCCGTTTTCTATTTAAAGAGCTGTAGTCATTAAATTGAGCGACGAGTATTTGTGAAAATTTAATACAATTTACCACCTTGTGTAACATCAAGACTCTCTTGAAGAATCAAAGAAGATAAAGAGTCTGATGTAAAGAAGACTTCTCTTCTTATACACGAAATGACGCACTAAAACTACATCAGATCGGACGAAAAACATGGATATAAAGTAATCCATGCCCAGGTGAACATCACCCGGTTGGAGGAACAGCCGTCTTTTTGGCGACATGCTTTCCCCATTGTATAGCGTGGGTTGCAGTATGAAGTAACTGCAAGCCATTAAGACATGTTTTAACCAATTAGTGTAACTTCTGCTCGAGCTTCATTTAAAGACCCGTGTCATTATTGAATGACATTTCTAGGTCCGTAAATGTTATCGATAAACAGAAGACATGCCTAGGTGAAACTATTTTTGGTATTTTCTGATTTTTTTATTTTTATGGTTTTTATAGGTTTTATATTTTTCTATTTTCTTTTTGATTTAAGATATATACAACTATATACAAGGATATGGGAAGTCAATCCTTTACTCCTCCTTTTCTTCTTGAAGACACTTGAGGGTTTCAGGTGTCAAGCTCTTCATACCAAGACGTGGGAGAATAAACTGAAACCTTTCTCTCGAAAGAGCCTTGGTGAAGATGTCTGCTAACTGAAACTCTGTCCTCACGAAGTATAGCTCCACAATTCCTTTCTCAACTTGTTCCCTAATGAAGTGATGCCTGATGTCGATGTGTTTTGACCGGGAGTGTTGGACATTGTTACAACAAAGAGCTATAGCGCTCTTGTTGTCACAATATAGAGGAATCTTGTTGTATGAAAAGCCATAGTCTGAAAGCTGTGATCTCATCCATAGAATTTGTGCACAACAACTAGACATAGCGATGTATTCGGCCTCTTTAGAAGATATCGACGTACTCATTTGCTTCTTAGAAGACCAACTCACCAACTTTTCCCCTAAAAACTGAGCTCCCCCCGAAGTACTTCGACGAGTGTCTTGACATCCCGCATGATCAGCATCAGCGTACGCAGTTAACTCCATTGCTGTGTCCTTCGAATACCAGAGACCCATATGAACTGTGCCTTGAAGATATCTGAATACCCTTTTTACTGCTTCTAGATGTTTCTTAGTAGGCTTGGATTGATACCGAGCACACATGCATACGACGAACAGAAGATCTGGTCTACTAGCAGTGATATACATCAAGGATCCAATCATGCTTCTATACTTTGTTTGGTCAACTGGAATCCCCGAAGGATCTTCATCTAGTCTTGATCTATCAACCATGGGAGTATCAACAGGCTCACTCGAATCAAATCCAAACTTTTTCAAGATCTCATGGGCATATTTGGATTGATTTATGAAAATGCCTCCGGGACTTTGTGAGATTTGTAATCCTAGGAAGAATGACATTTGTCCCATCATTGACATTTGAAACTTGGAACTCATCTCCTTTGAAAATCTATCACATTCACTAGGATCAGATGAAGCAAAAATAATATCATCTACGTATATCTGAACATGAAGCAGATGTTTGCCCGACTTCCTAGTGAATAATGTGGGATCAACAACACCCTTCGAGAACCCGTTTGCTAGAAGGAACTTGGACAATGTATCATACCATGCCCTTGGTTCCTGCTTTAAACCGTAGAGAGCCTTCTTCAAGCGGTAGACATGAGTAGGATGTTCAGCATCCACAAATCCTTCTGGTTGGCTCACATAGACTTCTTTCTTTAAATCTCCATTCAGGAATGCTGTTTTGACATCCATCTGGTAGACTATCATATTCCGACTAGCAGCATTGGCAAGGAAGATTCTAATGGCTTTAATTCTAGCAACTGGAGCAAACGATTCTTCAAAATCTATGCCCTCTTCTTGTCTGTATCCTTTTGCAACTAACCGTGCCTTGTTCTTTAAAACATCACCATGCTCATCTAGTTTCACCTTGAAAATCCACTTGAGAGCAATAATCATAGCACACTCTGGAGGAGGCACCAATTCCCATACTTCAAGTCGATCAAATTCATGGATTTCGTCTTGCATAGCCTCGAACCAGCAATCTTTAGTCATTGCTTCTTTGGCATCTTTTGGTTCGACTTTGGATAGTACGGAATTGAAGAAGCACCACAGTGCATCAGTGGCCAGTTGTTTACGTGTGGATACAGGACGAGCGGGATTGCCAATGATGTTGTCAATAGGATGATCGTTGGTTCATTTTCTGAGATGATCATGAGGTTGAGGGTTTTGAACTGATGTTGTCGTGCTGTGTTCTTCGAAAGAGGATGTGTGAGTTGAAGATTCAGGAGCAAATATATTCTCAAAAGGAACATCATCTATAGGAGCAAACGGATTAACTTCCAAAGAATGTTCATCTGCAGATTCTTGTTGCACCGGAGAGGATTGAGTATTTGATGATGAAGGTGATTGACAAGCAGCTGGTGCATTGAAACTGATTGAGACAGATGCTGATGGGCCTTCAGAGCCTTGCGGAGCTTGAGCATCAGCATTAGGAAGAACAGCTGCAGCATTTGAGGTCGTTTCATTTGTTGGCTCAAAATATTCATCAAACATAGGATCAAATAACATTTTCAACTCCTCACTAGTGGGTGGTACATAAGACTCTGCAGGCGTGGGATTCTGTACAAGCCCTGAACTAATTGGTCCAGGTGTCAAAAGTTTAAGATCGGGTCCAGAACTGTTTTGTCCTGAAGCAGGTTGCTCACTCAGCTCGTCGAACGTGACGTGGATGGATTCCATGATTTGTCGGGTTCTCTTGTTGTAGATTCTGTACCCCTTGCGATCTGGTGCGTAACCAACAAAAATACCTACGTCTGCTTTAGCTCTTAACTTTCCCAAGTCTTGACTATCATTAGTCGGATAGCAAAGGGCGCCAAACACATGAAGAAAGGAAAGATCTGGTTTCTTGTTATGAATTAACTCATAGGGAATCTTGAAATGAACAGGATGAATCAGAGATCGGTTTTGGTTGTAGCATGCTGTTGCAATAGCCTCTGCCCAGAGAAACATCGGTGCCTTTGAAAATATAAGTATGGTTCTCGCAGCTTCCACCAGAGTACGGTTCCTTCGTTCAACAACTCCGTTCTGCTGAGGAGTGCGAGGGATACTTTTCTGATGCGTGATGCCAATATTTTCATAGAAATTTCTGAGTTGATGATTAACAAACTCAGTTCCATTGTCAGTGCGGATGATTCTGACAGTTTTGTCGAGCCTTACTTGCAGCTGTTTTATCAGTTTGATGATAACCTCTGGAGTTTCATCCTTTGTTCTCAAAAACTTTACCCATGTAAACCGAGAGTAATCATCTACTATCACAAGAACATATTTCTTTCCATTTTTGGTTTGTACTCTCATTGGGCCGCACAGATCCATGTGAAGAGTGTGAAGAACTTCCAAGTTGGTGTTGACGGTTTTGGGTTTGTGGGTTTGTTTCTTGCTTTTGCCCAGTTGACATGCGGAGCAGAGATGATCTTTCTCAAATTTTAGTCTGGGCATGCCTCGTACAAGATCTTTGCGGGAAAGATTGTTTATGGTACCGAAGTTTAGATGGTTCAGACGACGATGCCACAGCCATGATTTTGTCTTGGAGGCTTTAGAAAGTAAGCAAATGGGAGAGGACCTCAACATTTCTTCAATTGATATGGTGTATAGATTTGTGCCCCGACTGCCTTTTAGAAGGTCTACACCATCCAATTCCCTGACGAAACATGTGTGTTTTTTGAAAGCCACTTCTAGATCTGAATCACAAAATTGACCCACAGAAAACAGATTGTGCCCTAATCCTTCCACATAATATACCCGTGAGATTACACTGTCACCGAAGACATAATCTCCATAACCTATAATCGCACCAAAGTGGTCGTTCCCGAATCTAACTGTCCCGATAAACGTTTTCACGAAGTTCTTGAGCCGTGAGCGATCCCCAGTCATATGTTTTGAGCAGCCTGAATCCAAATACCAAAGGACGATTTGTACGACCTGCATTTGAAGACAGACAAAGATGGATAACTGAAATATGTGGATCCCCACGTGTAGCTGGGGTCCGTTTGGTTAGCATTCACAAATTCAGGAGCAACAGAGTTTGCTAATACTGAAGTCTCTACAGTGGGAACAATCCTAGAGTCAGCGGATGGCCTATTTGGAAGGCATTGTGTTCCTAGAGACAAAATTCGACCTGTTGGCCTCCATTCTTTAACTTTCACACACCTATGATCATTCAACTTAGGCAATGGACTTTTATTTCCTAAACTGAATTTTTTCCAGTGGGTCTCCATTGATACCCAACAGTAGCAAAAGTTTTTCCTGTTGCCTTCCAAACTTTCTTACTTCTTTCAGTTTTCCTAACATACTTAACTTGGGGTGGTGCATGAGATATCAGAAATGACACAACACAATCATCATGATTAGCTGAAATTAAGCATTTGTCACATGTTTTACAGACCGCATTAGAATTCGAATTAATTACAGTACTTTTGATACTAGAATCAACACGATTCAATCTAGTCATTACAAACTTATTGTTCCTAGGTTGGGCTTCTACAATCTTCTTGTGATCACTATTAGCTGGCGCAGTCCTATCTTTCCTTGCATTGCCTCTAGGCTTTGACTCGCTCGCTTGGGTGTCACATTTCACTCTTGTAGAAGTAATGATAGGAACATTAGTTTGTTTCACTGTCACATGCTTTCCTGATTTTGGTGTGCTGGGTTCTGATGTTTTTGATGGCAAATCAAAGGTTACATGCTTGTTTTTAATAGTAGATGATGATGCACCTAATCTATCTCTTTGGTTGCTAGACTTGGGACCCGTGCCAATGGCATATTCTAACTGTTCCTGGATCCTTTTTGTGAGGACGCAGGCATAACCTACTGCCTTATCAAGTGGTTTTTCTATTCTGTCCTCTTCCACAACCTCACGAAGAGTGTCAAGTCTATCCCTAAGGTGACAGAGATACATTTGATGGACAGGTCTGTTGTTTCTCATGGGAAATGGAATAGGCCCCGCATCAACATCGTACATTTTACAAGCAGACCTTTGATGCAGTACAACTACAAGAGGTGCATGGCATTTTTCCTTTCACCTGAGTCTTAAGATTCTCAATTTCATTTAACAAAGAAGTTATCTTTTCATTATGACTATTTCTAGTAACTTTAATTGAGTCATATAACTCTTTGTAATGCTGTTTAATCTTAGAATTTTCTTCTCGAAAACACTCATTTTCATAATGTAACTTATTGATGGTGTCTTGATATTGAAAATTCTGAGAATCTGAAGACGAAGGTTTATTGGTGCCATACACATCACACTTGTTGGATTTGAATTGGGCAATTTGGGACCCCAACAGTCGAATCGTGTTTGTGTGAGCTTGAATCTTTTCATCTCGTTTGCTTAATTTAAAATATGTATCAAACTCAGGAGCATCGAAGGATGTCTTGTCATTTGATATTTTGCATTTTTCTTCTAAATGTTGATATTTTAGTTGCAGATTTAGATAATCAACCTCTAGTTTTGAAAAACGTTTAACCATGTTATCATGGTCGTCATTTTGAATTTTGTCAAGCAATTTCACATTCTCCCCCTCAAGCTCAACAACACGATTCTGGGTAACATTTAATGCAATAGCATACTCATGAAATTGACAAGCAGATAAAGCAGAATCAGTAGCAGTATAAAAGACATCTTGCGCAATACATCTAGCAATCAAGTTGTCATTGGCGATGAGTATGTTTTTACTTTCAATTTCACGACTCTTAAGTTCTATTGCACATTGAGTTACCTCATTTTCCATATCTTTAAACACTACTTTCATTTCATTTATTTCGGTATTAAGGGCAGTTTGCATCCCTTCAAAATGTTCTTTAAGTAGTTTAAAGAATGGCATGACCTCAGTCAAGTAACACCTTTTCGCATGCTCAAAACACCTTTCCCCCTCAGTAATTCCGGTTGGTGTGATTCTCTTCTTACATGTTTTATCAAAATCAGCAAATAGTTGCCAAAGCACGTATAAGCTAATTAAGGTTTTGCATTCAGTGGGAAGAGACAAAGGAACCAAATTCCTAGGTGTATTGGGAGGATACACCGTTATGGACGCAACTTTTCTAAGGGATGGGGTGTTGGCTTTAAGTTCATCAGCTTTTAATTTCTCAGTATCATACTTCCAAAATATTTGTTCAGGCGTTAACTTTTTTGAGGTGCAAACACAGTCAAGCGATTCTCCTCATAATAATCATGGGGTTTGACTATTACTCGCTTGTCTATGCATATGGGATCTTTCGTTTTCTCATTCATACTTTCTCTATTTCTCACTTCTATTTCATCACTCTCTTTCAAAGATAAAACCTCAGGTGGGGCATGACTGGGCATAAGCATCACATTGGAATCATATAAGGCAGGTTGGGCTACTTTAGCAATCCTAAGAAGAGCTAATTTAGGTTCACCTACATTACTTTCACTATGCTTATCACTCAGCTTTCTGTGCTTCTGAATCATTTGAGCAGTCTGTCTGGTTTGATCTTGTGTTTACAACTTATCTTCAAGTTTATTCTTTAATGTTTTGAGTCTAGAGAAATCATCTAAGATTTTAGATTCTTTTTCTTTGAATTCTAGCTTAAGCCTATTCACTCAATTCTGTACTTCCTGTTTTTGTTTAACAGACATATCTAGCTGGCTTTTCAAAGAATTCAACTCTTGTTTTAATGTTTCTTCTCTCACTCTATAGTCTTTTATAAGTGTACGCAACTGACCTTCCATTTTCTGCTCACGTTCAGTTAGTTCAAACTTAGCACGCTGTTCGTACATAGCTACTTGTTCCTTATAGATGTTTAGTCTAGTGATTAAGTTAACATTCGGAGCAAGTACAGAGTTTTCATGCCACTCACATGCATTATCAACGTCACATGTATTTTCTAAGGTACACACGTTATTAACAACACAAGCATTATTACCAACAGAAGATTCTCCATCTTGTACATCAGGCACGTTGTTGTGAGTCAAATATTGTTCATATGGAATCATATCGCTATTTTCCATGTCAACATTATTTGAGTCAGAAACATCTCCCTGTTGTACTTCGTTGGAATCTTTTGTTCATCAACTACTTCATATGTGTCATAAAGTTTTAGTACCTCAGAAATCACAGATGCATTTGAAGAACCAGCTTGTCGAGGTGATTGTAGGGTATTCACAATGCATGAATCACTATCTTGATGCTTGTATGGATCGAATAGAAGGTTGTTTTAGAGAGAGAAATGGGAGCCTTTTAGAGAGAGAAAGTAACTAGTGTAATATTAGCTTCAAAAGGTCCAACCCTTCCCATGTGTGGGAAGGGGTATATATACTACTACATATTACGTCCCTAGTGGACTGTGGAGCGAGCTGACAGTGGGGAAAGCCCCGACCCACTCCACAAATATAGATACTACTAATACTAATACTAATAATACTAAGCTACTGATAATATTACAGATAATCCTACGAGCTATGATGATCTAATAAGTACTCGGGGTGACCGAGTCTTCTGCTGAATATTCATATTCCTAACAATCTCCCCCTAAGGGAGGTCACCCCAGAAGTAATGTTCTGAATTTCAGCACTTTTTCCTTGGATCTTGACATCATAGCTCGTAATCATTGAATCTTCTATGTCATAGATTGGAGTGCAAACATCAGTGATTTGAAGATGACTTCTCTTTTGTCTTAGATGAACTTTGTGTAATCTTTGAAATTATCATCTCACTTGAGTCTCCAAGTCATCTTTCTGTAGTAATACTCCATGTGATGAAATGTACTTAGAGCCGACATGCTCACACGATATGGGGTCATGATCTTCAGCATCAGAGTTAGCAGAAGCTGTGTTGAAGGCCTTTTAGGGTGATCATGACTTCTTTGATGATGATGTGGTGTGAACATGTGGTGATGGATTGGCATCTTTACTGCAACCAGCTACAACAGCAACCAGCTACAGCATTCCACAGCTACAATCGCCAGAACTTCCTGCATACGACAGTTAGCAATAATTCGACCGGTACTTACAAGTTTGGACTTCGAGATAGTCATCAGCATATTGTGAAAACTCTCTCTAATCCTTACCAAGACCGTTCCTAATCGAAAACCCACAGAGGGCTTTTTAAGATTTTACCGTAGTAAATCAACGATTAGGTGAGTCGCTGGAGATCACTCCACGACTGTAGACCGGTTGAAACCGCCGCGACCACTAAGCGTAATCCACGAGGAATTACCGAAGTGACCTGCTTTCAGGGCTGCTTGATGTTGACCCTGGCAGGAATTTCCATTCAATCATTGAGAATTACATAAGTAAATTCTCTCATAAATGTTCTGGCAGATTGCTAAGATCTGCGTAGGACTCATGAGATTACAACTGGTGTCCTTAATGTTGAACAACCAGTGTAGAAATGATTCGTGTCCCTATGAGATCTTATTATGTATCTCGTGGCTCTAGACTCAATTGTGCGTTTTGATTTGGTGATCGGAGGCTGGAGAGAACTGCCACCTATTTAATATCATCTAACTCGGAGTGAGAGAGACGATAGGAATGCATTGAACTCCGTGACAATTGAAACAAGAATCCTTTGAGGGACCTTGAGTGGTTAGGGAGGGTTGTGCAGCGTATCACTGGGTCCATGATACTTTGTCTTCAATGCCAGCAATCAACTAAGTGATTCTGACAGCATATGTATTGACCCGGTTTCTGCCTAAGTTGTAAGGAGGGCTATTTCTTTTCACCCTTTATCTTTACAATTCTTTTTCATTCTTCAACCCCTTCAGTGCTTACCGAGACTTCCTTACTAGTACCTTGTTGGGTTTGTTCCAGTACTAGCTCCATCTCAGTCGGCACTTTACCCTCATTCACTTTTCTCCTTTTTAATCATACCTAAGGACTTCTACACTAACTAGTGGATTGTCCCTGGGTAGATCCCTCCGGCTCTGGCAGGATCGTGGGAACTTGAGCCTAACCTAACCATCCTTATAACTCCATGCATTAATTAAAATGGTCGGTCTTTGGTGTACTTCCACGATTGCCATAAACCAAATCTTTGAAAAATCTCTCAAAGTGTTCATGATTCTGAAACACATTTTTTGCAAACACTTGAGAGTTTTATATTTTTCAAATGCTCCCCCTCAACATGTGCTCGGTTGATTGTTTTATAAATTTGCACATGTTAGGTAGAGCTCGCACTTTTTGAATTGATCCACTTTCAGTGAACCTGACCGATTCGAGACACGCTTACATCACTGGTTAGACCAGCTTGAAATTATTACCCGTCCTGGTCAAGTCCATAGAAAGTTTCTCGAAACGGTACACTCTACTCAGATACATCTTTTTCGAGACACGCTTACATCACTGGTTAGACCAGCTTGAAATTATTACCCGGCCAAGACGTATCCTTTCGATTGATGACAATTCAAGTTTCGTCAATTCTTTTGTTAATTCTGAGTCACAGCCACATGCGATGCCATAATCCATTGTTTTGTAAAAACCATTTGCTCCCCCTCAATATGTGCATTGAAATAAGAAAGATTTTCGTACATATGGAGGAGCTTGCATTTATGACCAAAACATTTTGCTCCCCCTCAATATGTGCCTTGATATGCAAAATGGTTTAGCACATACGGGAGAGCTTACATTAATTGCCAAATCATCACATTTTATCAGAATTTCCTATTTAAATCACATTCTCTCCCCCGATCAAAAATTTCAAACCATTTGAGATTTGTGATCCCAATTGATTTAAATACGTTTAGAAAAATTCGGGAGAAAATGTGGTCAGGTTTAAATGTATTCTGATTTAGGAGCATACGATGCTCCCCCTGAAACAACGAGAGAGTGTCACTGCTGATGTTGCACAAATTTGGTAAGGTGTCGGAAATTTGAACAAATATGCTCCCCCTCAATTAATGACCCGTTTTCCATTAAAAGAGCTGTAGTCATTCAATTGAGCGACGGACATTTGTGAAAATTTAGTTCATTTTACCACCTTGTGTAACATCAAGACTCTCTTGAGGGATCTAACAAGATAGAGAATCTTGATGAAAAGAAGACTTCTCTTCTTATATACGAAGTGATGCACTGAAACGTACATCAAATCGGGGAAACATGGATATAAAGTAATCCATGCCCAGGTGAACATCACCCGGTTGGAGGAACAGCTGTCTTTTTGGCGACATGCTTTCCCCATTGTACAACGCGGGTTGCAGTATGAAGTAACTGCAAGCCATTTAGACATGTTTTAACAATCCATTTTAACTTCTGCTCGAGCTTCATTTAAAGACCCGTGCCATTATTGAATGACATTTCTAAGTCCGTAAATGTTATCGATAAACAGAAGACATGCCTAGGTGAAACTATTTTTGGTATTTTCTATTTTTCTGATTTTTTATGGTTTTTCTTGGTTTTAATATTTTTCTATATACAATTTTCTGGTTCTATAATTTTCTATTTACAGTATGTTTTAAGATATGTACAAACTATATTATTCAGTTTAAGACGATGATGAAATGAATACCGAAATGAGGATACGTTCAGTATGTTGTAGAAATCTGTGGTCAATCATCTCTTAAACTTTCACCACCAAAGCTTTCGAGGCTCCTGAACAATCGACGGAACTTGAGCCTTCCCAATGTACAGCTTTGATAGCTTCCCCCCAAACCGACAATCTTCATACTGAGCAGATTCAAAGCTCTCTTTCAAGCTTACATAAGGTAAGCGTACAGCGAAAACCGTAGCAAACCACATTAAGTATTGCTGCTCCCTTTTAAGAATAATCATCGTGATTCTCCGTTCGGGGATCCTCAAATAGATCAGCAACGAATCATCTCACATTTGAATAATTCTTCTCACATTTCTTCCCGCTGAATACTGAAGAAATGCCTACCAAAAGTATCCAGAGACCACTTTTCCCCCAAGTAGTTGAAGAGATGCAGCCAGTCTCGATATATGAAGCCCAAAAACCCGAAGTACACACTCAATCCCACAAATGAAGTCGACAATGCATCATCAAGATCAATTAAGACCCGAAAATCCCCTTATCTCCTTTCAGGACATTGCAGATGAGAATTGTTACACCAAATTCAGCTAAGTCCCGAGTGTAAGCAATTTATCCCGTATGTAGTCGACATGATAACACCAAGACAGTACCATAATAGCTACTGAGTACCGGATGTACACATTTCCTTCAGTAGGATACCGACTAACCATAGGAACCATCATACAATTGTGTACCTCTTTTATCATCAGAAACTGACATTCTCTTCCCACACTTAGTTGGAATGACACACCAGAAAGAACGAGTTAGAACACTGATTTTCTCTGCGGTTATGACATTTGTCTTCCCGGAATAATCTTCAATTGAGAAGAAGTATAAAGCCCATCATGTGTACTCATTGTGCATTCAGATGTATGTCTCCTTCCCCCTTGCTGGTTTTGATACCTCAGAATCAGCAACACATTTTACGAACATATTCTTGAAATCTTGTGAGAAGAACAACTTAGGCTCAAGTGAGAATTAACCGCTGCCGAAACCGTCTCTGACTATCTTTATCAACCCTCAAGTAGGCCTTATGATGAGATAACTGATGGAGCAAACCCGATATACCAAACTTGAGCCTGAAGATAGAATTCCCCATTCTTGTGACTTACGCTTGCACTAATGTTGGAAGAACGGTGTAGAGAATTAGTGCTCCAAGCAAATCTCTAAGTACTCAATACCCAACCAAGGTATGAGACATTAACACCTCTTACGATTATCCACCACGACATCGGCGTGTGACACTGAGTACTACAACGTACCTCCTTTAAGTGATAGTTACCCCGACTACTGGTAACTAGATAACCTAAGTCTTCAACTTAAATCTTAAGCACGAGCAAGTTATCATAGAAAGTCATGCATCCAACCAACCCCGACTTCAAGATAGGATAAGATCACGCCTTTGAGGAAGTCAACTTCAATCTCGAATAAGTGATACCTAATCAATTCCATGGTCACAATTAGATGCCCAGCTCAAGTGAGTGAACCAACAACCAAATGTACATCGAATCACTTGTTCACACATCTCCCCCTCAAAGATTGCATACGAGGATGCCATCTTTGATTGAACAAGTGCATATGAGGTTGGTCCACTGTTCACACTTCTCCCCCTCAAAGATTGCATACGAGGATGCCATCTTTGATTGAACAAGTGCATATGAGGTTGGTCCACTGTTCACACTTCTCCCCCTCAAAGATTGCTTACGAGGATGCCATCTTTGATTGAGTGAATAAACGTCCAATCGGATGGAAGTAGATCCACTTGATATCTGAATGAGCATGGAGCAAGTATGAAGCCTTTTGATGAGAGTAGTCAGAAACAAGAGTATTCGTCTGACCATTACTCAAATCTCAATCACCATGCAGTTTATTCACCCTTAAAGGGTGAATAAACTGCATGGTGATTGAGATTTGAGTAATGGTCAGACGAATACTCTTGTTTCTGACTACTCTCATCAAAAGGCTTCATACTTGCTCCATGCTCATTCAGATATCAAGTGGATCTACTTGATATCTGAATGAGCATGGAGCAAGTATGAAGCCTTTTGATGAGAGTAGTCAGAAACAAGAGTATTCGTCTGACCATTACTCAAATCTCAATCACCATGCAGTTTATTCACCCTTCTCCCCCTCAAAAATTGCATGTGACGACCAACTGCCATTTTTTATAGACCGGGTGAATAAGAATATACTTCAATATACGTTTATCCACTTGATATCTGAATGAGCATGGAGCAAGTATGAAGCCTTTTGATGAGAGTAGTCAGAAACAAGAGTATTCGTCTGACCATTACTCAAATCTCAATCACCATGCAGTTTATTCACCCTTCTCCCCCTCAAAAATTGCATGTGACGACCAACTGCCATTTTTTATAGACCGGGTGAATAAGAATATACTTCAATATACGTTTATCCCCTTGATGACTGAATGAGCATTTGAAGACCACGAAGCTAGATGAGAATGGTCATGAATAAGAAGATTCCTCTTCTTCCGAAGATAAAGCGCACTCAAGCGTACGCCTTTCTTTTCGTAGATGAACGGGGCCTGAAGAAATGTCAGCAGACGCCATAATGATGACATTGAGACCCGAGGCTTGAACTGCATTGTTCAAACGTCATAGTTGATTGAAGAACGAGGCCTGAACTGATTTGAACAGACGTCCATGATTCCCCTCATATGTTGTGAGCAGCCTGTGTCCAAATGTCAAAGGACGATTCGTACGACCTGCATTTGAAAACAGACGAAAGAAGAGAATTTGGAGAGCCGGATCCCCAATTTAGGTTGGGTTCCAGTTGGTTAGTGCAAACAATCTTTGGGGCTGCTGAAACCATAGGTGCCTTGGTTTTAACAATAGGGGCAACACTAGTAGATGCAATGGACCTGGTTAAGGGACATTGTGTATCTAAAGGGATAACTCTACCAGTATGCTTCCATTCCTTAACAGGCACTACTCTAGGAATTGTAATCCTTGTTAAAGGGCAATATTCCCCTAGTGTGAATGTTCGGCCCGTGGGCTTCCACTGAAAGCCCACATTGGTAAACATTTTTCCTGTGGGTTTCCAAGATTGCTTAATTTGTCTAGCTCTCCAAACTTTCCTAACTGGGGGTTTGTTGGACAACTTCAGAAATTTCTTAACACATTTATCATGATTACACGAAATTATGCATTCATTACATGTTTTGCAAAGTGAATTTGGATTCGAATTATGATTCCTTTTGTTCAAATCTAACTTGTTGTTTCTCATGTGGTCTTCTACTTTCCTTTTAGGAACACTTTTAGCTGGTGAAATCCTAGAATTCTTTATGTTTCTCCTAGGTTTTGACTCGCTAGCTTTAGTGTCACTATTAATTCCTGTAGAAGGACTGATGGGAATCTTAGTCTTTTTCACTTCTAGTTGCTGAACATGTTTTGATGTGTTGGGATCTGAAGTTTCCAAGGATACCTCAACGGTTACATGCTTGTTCTTAATAGTGGATGATGATGCAACTATTCTATCTCTTTGGTTGTGAGACTTAGGGCCCGTGCCAATGGCATATTCTAACTGTTCCTGGATCCTTTTTGTGAGGACGCAGGCATAACCAACTGCCTTATCGAGTGGTTTTCCTATTCTGTCCTCTTCCACAACCTCACGAAGAGTATCAAGTCCATCCCTAAGGTGACAGAGATACATTTGATGGACAGGTCTGTTGTTTCTCATGGGAAATGGAATAGACCCCACATCAACATCATACATTTTACAAGCAGAGACCTTTGATGCAACACAATTACAAGTGGTGCATGGCATTTTACCTTTCACCCGAGCCTTAAGATTCTCAATTTCATTTGTCAAAGAGGTTATTTGATCATTGTGATTGCTTCTTGTAACTTTAATAGAATCATATAACTCTTTGAAATGTTGTTTGACCTTTGAATTTTCTTCTCGATAACACTCATTTTCATAATGTAACTTATTTATGGTGTTTTGATATTGAAAATTCTGAGAATCTGAAGACGAAGGTTTATTGGTGCCATATACTTCACACTTGTTGGATTTCAATTGGGCAACTTGGGCCCTCAACAGTCGAATCGTGTTTGTGTGAGCTTGAATTTTTTCATCACGTTTGCTTAATTCAAAATATGTATCAAACTCAGGAGCATCCGAGGATGTCTTGACATTTGATATTTTGCATTTTTCTTCTAAGTGTTGATGTTTGAGTTGCAAATTCAGATAATCAACTTCTAGTTTTGAAAAACGTTTAACCATGTTATCATGGTCATCATTTTGAATTTTTTCAAGCAATTTCAAATTCTCCCCCTCAAGCTCAACAACACGATTCTGGGTGACATTCAACGCAATAGCATACTCATTAAATTGACAAGCAGACAATGCAGAATCAGTAACAGTGTAAAATACATCTTGTGCAATACATCTAGCAATCAAGTTGTCGTTAGTAATGAGTATGTTATTTCTTTCAATCTCTCGACTCTTAAGCTCTATTGCATATTCATTCACCTCTTTTTCCATGTCTTTAAATACTACTTCCATTTCTTTTATTTCGACTTTAAGGGCAGTTTGCAACCCTTCAAAATGTTCTTTAAGTAGTTTAAAGAATGGCATGACCTCAGTTAAGTAACACCTTTTTGCATGTTCAAAACACCTTTCCCCCTCAGTAATGCCGGTTGGTGTGATTCTCTTCTTACATGTTTTATCAAAATCAGCAAATAGTTGCCAAAGCACATATAAGCTAATAAAGGTTTTGCATTCAGTGGGAAGAGACAAGGGCACCAGATTCCTAGGTGTATTGGGAGGATACACCGTTATGGACGCAACTTTTCTAATGAGGGGGGTGTTGGCCTTAAGTTTATCTTCCTTAAGTTTTTCACTATCTTGTTTCCAAAATATCTGTTCAGGTGTTAACTTCTTTTGAGGAGCAAACACAGTCAAACGATTTTCCTCATAATAATCATGGGGTTTGATTATTATTCGTCTGGCTATGCACTCGGGATCCCTCATTTTCTCATTCATTTTTTCCCTCGTTTTATCACTTAACTCATCCTCTTCATCAGTGTAGATATGCTCAGGTTGGTCATGAATATGCTTAATCATCACATTACCATCATATAGGGCTGGTTGAAGTACTTGCATACCCCTAAGGATGGTTGACTTTGGTTCACCTATCATGATTTGACTATGCTTATCACTCAACTTTCTGTGCTTATGAATCATTTGAGCAGTTTGTATGGTTTGATTTTGTGTGTACAACTTATCTTCAAGCTTATTTTTTAACGTCTTGAGTTTAGAGAAATCATTTAAAAGAGTTGTTTCTTTTTGTTTGAATTCTTGCTTAAGTGTTGTTACACACTTTTGTGCTTCCTGTTTCTGTTTGACAGACTGTTCTAGCTGACTTTTCAAAGAACTTAACTCTATTTTTAATGTTTCTTCTCGCACTCTAGACTCTTTAATAAGTGTACTCATTTGACCTTCTAATTTCTGCTCACGATCATTAAGCTCAAACTTAGCACGCTGTTCATACATAGCAACTTGTTCTTTATAGATGTTTAGTCTAGTGATCAAGTTATTATCAGGGACAGGCAATTTGTACTTATGCAGCACATAATCATCATTTAGAACAGAAGATGCACAACTAGGTACAACAGACGCTTCGTTGTGATTCACATATTGTTCATATGGGAAAACATTGTTATTTCCCATATTAGCAATATCTGACTTAACAACGTTTGTCTGTTGTACTTTGTCGGGAATCTTTTGTTCATGCAACACATTATCATTATTAATGACAGAAGATACCCCATTAGGTTCAGCCGACGCTTCGTTGTGCTTCTCATGTTGCACGATGTTCCTAAAAGTATCTGACTCAACAACGTTTGTCTGTGGCTGATGAAGCTCTTTCTCTTGAGAATTCGGGCACACAAAGTCTCTATTGGCACCAACATAGTCAAACACGTTTATCTGTCGAACATCTTTGGGAATCTTTTGTTTGTCTATCATGTTGTACAAACTGAGTATCTCTGATATAGCAGAATCTGAAGTATTTGACATGATATTAACGTGCACGGGATTTTACAATTCTATGATTTAAACCGAGGAATAGATTCTTTCGCGGGGTTTTACAAAATCAAGAATAAACCGTGGAATGATGCTTGATATGTGTTATGATGACTGTTGGATTGTTGCACTATTGTTAAGTGGTGATTTGGTTTGGTTGATGCGAGTTGTTACGGTGGAATTTTGGTCTGGAAACTTAAAACCTCAATAACTTCATTCTGGAGCGTTTTCAGGCCTCGAAACTTGGGTTGAATGAATAAATTAATTCAACGTGTCCTTCTCCTCGGTCTCACGGTCGTTTTGACAGGTGTTTCGCTGAAAACGGAGTTACGGTTCAAAAGTTATGGCCGTTTGAAGTTTTGACGTAAAAAGTCAACTTTGGATACAAACCGCCTAGACAGATAGCATAGACACAAACCGCGTAAGTGCCTAAGAGACAAACCGAGTTCACACCGGAGATACAAACCGCGTTGACACAAACCGCGTATGCGCCAAATAGACAAACCGAGTTCACACCAAAGACACAAACCGCGTAGACACAAACCGCGTACGCACCGTAGAGACAAACCGCGTTGGCACAAACTTCCAAACCTGTCACTATCAATGCCGTTTGTCCTTTTGCCTAAACTAGTATAAAGACAAACCGCGTACCCGATGCTACACAAACCGCATTCAAGAACGTCCAAACTACACAAACCGCATTCAAGAACACTTCCACAAAGAACCCACGAATTGCTCCAAAATCACCACACGGTTCTTGGATCTGTGAATCCAAACACCAAATACCACTCTAATACTAATCTTAATCAAGAAAGTACAAAGTAAAACAACTTCTAATCACTAAACAAAGTACAAAATGAGATTTATGCTACTAAACAAACAAAATAAAAAAAACTTAAAACTACAAGTCGAATCCAACAAGAAAACCTCAAGAACTACACAAATTCGTGAATACCAACTCTCATGGACCTAACCATGGCTCTTGATACCAATTGTAGGGTATTCACAATGCATGAATCACTATCTTGATGCTTGTATGGATCGAATAGAAGGTGTTTTAGAGAGAGAAATGGGAGCCTTTTAGAGAGAGAAAGTAACTAGTGTAATATTAGCTTCAAAAGGTCCAACCCTTCCCATGTGTGGGAAGGGGTATATATACTACTACATATTACGTCCCTAGTGGACTGTGGAGCGAGCTGACAGTGGGGAAAGCCCCGACCCACTCCACAAATATAGATACTACTAATACTAATACTAATAATACTAAGCTACTGATAATATTACAGATAATCCTACGAGCTATGATGATCTAATAAGTACTCGGGGTGACCGAGTCTTCTGCTGAATATTCATATTCCTAACAGCTTGTCGAGGTGATGAAGCCAAGGATGACAAGTTAGCCATGAAGACTGTTTGAGCAGTGGGTTCATCATCCAAATCAGAGTCAAATGCATCACAATCATCAGCTTTGAAGATGTTGGGATCGTTGAGTGCTAGATCCTGAACTGGTTACTCATCCACATCTTCATCAAAAGTATTTCCCCCATCACCAGCCAAAAACAACAGTTCTTCCTCATCCAATACAGCTCCATTCTCTTGAGCCTGCATCAACAGCATCTTATCCTTGAAGTAATCTGAGTTCTGAGGACGTTTCGGTTGATTTCAATTCCTGGCAATGTGTCCCAGTCCTCCACAATTATAACACTTGAGCTGTTTCCCCTGCCCCTGATTGGCATTCCCTGCTCTGTTCTGCACATTACCTCGACCCATGTTTCTTCCTGCTCTCCCTTGCACATTCTGAACCACAATTTTCCCATCCTCCACCATTGCTAGATTGCGTGGGTTGGATGAGTTTCTTAATTGATTGTTGGTCTGAGGGAGAGATGCTTTAAATTGTTGAACCAGTAATGATACTTGGTTGGTGAGGTAATCAATCATTTTGTCGGTCTGAGAATAGCCTGAGTCGAGTTGTGGGCTTATAGCAGAATATGGTGAGTGAAGTTGATGATAACCTTGGTTAGGTGATGGTTGGGTGTTTGGTAGAGCACTTGCCATAAATGCCAGTGGGTCATTAGGAGTTGAAGGATTGAGCTTTTCTCTCAGCACCCGATCGTAGGCAGCATGCTTCTCATGTTGTTGTAGGTAGGCATACAACTGTTCATAGTTAGTGTCTCTCAGACCTTTGTTGAGTTTGACAGCAGTAACAAATCTGTCCCATTCTGGAGTCATGTTGTTCACAAACTTTGAGTTAAGTTGGATGTTGGGCATAGTCATTCTTATCATCCTCATGTCATTCACCAACTTATGGAATCTCACATAGTAATCTGTGACATTCTCTCCTGGGTTCATTTTGAAGTGTTCAAACTCATCATACAATTGTGATTCACGGTCTTCTTTTGTGAGTTCTGACCCAGCTAGCAACATCTTTACATTGTCCCACACAGCTTTAGCTTCAGTGTTGAAATTGATGAGTTTGTAGACATCCTTTGGCAAACCTTGAATAACAATGTTTGAGGCCCTAATGTCAGCATCATACCTCTTCTTTTCTTCCTCATTAAGGTCATTGTAAGTGCGTGGTCTGTCGATTCCAAAGGTGACTGTGCCATCTTCACCGGTAGTAACAGCATCTATGGTGGTACCCATCTAAAATGGTCCTTCATCAATGGACTTAAGGATGTTTGCTCCATTCTCTTTTCCCAAGCAGTAAAGCCGTATTCGTTGTGCCCACGACTCATAGTCCGTCCTATCTAGCATAGGCAGACGGGTATCGGACCCTGCTGCTTGAATGTCATCGGATACGGTGCTTGTAATGCTGGCCATAATGTATACGGGATTTTACAGTTCTTGTGATTTAACCGAGAAATTGACTCTTTCGCGGGACTTTCTAAAATCACCAAGACACAAACCGTAAACAAATGAGTATCTTACAAAATAGAATTTTAAGTCCTAACTCAAGGAAACACAAATCTCAATTGATCAAATCGCAAAGATTCAAGACACAGCTTGACAAATCGCAACAAGACAAATCGCAAGCTTATCAAATCACAATAAGTCAAGTCACAAGTGTTAGCTTGCAACGTCAAATCGCAATAGATCAACTCGCAACTATCAAATCGCAATGAGTCAAGTAGCAACTTGTCAAATCACAGACAATCAAATCGCAATTTGTTAACTATGAGTCAAAATGCAAAGTTTAACTCGCAAGTGCTCAAGTCACAACTCACTATTACAAATCGCAACAGACAAATCACAACCCTGAGGATACAAACCGCAACAGACAAGTCGCAAGTCTAACAAGTCGCTACCCTGACAGACACTAGTCGCAACCGCAACAGACAAGTCGCAAGCCTAACAAGTCGCTACCCTGACAGACAAGTCGCAAGTCTAACAAGTCGCTACCCTGACAGACACTAGTCGCAACCCACAAATCGCAAGTCACAAGAAGACAGAACTGTCACTATCTTGGTCAAAACGCAACTTACTAAATGCCAGACACGTCGCTTTCTTAGCGGTTTGTCGTCTTTTGCCAAATCCGGTAATGGGCCAAATCACAACTTCAAGAGACCACAAATCGCTACTTTCACTTACCCAACAATACACAAATCGCTACTATGAAACCTTCACAAAGGGACAAAACGCTACGAAGAACACTTTTACACTAACCCACGAATCTGCCAAAAACTACCACACAAAGCCTGAAACTATGATTCCAAACACCAAACACTACTTCAATACAATCCCTAAGCTAGAAAGTACAAGATCTAACACCTTCTATCAACAAAACAAAGCGTAAAATAGATTTTCAAGAAACTACCTATTCGAACCAAAAGTACCCCAAATCTACACAAATCCGTGAATATAACCATACATGAACCTAACCATGGCTCTGATACCAATTGAAGGATATTCACGATCAAAGAAACACACGTTTGGGTCTATGTTATGGATCGAATAGATGAAGTTTAGAGAGAGAGAGGAGAAGACTTGGAACCTTGAGAGAGAAAGTAAGTAGGATGTATTGAATATGAGAATAAGGTCCAACCCTCTCCTTTGGTGGAGAAGGCTTTATATAGTACTACATAGGGTGCCCCTAGTGGGCTGTGGAGCGAGCTGACAGTGGGTAAAAGACCCGACCCACTCCACAATATTAATACTAACTAATCTACTGCTAATATTACTAATAAACTTACGAGCTATTAAGTGCTATTAAGTACTCGGGGTGACCGAGACTTCAACTGAATATTTATATTCCTAACAATTATTCTTTCTTCTGCAGATGTTGGCTTTGTCTGCAGAGTTGACACCACTTTTCCGTCTACTGTTGATGTAGTGGTGGTAGGCTGGTAAGAGTCTCCATCTTCAATGATTTCCAAAGTGCATAATCTTGCACTTGAAAATATTGCTGTATCCTCAGCCACCACATCTCAAACTCATTCTGTTTGAGCATGGGAATCTTCGCAGCAACATTTGTCTGAATAGATTCAACGTCCATTTCTTCTTCTTCTTCTAAATCAAATATCAGCCTGTGCTTTGATACCACTTGTTAGGATTCGACACACGGTTAAGGTGGTTAAACCTTTTGTACTTTGTGTGTATGATATATTGAGTTGATATGATTAAGTATGCGGAATCTACTTAATCACACTTAGAAGGTTATTTGTGTTATGGAAATGGAATGTTTATATTTGTTATTGAACAAGGAACAATGAAAGATTAACACCAAACGATTCAATATTATTAAGATAATAATACGAGTGATCTTGAGTTATCACTAGGGTTACAACCTTGAATCTTAAGTTTTTCTTACTTGTGATATTTTTGTGTTTGTTCTAGTTCTAACAGTTATGAAAGTTCTAAGTATTCAACAACAACTAATATCTAGTCTAAGATCTTCTTTTATAGTCCAAGAAGATCTTTACAATATTGCTTAAAGTCTTGATAAACTACTTGCTATGATATCTTGAGTGTGTCAGTACATAAGATACAACATGTATCTGTGTACACAACTTGTTAACTAAGCACATGGGGTAAGATATTATCTACCGTATATTGTTGACTTAAATACACATAATATCTTTTCATACTTATCCACTTAGCAGCAGAATGTACTTTAGCAGCAGCAATGTTAACGCTAGCAGCAGAATCCTTTAGCAGCAGAATGTTAAGCCTAGCAGCAGAATCATTTAACGCTAGCAGCAGAATCAAATGTTCTAGCAGCAGGAACAAAGATTAGCAGCAGGAACCAAATACTCTAGCAGCAGAATCATACTTAGAGTATTTCTTTGAATAGAACCCGATATTAAACTTCTTGAATATTTAATTCCCAACAATATGTATGTCTTTTATTGAAAGAGACACAAGTTAAGATATCAAAGAAAACCACAGTAGCAAACTATATGAAAACAAGTACATGCATTTAATAGATTTAGCTACTAGCATTCTCACTTGTCTATCATGCTAAATGTGATATCAACTCTCATTTACATAATTTATTCACTCTATCATATATTCTCGTTTGCTAACTTTTTAGTCTTAGAAATATAAATTGTCATTCATGCATACTAATCTTTATTCTTATATTTATGTTAGTTCTTTATATAAATTTGTTAACCGATTTTTTTTTGTTAATTATCTCTTATCGATTTTTATTTATATAAAAATCATTTTTTAATATTTAAATACACAACGGCTATATAACGGTCATAAACAGAAACAAACAGCGTTACAATGACTCTGTTTTTCACTATAAATTGACAACTCACTTATACATTTTTTCAAAACTCAATATCTTTTAATCTCAAGGAAATTATACATCACGTGAGCATTTTCTAAAGATTTTTCAAAGATGATTCACCCGCTTCTCATTGCCGTCGCCATTATGCTTATCTTACTTCTGATTCCGCTTTTTGAACTCCTACCTAATGAATTTGAATTTTTCTTAGTTATGTATTTGTTTGTGGCTCTCCCACTTTATTGTATTGTGTTACTTATTGATATATATGAATTTTAATATTGACTTTGTTATTTGTTTAATTTGTGTTTAGTGACAAAAATGTCAAACATTGAAAAAGTCAAATTTCCAGCTCTTCATAACTGGAGCAAATTATATACAATGGACAAAAAATGTTAAAAAGCATCTAAAATCAATGGGAGCTTTAGCAACATTACAAGAGGGCAACAAATGCTCTGAGGAAATCAAAGCGAAAGCTGATGTTTTCCTCCATCAACACATTGATGAAATGCTAGAATTTGAATATTCAAATTGTGATGATCCAAGCATTTTATGGAAAGATTTCCAAAGCAGGAAGTTTTACTCCCTTCTGCTAGAGATGAATGGAACAATTTAAGGTTCCAAGACTTTAAAAAGGTTAATGAGTACACCTCTGCTTTATTCAGAATATGTTCAACACTCAGATTTTGTGGGCAAACTGTTACTGAAGGAGATTGTTGGAGAAAACTTTCTCCACATTTCATGCTTCAAACTTAAACTTGCAACAACAATATCGATTGCAAAAATTTAAAAGATACTCTGATCTAAATGCAAATCTTCTTGTAGCAGAGAAAAACAATGAATTGCTAATGAAAAATCATCAAACTCGTCCCACAGGATCATTAGCACTTCCAGAAGCAAATGTTGTTAACAATAATGATACCAAAAACTCTGGAAGTAAAAGAGGAAGAGGTAACCCTCGTGGACGTGGTCGTGGTCATGACCATTATGATAAAAACAATGTTCATGGTCATAATCATTTTTTTCAATCGAAACAATACTTACCATCGAGGTGGTTATAATGGTCATGGTCAAAGAAACTACAATTACCATGCTCCACAAGTTAATAATCCCGGTCAACAAAATAATGAAGCTGGTACCTCTAAAAACCATGGAGGATCTTGTTTCAGATGTGGAAGTACAAACCACTGGTCAAAAGCTTGTCGCACACCTTCACATCTATGTGAGCTCTACCAGGCATTGCTTAAAGGAAAAGAGAAATAAGTGAACCATGTGGATCAGTTTGAAAATACAAATACTGAGCTGAACACCTCAGACTTTTTCAATGACTTGGAACTATGAAAGAAATGATGTTGGACCTTAATAAATATGTATAATAACTATGTATTTCCCTTCCATAACTTTGTCTAACTATGTTTAATTAGTTTATCATTTCATGTAAAATAAATCAATAAATGAACCTTTTAATAACATCTTTTATATGCACTTATTTTTTTTTTATGTTCATATCAGAAGCTTAAAGATGAGTCTCAATGGAGAACACCATCTATCAAATGATGGAGACCTATGCATAGCGGATAGTGGTGCCACACACACTATCCTTAAATACAAGAAATATTTTTCTGAATTAAAACTAACAAAGGGAACTATCGATACTATTTCAGGTCCTACAAACTTGATAGAAGGAGTGGGAAAAACTAATTTAGTGTTACCGAATGGTACACAACTTTTGATAGAGAATGCTTTATTTTCCCCAAAATCCAAAAGAAACTTGCTAAGTTTCAGAAACATATATCATAATGGATATGATACTCAGTCAAGGACTATTGGGAACAAAAAGTATTTGAATGTCATAAAAGAGAATCATGTATTGGAAAAACTGCCAATGCTCCATTCTGGTTTGCATTATACACATATTAATGTGCCACAAGCACATATTGCAGCCAAGGAAAAACATTGTGATCCTGGTATATTCAAATCATCATTCACAAACAAATCATCATTCATAGTTTTAGTTTAAAACATTGTGATCCTGCTCCATTCATAGGTTTTAGTTTAAAACAATATGGTTGAACCACAAGGTTTTCGAGTTCAAATCATCATTCACAAACAAGTCAAATTCAACGTAGGCTCACACTGCCTAAATCACCGTTCCAAAACCAAATCCGCAAATAATATCAAAATCAAAACATCTCGAACTATAATCAATCATACAGATACTACACTCATATAGTGTCATGCAAATTTAACTATTACGCTGGCTAAGTCATGAACCAAACACATGAGCCGCACACAAGGAGTGTCCCATAACACATGGGCCGCACTCAAGGAGTGTCTTATATCACATGAGCCACACTCAAGGAGTGTCTCATAACACATGAGCCGCACTCAAGAATTGTCTCATATCCAAACAATGCAATAATCCCTATTGGTGCACCGTATAGTTTTGCACACTTGCAGCACATGCATTAATATTCCTGCACTATTGCAGCACGCATAATAATAATCCTGTACTATTGCAGCACGTATAACTATACTCTTAGCCAGCTCGCATAACAGTTTCATAACCGCCAACAAAATTTCATGTCTGATCAATAAACAGGTTTCACATATATCTTACCCCAAAACATATCAAGTCCATGAGGAAATAATCACATATGTAACAGGTGAACACATAACGCATTCAAATAACCAAATCAAATGTTTCAACCAAACAGACAAGTCTTGCATAAACAATTCACGTATCCAAATAAACAATCATGGAGTTTAGTTAAAAACGAGCATGTATTCTCCCCCAAAACAGTTATAAAAACCAGTAAAAGTAGGGGCCATGAACTCACCTTAGCCACAGCAATGCAAACATCACAACTGACACGACTGGCATCTAGAGCTAATCACAACGGTATCTAGGAGACAGGCACAACGGTACGAGATCGGCGCAACCTAATACGTATAAGACTTGTCTTAATACGACATCCTCAACAATAAACTAGGTCTACAAAGATTCCCAATGGTTAACCGTTTCTATTTCCAAAAATATTCTATTCTTAGCCTTTATTATAAGTGGGTATCATCATTCGTGTGACGGAGGAGAGACACGATTCAAGAGTACGCACGCCAAAAGAAGAATAAACAAACGAAATCTACGAGAAAACGATACAGAACTCAGGACGAAATGACGGGGTCAAACCAAATAAATCACATAAATCAAACACACTCAAATCAAGTGAATAGATTGGTAGTCGTCGGTATTTTTCCCAAACATCCCATTAAGTTATAATTCTTATATGTTTTATATAATAAAACATTAATTCACCATGGCTCGTCCCTTAATAGAACGTTACCATGTCGAACAATTTATAAGTTTACCAACGTGTTAAAGTAATAACTGCTACCATTTATTCCCAAGTAATTCCGACTACCAAACATTCAATAATAAGTCCCACAATTAATCTAAGTGGTATTCCTCGATAAGCATGTCCTCGGAACGCTTAATAACTCGTACATATTTTCATTTTTATTTTATTTAATACTTTCCCTTTTAAGTTCCAAAGTATTTAATAACAAAGTAATTTGTTAAATAATACTTTCAAATTATTATTATTATTACCACTCCACTTTTTATTTTTACCATTTTCATTTCTACACAATATATATATCGAGTCACTTTACGTTCCGAGTCACCATTCCGAGTCTTAATATTCTCGGGTCAAATAGTCAACCTCAATATTCACAAGTCCAAATATAAGTCTAAATCCATCTTTCGGCTTGTCGAGGCTACGCTGAGACTACAAAGTCTCGGTTAGCACCCGGCGTCGCTCAAAACATCACGAATATAATTTCCAAGTCCAGATATAAACTTCAAGGCCATTCGGCCACTAAACCTACAGCTTGAAACTGTACCAAATTCAATCCAATCCGATACCAATACACGAAAACAACAAAATAAAGATGACTTACCCTGCCGAGACCATGAGGGTATCGGCTGTGAACCTCATATCGAAACCCCCAAACGGACTCTAATGTGTCTCGACTCAAACCCACAATCAACACAACTTCAATCCAACTCCAAAAACAATCAAACCCTAACATTTAATCTAAACCCTAATGGAGTTCTCGGCCTAAACCAGATCCAAACAAAGAAAATAAGAAGATAAACAATGAACACAACTCGAAATAAGCTAGAATAAGCTCAAAATAAGTCACGACCGTGAGCTTAACTCACGGCATCAAACTCTCGACACACGAATACCACTAGATCTAGATGATACCACAACCCTTACTCATGTTTTTATTATTAAAACTCCATTTTCTTTTCGTTTTATCCCACACCGACTCACCACAAGTGGTGTTTCGATGTTTTTAACCCTTTATATTCCTAGATCTAACATTACCTTCGATATACCAACAAAAAGACAAAAGAAACGAGGCGGTGGTGGTGCTTGGACATACTTATGGTTCACAAAAGAGGAGACACGTGGCGTGTGGTGCTTATTGATGACGAAAATGGGGTGATAAGGTGGCGGTGGTGGTGTTCGTATGGTGGCCGGAGGTTGGCCGGAGGCGGCAGCAGGTGGGCGGCGGCTGAATGAGAGGGAGACGATTAGGGTTTGGAGGTGATGACATTATGACCAAATGAAACCCTAGCAAGGCTTTTATAAACACGGAAGGACCAGAACTGTAAATATCCAAGGACAGGGGTGGCGGGGTAATATTAACCGCAGGGACCATATCCGTAATTTAGGCTATCTTTCACGAAATGAGGCTCGGAGCTCATTTAGGCTTGTAAACGGTTGATTCAAGACACGAGAATTACGCTATCGTGCTTAGAATAATTTTTCCAATAAAAACGACTATTCATACGCCTCGTATCTCACAAATAATAAAATAATCAAATCAAATCTTTGGTTGTGCCAGTACGCGTTGTGTGCAAATTCCACGTTTCGCGAGATAACTTCACGTTTTAGGGTCAAATAAGCTTGGAAAGGTTCGTAAATGAAAAACAGGGATAACCTCGTATAAAAATACGTCTAGAAAATTTCAGGTTGTCACAGTCTCACCTCCTTAAAAAGGAATCGCGTCCTCGCGATTCAATTCTAGTTACCCGTTAGAGTTGAAAAGAGATGAGAATACTTACGCTTGATCTTATCCATACGTTCCCATGTGAACTCAGGACCTCTCTTAGAGTTCACCGATCTTTGACAATAGGAATACGACTTTTACTAAAGTCGTCTGACTTCACAGTCCATGATTTCGATAGGTTTCTCAACAAGGTTTAAACATTCATCAATCTGGATCTCTCCCGGAGGAATAGCAACTGCCTCATCGGCAAGTCATTTCTTCACATTGCACATAAAAATGTTGCGAACACTGAGAATTCTTTAAGCATAATCTAGGCTTTAACTGAGAATTCAAGAGGTTTACGTCATTTGTCAGCATAACTCTTCTGACGATTCGTGAGCAGCTTGCAACTCGATTTTGATCTGAACGATCTTCTCGGTAGTCTCATGAACAAGTTCAGGGTCAGTAAGTTGGGTATCCCCAACTTCTATCCAACAAGTCGGCGATCGACACTTGCGACCATAAGGTGCCTCGTACGGTGCCGTTGAAATACTGGAGTCGTAGGTATTGTTATAAGAGGATTTGGCCAACGGAAGGTGTCTATCCAATCCATTGGCACACTCGATTACTCAGGTAGAGGTGCGGGATTCGCTCCTGAGGTCTAGCTTATGATATAGTAGCAAAAGCAGCAAATCGACTTACAAAATAATTTGGGAAATGATTTGTGAAACGGCTTATAGGATAATATGAAAACAATTCATCGTTTATAAAATTGTAGCAAAGTCAAAATTTTTATTTTCAGTTTGATTCATAACATCGTAGCAAGACAACAAAACGTTTTATGAAATCGTTTTGCTAAACAATTTGTAGAACAGTTTACGGGGTAACAGGAAAGTAGTTCGCCATATATAAAATGGTAGTAAGATCAAAATTTTGATTTTCGTGAAATAGTAGTAAAACATTTTGTAGGATGACCGTGTTAGGATTTATAACAAAGTGATGGTCATATTCGTTGTAATATTTTTATTAAATGTGTCGTTGTGTATTATGTAGAATAGTCATTGGGCTTTCTTAGTTTAATCTAATTGGTTAATGTTTAGTGAAAAGAAAGCCCAAGCCCACAAAGTGTGAAAAACTATAAATACCATCTTCCACTTCATTTGGACGGTTGGTTGGTCTAGGTGCTTTAAGGTTGTATCATTGAGATTAGTGTGTGTAATAATATTCTCTCTCTAGTTTCTCTCACTAGAATTCCAAAGCCACTCTTCTCTCTTTGATCTTTAGTCATTGATTATATGTATGATATGATAGATACTTAGGATAACAAGTGGTATCAATAGCCAAACAAAGATTTAGGAAGTTACTATTCACGTTACTGTTCATCAGTGAGTTCTACCGAGTTTCTGCTTGCTACCGAGTTTGGGTGAATTCTTCCGAGTTTGGTTGAGTTCTACCTAGTTTCTCCAGTTATCTAGTTTATCAGGTTATCTAATTTCTGAAGTTATCTAGTTTCTCAAGTTATCTAGTTTCTCCAGTTATCTAGTTTCTCAAGTTATCTAGTTTCTGAAGTTATCTAGTTTCTCAAGTTATCTAGTTTCTCCAGTTATCTAGTTTCTCAAGTTATCTAGTTTCTCTAGTTATCTAGTTTCTGAAGTTATCTAGTTTCTCAAGTTATCTAGTTTCTCCAGTTTTCTAGTGTCTCAAGTTATCTAGTTTCTGAAGTTATCTAGGTTCTCAAGTTATCTAGTTTCTCCAGTTATCTAGTTTCTCAAGTTATCTAGTTTCTGAAGTTATCTAGTTTCTCAAGTTATCTAGTTTCTCCAGTTATCTAGGTTATGAAGTTATCTAGTTTCTCAAGTTATCTAGTTTCTCCAGTTACCTAGTTTCTCAAGTTACCTAGTTTCTGAAGTTACCTAGTTTCTGAAGTTATCTAGTTTCTCAAGTTATATAGTTTCTGAAGTTATCTAGTTTCTCCAGTTACCTAGTTTCTCAAGTTACCTAGTTTCTGAAGTTACCTACTTTATGAAGTTATCTAGTTTATGAAGTTATCTAGTTTCTCAAAGACTACCGAGTTTCTCAAGGATTACCGAGTTTCTCAAAGACTACCGAGTTTCTCAAGGATTACCGAGTTTCTCAAGAATTACCGAGTTTCTCAAGGATTACCGAGTTTCTCTCATCTTACGGAGTTTCTCACAAGTTACCGAGTTTCTCACAATCTATCGAGTTTGTCACTTATTACCGAGTTTCTCAACAGTTTCCGAGTTTCTTGAAAGTTTTCGAGTTTCTTAGTGTAAAATCCTCCGAGTTTCTAAGTTAGAATTCTCCGAGTTTCTAAGTGTAAAATCCTCCAAGTTTCTTCAGAACCTTCGACTTTGGATTCTTCGACTTTGGATTTGTGGATTCTTCGACTTTGGATTCTTGGACATCTACTTAGGAACTGAACAAATGACTTTTTGAACCGTAACCAACCCACTCCTATTTCTTTGAACCGATCCAACATCATCTTTATCATACAACTACATCAATGACGACTCAGCAAGACATCCATGCAGCCGGTGCTGAAAACCGTCCTCCTATGCTTGAAAAAGGTGGATATCTTCAATGGACGAGCCGTATGCTTCACTATATCAAAACCAAACCTGAAGGACAAGGTAAACTCCTGCTCAACTCCATTCAAAATGGACCATTCAAGCCTCGTCAGATTCAAGACCCTGGAAATCTAAATGACACACCTCCTACTCTACCATTCCTTCGTTTACAACGAGAAGATGATTACACAGCAGAGGATTGGAAGCAAATTGCAGCTGATGACTTGGCAATGCACTTAATTCAACTTGGTTTACCACGAGAGATCTTTGCTGCTGTTGACAGTTGTGAAACTGCTTATGATATGTGGGAACGAGTTAGAAGGCTTTGTCATGGCACAGAAATTGGGCAACAAGATGTTGAAAACAAGCTGCTAACTGAATGGGAGAAGTTCACATCCACTCCAGCGGAACCTATTGAATCTTACTACACCAGGTTTTACACATTAATGAATGAGCTCATCAGAAACAAGTTGGCACCAAAACAAATTGTTCAAAACATCAAGTTCATCAACAATCTACTAGAAGAATGGGGACGATTTGTCACAATTGTTAACCAAACAAAGAACCTTCATGAGGTGAACTATGATCAGCTCTATGATTTTCTAAAGCAAAACCAGGCAGAGGCGAATGAAGTTAGGAAGGAAAAACTAGCAAAGCAACATGATCCTCTTACATTACTTGTTCAATCACCAACACCTGCACCAGTGACTACATAACCATCTTCATCTTCCACTCAGAACTTCATGCAACAACAGTATGTTCCACAACAACCATTCTGTAACACCCCAACCCGAAAAGGGCAAAGATGTCACAAATACATGGTTTCATATCAGAAATAAGCATTCAAGAAATAAAATAGCGGAAGCCTTAACATTAAAATCCAAAGGAAAATAAGTCAACAGGACTTATATCAAGTGCAAGACAGAAATAACGAAGTACAAAATAGAATCCAAAATTCCCAAACAATGGCATAACAGAAATAATATCCAAAATGGTCACACTAGAATGACAAGGTCTAAACTTCACACAAGTTGCTCTCATCCCAAGTTAAACCCAGCTCCTAGCTTAAATGTACCCGCCGCAGGAAAAGAAATGCGGCTGAGCTACGAGAGCTCAGTGAACAGATATAACAGAAACAAAGCAATAATACAGGATAATGAATAAGTAAAGAAATACGAACCGGTCAGAAATAATGTGCAAGTATAATGTAACAGTAATGAAAGATAAGTGATGTCAAGGTCATGCAAATATGTCAAGGGTTAAGGAAAGTAGTACAGGTAAGTGTAAGGATAACGAAATCCACTACGAGCCCAGAAACAAATATCATATCAAGTCCAGTAATCAGGGTGTACGGAGGGGAGACCTCGGTACCAAATACAGGGTGAGGGGCTACTTCTCAGGGGTGGAGTCGCGGGCTCCCAGGATGTGAAAGACGTGCATCGCACACACCATCAGTCACCAGGTATAACAAGTAATATAACAAATCAGGTCAAGTCTAGGATGCATCCATACGCCCCAGGTGGCCAGAGTCTACCAATACACGCCATATAATCAAGTCAGGGATGGGATAGGACATCTCTCTCCTACCCTAGAGTCAAGTCATCGGTGCATCAATGACAAGGACATGAACACCTCATGCCTAGTGGGTGGCTCGTAATATCAAACTGTGGGTCAGGGTCAAGTGTCAAGTGTCAAGTGTCATGTATCAGGTGTCAAGTATCAGGTGTCAAGCAGTTCAGGATCAAGTTTCACATCAGGGTTCAAGTCAGGAGATCAAGTCAAAGGTTTAAGCAAAGGTTCACATCAGAAGGTTCAATATCAGGTAGGTCAATATCAGGAAGGTCAATCTCAGTTTGTTCAAAGGTTCATAATAAAAGCTTACTTTAACAGTTTATATTAAAAATCCATATCATAGGTGTTAAAATAATTTTTAAGTACTGGTTCCATAAAAGTAATCTTTAAACGGTTTTCAATAAGAAGGTCCTTTAAAAATGATTTCTGTAAAGATAGTCTTACAAATAGTTTCTTAAAACATTTTCATAATTAATTAAAAAGATTTTCTCATCCAGTTTATAATATCAAGAGTATCAAGGTTCAAGTCAAGGTTTTATGGCAGGGTTCATATCAAGGTTCATGGCAAGGTTCAGAACAAGGTCTAAAACAAAGATCAAGGCAAAGGTTCAAACAAGGGTCCAAGAGTAAGTACACAGATCAAGGTTCACAATACAAGGGATACATAGCAATGGTTTGGAAGATCTTAAACAAATCTAATAAATCAAGAGAACGAAGGCCCCTTACTGAAAAGGGCAGAATATCTGTACCTTATTCGAATGCAAGCAAGAATACAAAAGTAGCAAAGACTGACAGAAATCAATCACTCCCTCCTCGAACCTAAGGAGTAGAAGACAGAAATACGAAAGGGGTTTCAGTTATCTTCCCATTATAAGTAACTTCTATTTTTAGTAACTTTCTATTATTAGCAGGTTTCCAGAATTAGTAAGTTTCCATACTTAGCAAGATTCAAGTGATATAATTCAAGTTAAGTCATTAATGTAGGCTTATTATGGAAGTCATGTTCATTTCGACAAGTTATACAAGTTCAGGGTTAATTATGACAAGTTTCATAGTTCAGGGTTATAAATGTCAATTTACCAAAGTTCAAGGTTTAAAATAGAAATATTGTAATTTACCATTCGAATACTATATTTTCCAGAATTATACATTTAGTCTTCAAGTTTCCAATATTTACAAGTTACACCCTTTTAGTTAATTATTTTACAAATGAAACCTTATAATTATATAATTTACACTTTAACACTTATCATACTTACATTACACATCAAGCCCTTTTATTACCTCAATTTATAGAAAATAACCTTTAATATTAATCATGTTACAACAGCCCTTCAAGTTTCGGTAATTACAAGATTAGTCCTTATATTTATCAAAAGTGTTAATTCGATTTATAATTCAACAATAATTACATGTTAAGCCCATAAATATTCAAAAGTACACTTTACACCCTTCATAATATTATTTACACCTAGAACCCTTGAGTTTCCAGATTTTACATTTTTAGTCCCTCATTTTAATTTCTTTTCAATTCGCTACAAATATTACAAATAAATCATTATCTCGCCAAAATCACAAATAAGACCCTCATGTTATAATTTTTACATATTCTCCCAGGTCTATAAAATATTACAAAAATATCCCAAAAGTTTTAATGATTACAAAACACCCCCTTAATTAATTATTTTCCAATCGGTAATTACAAAATATTATCAAAATCAAACCCTAATAATCCCAATCATTATACAATAATTTTATCATCATTATATCACTTTTATTTCCAGATTTCATCCATTAAAAACCCTAGATCCATCGGTTCCATTATTTTCCCATGATTTTCCTTTTTATTTCCAAAACCCGATATAACAATAAATCCATAAATCACGATTTCGACTCAAAAAATTCGAATGACTATTTATCTCATATTATACGAAGCATATAGAACCCAGGAAAAATAAGTAAACACCTCAGAAAAATCGCATGTAATATATATAGAATAATTACGTTTTTAGGGTTTGTTGATTCGTTATTTTTCATACGACCAAAATATTGTGCATGATTCAATTATACCATTTTTCCCACATTATATATGATTAGGATAGTGTTAGAAAAATACCAGAAAAATTATAGATCAAAGGAATCACACGTTGTGATTTTATGAGGCTCGGTACAAGTTTTTCGACCCAATTAATTCACCACGACCAAACGAGCACTTCCAGAAATGTGTAGCTATTTTTCCCACCTCCTTGGCACTATGAAGAACTCCAGAAAAATACTCCTTTGCTTCAGAAAATTCAGTGTGATTTTATGTGATTATATGTGTGTTTTTCGGCTAAATACTTAGGGTTTTATGGAGAAATAAATCATGGGTTGATTATAGGTGATAATGGCCGAGTATGGGGAGGGTATTAAGGCTAAAGAATCGGTATAAACCTGGACAAAATCAATCTTCCCTTAATTTGAATGATTTCCTAATTAATTTTGTTATTTAAATGGTTTTTAAATAAATAAAACTTATATATATATATATATATATATATATATATATATATATATATATATATATATATATATATATATATATATATATATATATATATATATATATATATATATATATATATTATGTTGTGTGTGTGTGTGTGTGTGTGTATTAATCGGCCCAAGTGTTTTATTGTGTAATAATACATTTTTGTACCTTGTAAAAATATTAGAATCTTGCCTCAAAATTATCTCGCTTGATTTGTGGTTCGTTTCCAGAGATTCGGGATTAATTCGGTACTTTAATTAAGCTTTAATTAATTTTTTAAAGTTTCAGGGGTAATTTGGTAATTTTTGCATGTTTTAAATTTTCGGGTTTTACAACTCTTCCCCTCTTAAAAAAAAATTTCGTCCTCGAAATTTGCAAGGAATCAGAAATGAAACATGATGGAAAACAAAACAAGGACATACCAGACGCCTTATCAGTCCGGTCACCAGAAAGCATAAAGACACGACCGGTATGAGGAGCAGGAGGCGGAGGATCAAGAAATTTCTCAAGTGCTGACGTAGATTGCTTAGGACAATTTCTCACTTGATGCTCAGAAGAACCACATCTGAAACAAGCACCAGACGTCGTACGACAAGCTCCAGTATGGTTTTTCCCACAAGAACCACAAACAGGTAGGGAAGTAGAGTACTCAGATGATCTCCTCTGCGAGTTTGATCCCGTAGTCCGATCTTGCTGATAGCCTCTAGAAGAATGATCTCTCCACTGCCGTTGGTTGTTGTTGCTCTCTGGACGCTCACTACCCTGCTTAGAAGCTGACCTCGAATCCCGACCTCTCTGATAAGAATCCCGGTCCTGGCGACTCCTCGGCTCATGTCCCTGGTCCTGACGACCTTGACCCCGGAAATCCACACGGTTACCGTCCCTGTCCCGCTTATTAGAACCCCCGTCCGCATGTAACAGCTCAATGTTGCGGGCAGCATCCGCAACAGCAGCCACATCCTCGTGCTCAAAGTTCACGATACGGTCTAATACCCATGTCTTTAATGCCCACTTAAAATGACGTGCTTGGCGATGAGCATCCCCAGCAACCTCTGGCCCCACAAAACTGGCCAAACGTAAGAACCTCTGCATAAACTCACCCGACGACTCTCGATCCGCCTGACGAATCGTCCCATACTCCCTCTCATACTTCTGCTACTCCGATAATGGAATATACTGCCTATAGAACACCTCAATGAAATCCGCCCAAGAACAGGTCTCAGCATAATCACCTCCCTTAGCTTGAACAAGAGCAGTCCACCAATTAAGAGCGTCACCCTCCAGCTTGAATGTAGCCAAACGAGTTTTAAACTCGTCAGCACATCCGAGAACCCTGAACAATTTCTCGACATGGGTGATCTAGTCCTCTGCCTCATGGGGAGTGGCAGCGTACTTGAAAGAGAGAGGCTTAAGCTTGTTGAACCTCTCGATCCACACATGAATGCCAACAGGTGGAGCACCACCACCACCACCACCACCAGAAGATCCAACACCATTACGGATGTTGTTGGTGACCTTGGTCACCACCTGAGCAGAAAGGTTAGGGAGGACGTTTTTCAAAGCCTCAGCAATCATGGCCTCGAAATTTGGAGCATCATACTCGTTAAAGCGCGTGTTCACCATCTGAACGATCACAAAAAGGATTAGCAACTCAGATAGAATATGACAGAGCAGATCAAGAATATATGACAGAGCAAAACAGGAAAAGAGTGCGCGAACGGAAACCTAATGTCTACCCAATCCTCACAGGTCACGAGCCTAAGCTCTAAGGGTTTCGGATGCCTATGCTCTGATACTATAAATTGTAACACCCCAACCCGACAAGGGCAAAGATGTCACAAATACATGGTTTCATATCAGAAATAAGCATTCAAGAAATAAAATAGCGGAAGCCTTAACATTAAAATCCAAAGGAAAATAAGTCAACAGGACTTATATCAAGTGCAAGACAGAAATAACGAAGTACAAAATAGAATCCAAAATGCCCAAACAATGGCATAACAGAAATAATATCCAAAATGGTCACACTAGAATGACAAGGTCTAAACTTCACACAAATTGCTCTCATCCCAAGTTAAACCCAGCTCCTAGCTTAAATGTACCTGCCGCAGGAAAAGAAATGCGGCTGAGCTACGAGAGCTCAGTGAACAGATATAACAGAAACAAAGCAATAATACAGGATAATGAATAAGTAAAGAAATACGAACCGGTCAGAAATAATGTGCAAGTATAATGTAACAGTAATGAAAGATAAGTGATGTCAAGGTCATGCAAATATGTCAAGGGTTAAGGAAAGTAGTACAGGTAAGTGTAAGGATAACAGAAATCCACTACGAGCCCAGAAACAAATATCATATCAAGTCCAGTAATCAGGGTGTACGGAGGGGAGACCTCGGTACCAAATACAGGGTGAGGGGCTACTTCTCAGGGGTGGAGTCGCGGGCTCCCAGGATGTGAAAGACGTGCATCGCACACACCATCAGTCACCAGGTATAACAAGTAATATAACAAATCAGGTCAAGTCTAGGATGCATCCATACGCCCCAGGTGGCCAGAGTCTACCAATACACGCCATATAATCAAGTCAGGGATGGGATAGGACATCTCTCTCCTACCCTAGAGTCAAGTCATCGGTGCATCAATGACAAGGACATAAATACCTCATGCCTAGTGGGTGGCTCGTAATATCAAACTGTGGGTCAGGGTCAAGTGTCAAGTGTCAAGTGTCATGTATCAGGTGTCAAGTATCAGGTGTCAAGCAGTTCAGGATCAAGTTTCACATCAGGGTTCAAGTCAGGAGATCAAGTCAAAGGTTTAAGCAAAGGTTCACATCAGAAGGTTCAATATCAGGTAGGTCAATATCAGGAAGGTCAATCTCAGTTTGTTCAAAGGTTCATAATAAAAGCTTACTTTAACAGTTTATATTAAAAATCCATATCATAGGTGTTAAAATAATTTTTAAGTACTGGTTCCATAAAAGTAATCTTTCAAACGGTTTTCAATAAGAAGGTCCTTTAAAAATGATTTCTGTAAAGATAGTCTTACAAATAGTTTCTTAAAACATTTTCATAATTAATTAAAAAGATTTTCTCATCCAGTTTATAATATCAAGAGTATCAAGGTTCAAGTCAAGGTTTTATGGCAGGGTTCATATCAAGGTTCATGGCAAGGTTCAGAACAAGGTCTAAAACAAAGATCAAGGCAAAGGTTCAAACAAGGGTCCAAGAGTAAGTACACAGATCAAGGTTCACAATACAAGGGATACATAGCAATGGTTCGGAAGATCTTAAACAAATCTAATAAATCAAGAGAACGAAGGCCCCTTACTGAAAAGGGCAGAATATCTGTACCTTATTCGAATGCAAGCAAGAATACAAAAGTAGCAAAGACTGACAGAAATCAATCACTCCCTCCTCGAACCTAAGGAGTAGAAGACAGAAATACGAAAGGGGTTTCAGTTATCTTCCCATTATAAGTAACTTCTATTTTTAGTAACTTTCTATTATTAGCAGGTTTCCAGAATTAGTAAGTTTCCATACTTAGCAAGATTCAAGTGATATAATTCAAGTTAAGTCATTAATGTAGGCTTATTATGGAAGTCATGTTCATTTCGACAAGTTATACAAGTTCAGGGTTAATTATGACAAGTTTCATAGTTCAGGGTTATAAATGTCAATTTACCAAAGTTCAAGGTTTAAAATAGAAATATTGTAATTTACCATTCGAATACTATATTTTACAGAATTATACATTTAGTCTTCAAGTTTCCAATATTTACAAGTTACACCCTTTTAGTTAATTATTTTACAAATGAAACCTTATAATTATATAATTTACACTTTAACACTTATCATACTTACATTACACATCAAGCCCTTTTATTACGTCAATTTATAGAAAATAACCTTTAATATTAATCATGTTACAACAGCCCTTCAAGTTTCGGTAATTACAAGATTAGTCCTTATATTTATCAAAAGTGTTAATTCGATTTATAATTCAACAATAATTACATGTTAAGCCCATAAATATTCAAAAGTACACTTTACACCCTTCATAATATTATTTACACCTAGAACCCTTGAGTTTCCAGATTTTACATTTTTAGTCCCTCATTTTAATTTCTTTTCAATTCGCTACAAATATTACAAATAAATCATTATCTCGCCAAAATCACAAATAAGACCCTCATGTTATAATTTTTACATATTCTCCCAGGTCTATAAAATATTACAAAAATATCCCAAAAGTTTTAATGATTACAAAACACCCCCTTAATTAATTATTTTCCAATCGGTAATTACAAAATATTATCAAAATCAAACCCTAATAATCCCAATCATTATACAATAATTTTATCATCATTATATCACTTTTATTTCCAGATTTCATCCATTAAAAACCCTAGATCCATCGGTTCCATTATTTTCCCATGATTTTCCTTTTTATTTCCAAAACCCGATATAACAATAAATCCATAAATCACGATTTCGACTCAAAAAATTCGAATGACTATTTATCTCATATTATATGAAGCATATAGAACCCAGGAAAAATAAGTAAACACCTCAGAAAAATCACATGTAATATATATAGAATAATTACGTTTTTAGGGTTTGTTGATTCGTTATTTTTCATACGACCAAAATATTGTGCATGATTCAATTATACCATTTTTCCCACATTATATAGATTAGGATAGTGTTAGAAAAATACCAGAAAAATTATAGATCAAAGGAATCACACGTTGTGATTTTATGAGGCTCGGTACAAGTTTTTTGACCCAATTAATTCACCACGACCAAACGAGCACTTCCAGAAATGTGTAGCTATTTTTCCCACCTCCTTGGCACTATGAAGAACTCCAGAAAAATACTCCTTTGCTTCAGAAAATTCGGTGTGATTTTATGTGATTATATGTGTGTTTTTCGGCTAAATACTTAGGGTTTTATGGAGAAATAAATCATGGGTTGATTATAGGTGATAATGGCCGAGTATGGGGAGGGTATTAAGGCTAAAGAATCGGTATAAACCTGGACAAAATCAATCTTCCCTTAATTTGAATGATTTCCTAATTAATTTTGTTATTTAAATGGTTTTTTTAAATAAATAAAACTTATTATATATATATATATATATAATATATATATATAATATATATATATATATGTGTGTGTGTGTGTGTGTGTGTGTGTGTGTATTAATCGGCCCAAGTGTTTTATTGTGTAATAATACATTTTTGTACCTTGTAAAAATATTAGAATCTTGCCTCAAAATTATCTCGCTTGATTTGTGGTTCGTTTCCAGAGATTCGGGATTAATTCGGTACTTTAATTAAGCTTTAACTTAATTTTTTAAAGTTTCAGGGGTAATTTGGTAATTTTTGCATGTTTTAAATTTTCGGGTTTTACAACTCTTCCCCTCTTAAAAAAAAATTTCGTCCTCGAAATTTGCAAGGAATCAGAAATGAAACAGGATGGAAAACAAAACAAGGACATACCAGACGCCTTATCAGTCCGGTCACCAGAAAGCATAAAGACACGACCGGTTTGAGGAGCAGGAGGAGGAGGATCAAGAAATTTCTCAAAGTGCTGACGTAGATTGCTTAGGACAATTTCTCACTTGATGCTCAGAAGAACCACATCTGAAACAAGCACCAGACGTCGTACGACAAGCTCCAGTATGGTTTTTCCCACAAGAACCACAAACAGGTAGGGAAGTAGAGTACTCAGATGATCTCCTCTGCGAGTTTGATCCCGTAGTCCGATCTTGCTGATAGCCTCTAGAAGAATGATCTCTCCACTGCCGTTGGTTGTTGTTGCTCTCCGGACGCTCACTACCCTGCTTAGAAGCTGACCTCGAATCCCGACCTCTCTGATAAGAATCCCGGTCCTGGCGACTCCTCGGCTCATGTCCCTGGTCCTGACGACCCTGACCCCGGAAATCCACACGGTTACCGTCCCTGTCCCGCTTATTAGAACCCCCGTCCGCATGTAACAGCTCAATGTTGCGGGCAGCATCCGCAACAGCAGCCACATCCTCGTGCTCAAAGTTCACGATACGGTCTAATACCCATGTCTTTAATGCCCACTTAAAATGACGTGCCTGGCGATGAGCATCCCCAGCAACCTCTGGCCCCACAAAACTGGCCAAACGTAAGAACCTCTGCATAAACTCACCCGATGACTCACGATCCCCCTGACGAATCGTCCCATACTCCCTCTCATACTTCTGCTGCTCCGATAATGGAATATACTGCCTATAGAACACCTCAATGAAATCCGCCCAAGAACAGGTCTCAGCATAATCATCTCCCTTTGCCTGAACAAGAGCAGTCCACCAATTAAGAGCGTCACCCTCCAGCTTGAATGTAGCCAAACGAGTTTTAAACTCGTCAGCACATCCGAGAACCCTGAACAATTTCTCGACATGGGTGATCTAGTCCTCTGCCTCATGGGGAGTGGCAGCGTACTTGAAAGAGAGAGGCTTAAGCTTGTTGAACCTCTCGATCCACACATGAATGCCAACAGGTGGACACGCACCACCACCACCACCACCAGAAGATCCAACACCATTACGGATGTTGTTGGTGACCTCGGTCACCACCTGAGCAGAAAGGTTAGGGAGGACGTTTTTCAAAGCCTCAGCAATCATGGCCTCGAAATTTGGAGCATCATACTCGTTAAAGCGCGTGTTCACCATCTGAACGATCACAAAAAGGATTAGCAACTCAGATAGAATATGACAGAGCAGATCAAGAATATATAACAGAGCAAAACAGGAAAAGAGTGCGCGAACGGAAACCTAATGTCTACCCAATCCTCACAGGTCACGAGCCTAAGCTCTAAGGGTTTCGGATGCCTATGCTCTGATACTATAAATTGTAACACCCCAACCCGACAAGGGCAAAGATGTCACAAATACATGGTTTCATATCAGAAATAAGCATTCAAGAAATAAAATAGCGGAAGCCTTAACATTAAAATCCAAAGGAAAATAAGTCAACAGGACTTATATCAAGTGCAAGACAGAAATAACGAAGTACAAAATAGAATCCAAAATGCCCAAACAATGGCATAACAGAAATAATATCCAAAATGGTCACACTAGAATGACAAGGTCTAAACTTCACACAAATTGCTCTCATCCCAAGTTAAACCCAGCTCCTAGCTTAAATGTACCTGCCGCAGGAAAAGAAATGCGGCTGAGCTAAGAGAGCTCAGTGAACAGATATAACAGAAACAAAGCAATAATACAGGATAATGAATAAGTAAAGAAATACGAACCGGTCAGAAATAATGTGCAAGTATAATGTAACAGTAATGAAAGATAAGTGATGTCAAGGTCATGCAAATATGTCAAGGGTTAAGGAAAGTAGTACAGGTAAGTGTAAGGATAACAGAAATCCACTACGAGCCCAGAAACAAATATCATATCAAGTCCAGTAATCAGGGTGTACGGAGGGGAGACCTCGGTACCAAATACAGGGTGAGGGGCTACTTCTCAGGGGTGGAGTCGCGGGCTCCCAGGATGTGAAAGACGTGCATCGCACACACCATCAGTCACCAGGTATAACAAGTAATATAACAAATCAGGTCAAGTCTAGGATGCATCCATACGCCCCAGGTGGCCAGAGTCTACCAATACACGCCATATAATCAAGTCAGGGATGGGATAGGACATCTCTCTCCTACCCTAGAGTCAAGTCATCGGTGCATCAATGACAAGGACATGAACACCTCATGCCTAGTGGGTGGCTCGTAATATCAAACTGTGGGTCAGGGTCAAGTGTCAAGTGTCAAGTGTCATGTATCAGGTGTCAAGTATCAGGTGTCAAGCAGTTCAGGATCAAGTTTCACATCAGGGTTCAAGTCAGGAGATCAAGACAAAGGTTTAAGCAAAGGTTCACATCAGAAGGTTCAATATCAGGTAGGTCAATATCAGGAAGGTCAATATCAGGAAGGTCAATCTCAGTTTGTTCAAAGGTTCATAATAAAAGCTTACTTTAACAGTTTATATTAAAAATCCATATCATAGGTGTTAAAATAATTTTTAAGTACTGGTTCCATAAAAGTAATCTTTAAACGGTTTTCAATAAGAAGGTCCTTTAAAAATGATTTCTGTAAAGATAGTCTTACAAATAGTTTCTTAAAACATTTTCATAATTAATTAAAAAGATTTTCTCATCCAGTTTATAATATCAAGAGTATCAAGGTTCAAGTCAAGGTTTTATGGCAGGGTTCATATCAAGGTTCATGGCAAGGTTCAGAACAAGGTCTAAAACAAAGATCAAGGCAAAGGTTCAAACAAGGGTCCAAGAGTAAGTACACAGATCAAGGTTCACATACAAGGGATACATAGCAATGGTTCGGAAGATCTTAAACAAATCTAATAAATCAAGAGAACGAAGGCCCCTTACTGAAAAGGGCAGAATATCCGTACCTTATTCGAATGCAAGCAAGAATACAAAAGTAGCAAAGACTGACAGAAATCAATCACTCCCTCCTCGAACCTAAGGAGTAGAAGACAAAAATACGAAAGGGGTTTCAGTTATCTTCCCATTATAAGTAACTTCTATTTTTAGTAACTTTCTATTATTAGCAGGTTTCCAGAATTAGTAAGTTTCCATACTTAGCAAGATTCAAGTGATATAATTCAAGTTAAGTCATTAATGTAGGCTTATTATGGAAGTCATGTTCATTTCGACAAGTTATACAAGTTCAGGGTTAATTATGACAAGTTTCATAGTTCAGGGTTATAAATGTCAATTTACCAAAGTTCAAGGTTTAAAATAGAAATATTGTAATTTACCATTCGAATACTATATTTTCCAGAATTATACATTTAGTCTTCAAGTTTCCAATATTTACAAGTTACACCCTTTTAGTTAATTATTTTACAAATGAAACCTTATAATTATATAATTTACACTTTAACACTTATCATACTTACATTACACATCAAGCCCTTTTATTACCTCAATTTAGAGAAAATAACCTTTAATATTAATCATGTTACAACAGCCCTTCAAGTTTCGGTAATTACAAGATTAGTCCTTATATTTATCAAAAGTGTTAATTCGATTTATAATTCAACAATAATTACATGTTAAGCCCATAAATATTCAAAATTACACTTTACACCCTTCATAATATTATTTACACCTAGAACCCTTGAGTTTCCAGATTTTACATTTTTAGTCCCTCATTTTAATTTCTTTTCAATTCGCTACAAATATTACAAATAAATCATTATCTCGCCAAAATCACAAATAAGACCCTCATGTTATAATTTTTACATATTCTCCCAGGTCTATAAAATATTACAAAAATATCCCACAAGTTTTAATGATTACAAAACACCCCCTTAATTAATTATTTTCCAATCGGTAATTACAAAATATTATCAAAATCAAACCCTAATAATCCCAATCATTATACAATAATTTTATCATCATTATATCACTTTTATTTCCAGATTTCATCCATTAAAAACCCTAGATCCATCGGTTCCATTATTTTCCCACGATTTTCCTTTTTATTTCCAAAACCCGATATAACAATAAATCCATAAATCACGATTTCGACTCAAACAATTCGAATGACTATTTATCTCATATTATACGAAGCATATAGAACCCAGAAAAAATAAGTAAACACCTCAGAAAAATCGCATGTAATATATATAGAATAATTACGTTTTTAGGGTTTGTTGATTTGTTATTTTTCATACGACCAAAATATTGTGCATGATTCAATTATACCATTTTTCCCACATTATATATGATTAGGAGAGTGTTAGAAAAATACCAAAAAAATTATAGATCAAAGGAATCACACGTTGTGATTTTATGAGGCTCGGTACAAGTTTTTTGACCCAATTAATTCACCACGACCAAACGAGCACTTCCAGAAATGTGTAGCTATTTTTCCCACCTCCTTGGCACTATGAAGAACTCCAGAAAAATACTCCTTTGCTTCAGAAAATTCAGTGTGATTTTATGTGATTATATGTGTGTTTTTCGGCTAAATACTTAGGGTTTTATGGAGAAATAAATCATGGGTTGATTATAGGTGATAATGGCCGAGTATGGGGAGGGTATTAAGGCAAAAGAATCGGTATAAACCTGGACAAAATCAATCTTCCCTTAATTTGAATGATTTCCTAATTAATATTGTTATATATATATATGTATTAATCGGCCCAAGTGTTTTATTGTGTAATAATACATTTTTGTACCTTGTAAAAATATTAGAAGCTTGCCTCAAAATTATCTCGCTTGATTTGTGGTTTGTTTCCAGAGATTCGGGATTAATTCGGTACTTTAATTAAGCTTTAATTAATTTTTTAAAGTTTCAGGGGTAATTTGGTAATTTTTGCATGTTTTAAATTTTCGGGTTTTACACATTCTACCCACAACAACAACAAATCATTCCATAATAACATTACCCACAATATCTAGAACCAGAGTTCAATGACAATGATGAGTCCACTGCTGCTTTGACTCAAGCATTTGCTTACCTAACAAAGGCATTCCAAGGACGTTTCTCTACACCCACCAACAACAACCAACGAATCTCATCGAACACTCGCAACAGGCATATTGCACAGCTGAGTTTCAACATGGGTCAACAAGGACAAATGGTTGGAGGTTATGGGAATCAGCAGGGATATGCTTCTCGATATCAGATGGGTAATCAGATTGCAGGACAGTATGTAGGGAATCGGACGGGTCAGTATGCAGGGAATCAGATGGGTCAAGTTGTTGGAAATCAGAGGGGTCAGAATGTTGGTAATCAGATTGGGAATGTTGCTGCTCCAGTTCCTGGGAATTATGGGAATATGAATCAGGGGAATTTGTTAAAGTGTTTCAACTGTCAGGGAGTCGGTTACATGGCAAGGAACTGTCCCACCAAGCCGAAAAAGAAAGATCCAACTTATCTGCAGAAAGCATTGCTGTTGGCACAGAAGGAAACGGCTGGGTTACAGTTGAGTGCAGAAGAGAATGACTTTATGGCTCTTATGGATGATATGGAAGACCTTGAGGACATCGATGCAAACTGCATTTTTATGGCAAATCTTCAGGAGGCTAAGTATGACACGGATTCTGAAGCACCTCCTGTGTATGATGTCAATGCAGTCTCTGAGGTACCACCATTCACTACATGTCACAATAATGAAATATTTGATATGTCACCTCATGAGGATCAGCATCCTGCGACTCCTGCACCCACTTACGATACATATATGGACACGCCAAGTTGTAGCAATATTAATTTGGCAACTCCAGATATGGATCCTAATGGAGGCTTCGAGTCACAGCATACTGAGAATGATGAGGAAACACGTGCGTTATTTGAATCATTATTGCAAAATTGTAGTATTGAAATTGAAAAGGTCAAAAAGGTAAATCGCGATGTTAAGGCCGCGAATGAAAAATTAACCGCTGAGCTTGAGAGATATAAGGTGAATGAAAAAGTTTTTGAAATTAATACAACAAGATAGTCAGAATTAGAAGATGGTTACAAAAACTCCGTTTTAAGAGAAAAACAACTGCAAATTTCGATGTTAACTTAAACAAGAAAATAAGATCCTTAAACGCGGATGTTTCTGATTTACAAAACCAACTTTCTAAACAAAAATCAACTTGTTCTGATCTTGAAAAAGAAAAGAAAGAGTTGAAAGCAAGTTTTTCAGAACGTGAAAATGATCTTCTTGATGAAATCATTGAGAAACAAGAAACAATCAAAAAGTTGAAAGATTTGCTTGTCAAAACGGGTCATTCTGCATAAACAATTCATATGCTTATTAAAGATCCAAACCCGCTTTTGCACACAATGAAGAAAATGGCTATCGGTTGTGAAAACCCTTATACACTCAAGAAAGCTCAGAAAGAACAGAATGTTTTGTATAATGGTAATTTGAAATATGCTAAACATGATCCTCCCGAAGTTCGAATTCTGATGAAACGATTGAGCTTGCCGATGAAAGTAGAATCAAAATGAGACAAATAAACCTAGAAATCAAACCAATTGATTATAATAAGCTTAATATACTTTTTGGTGTAAATTTTGTTAAACAACAACAACCAACAAAGGTTTTCAAACGACCAATTGTTTCAACAAAACCAAAAGTTGTTTCCAAAAATCTTTCAAATCTGGTACAAATGTCTTCTAGCAACCCTTTTAACACAAGTGAAGCTAGACGATATTTGGACGATCTGAAAGATAAAGTAAAAACACTTCAAAGTATTGTTGACTCAAAAACAAATCTTAGCATCAGCAACTGGCCTTCAAGTTTTCATAATGAAATGAAAAAGGTGTTTCAAACAGAAATTACTACTCCACTATATAATATTAGTGCGAGGGTAATTCATGTTGAAAATGCAATTTTGAAAGAAACAGCCGACTTTGTCAAGGACCACAAATCCCTGGTAAAGGAAGCAAATGAAAATATTGAATGTATCAAAGTTTTGGAAAACCACAATGATACTCTCTTCGAGGCAGTTCTATCAACCGAAATTATGTCCATTATTTATCAAACATATTCTGTGGAAGACGATGAAAGATTCCGAGCTAAGACATCTAAAATTGTGTTAAAATATGAAAATTGCTGCTAAGTGAAAATGTGCTTGCTAAGCTTGAAAAAGAAAATGTAACATATTTTAAACAACTTGATCGGAAAAATGAAGAATGCAAGTATGACAAATTTTCGTATGAGCGTGCTTACAAAAACATGAAAGAGCAAATTGATCTGTTGAAGTCTCAGCTGGATAGTCAAAAAGGAAAGGGTGAGTAAACTAAGTTTGCAAAACCATAAACTTCGGACAAACCGATTGCAAAACCTAAAATGTCAATTTCTCAAAGTGTTCCAAAAGTTGATGTGATAATTGATTTGACAAAACCAGTCACGCCAACACCCTTGCCTAACAAAAGTGAAATAGCAAAATGTGTTGATAAAGGGAAAGCTGTTGTCAAAACATATAATATGATAGCACCTGGTCTTTATAGGATTAGTCCCACTACTACGTCTGCCTCTACATCTAAAACATATAGGGCAATAGAGAAGAGTGTAAAAGATAATTCAAAAGAGCCTAGGATTGCTAAAACAACTTCTCAGGACAACATGATAAATCCTAGTGTGCCTTACCTTCTACAGGAGTAGCAAGCACCTCTAGGAGCAGCAGACCAAAGCCTAGGAGCAATACAAAGAAAAATAGAGTCTCGCCTGCCTCTGAGAGTGAATGCAAGAACAAAAATGAAGAAGTAGAAGAACACCCGAGGAATTTATCGCTTTCGAATAAGAAACATATGTCATCTGGATGTAATGTTAAAAGTACGGATTCTAGTGCATGTAATGACTCTGTTTGTTTAATGCGCAAGAAATCTTTGTCAAAAAATGACTGTGATGATAATGTTTCTAATAATGTGAATGTGAATGCTATGCCTGAACAGAAAGATGTTCCTCCAGGAACTAGTGCTAGGTCTAGACATGTTAAGAGACTTATTGCAGCATCTAGGTCAACCACTAGTAGCATATTGCCTAGAAACTATCTTAAGTTGTGCGTATGGATACCAACGGGTAGAGAATTCACACTAGAGAATGGTAAATTAAAGGCTCCAAAAGAACCTGTAAAAACCTTCTATGCATGTGATTCGTCTGTTACCTCTAACCCCATGGAACCAAATGATAAACGGTTTCCAAATGCACAATCTTCTCTTATTGGCAGGTTATCGAAATATGTCTTTGGACCGTCGACTCGGGTTGCTCCAAGCACATGACCAGGAATCTAAAGCTGCTGATCAACTTTGTATGGAAGTTCATAGGAACTGTACGTTTTGAAAATGATCATGTAGCAGCTATTTTGGGTTATGGAGATCTTCAGTTTGGGAACTACTTAATCACTCGGGTTTACTACGTCGAAGGGTTGGGACACAATCTGTTTTCAGTCGGGCAGTTTTGCGATGCAGATTTAGAGGTTGCATTTAGGAGAAACACTTGCTTCATTAGGAATCTGATTGGAGATGATCTCTTAACCGGAAATCGTGGCACCAATCTTTATACTATTGACATCAACCAAATGGCCTCTTCATCACCAATTTGTCTCATGACAAGAGCTTGCGAAACAAAGTCCTGGTTGTGGCACAGACGATTATCCCATCTTAACTTCGACACCTTAACCAAGCTAGCCAAAGACAACATCGTCAACGGTTTCCCAAAGTTCAAATACACCAAAGATCACTTATGTCCATCCTGTGAGCAAGGAAAAAGCAAAAGGGCAACATATAAACCTAAAACCGTACCCAGTTTGGTGGATAAGTTACATTTGTTGCATATGGACTTATGTGGCCCAATGAGAGTTGAAAGTATCAATGGGAAGAAGTATATTCTTGTTATTGTTGATGATTATTCAAGATATACATGGGTAAAGTTTCTGAGATCAAAAGACGAAGCACCAAGCATCATCATCACCTTTCTGAAGCGCATATAAGTCTTACTTCAAGCTCCAGTAAGGATTGTAAGAACCGAAAATGGCACAGGATTCAATAACCAGGAGTTAAGAACATGTTTTGAAGAGACTGGAATCACTCACTAGACATCAGCTGTTAGAACTCCACAGCAGAATGGGGTAGTTGAAAGAAGAAATCGAACTCTTGTGGAAGCTGCTCGCATGATGCTGATTTATTCTAGTGCACCGATATTCTTATGGGCTGATGCTGTTGCCACTGCTTGTTTCACTCAGAACCGATCCCTTATTCATCCAAGATTCAATAAAACCCCATATGAGCTAGTGAACAACAGAAAACCCGACATCTCTTACCTTCATGTATTTGGCGCTTTGTGCTATCCAACGAACGACATAGAAGATCTGGGGAAACTGAAAGCTAAAGGTGATATTCGAATCTTCATTGGCTATTCAGAAAACTCGAGGGCATTCAGGGTGTATAACAGAAGAACTAAAAGGATTTTGGAGACGATGAATGTGAAGTTTGACGAAATTTCACAAATGGCTTCTGTGAGACTCACTCTAGAACCCGCCCTTAATCCAATGGCTTCTAATCATAATAGATTAGGACCCGCACCAAACGTTCAGACTTTTGGACATATCAGTTCAGGACTCGTACCCCAAGGAGCTCAGTCAACTACCACTGACAAACCAACAACTCAAGAACTGGAAAATTTCTTCGAGTTTATGTATGATGAATACTATGGTGGAACTTTGACAAATGCATCACAACAACGTTCCGCTGCACCTACTCACAATCATCAACCACCACCACCACCACTGCAAGATGCATCAACAACAATCGAAGCTGACGCACCAACTCCCTCCACTTCATCAACATCTACTCCAGCAACTCCAGTAATCGAGATTGTTCTACCAAGAGTTGATAAGCAAAACCAAACTACACCAATTCAAGAAGAACCACAACAAAACGATGCTGTGTTAGAAGAAGAACCATTCGAAAACCCATTTGCAACGGATTCTGCTGAATCTTCTTCAAGGTTACATGAACCATCTAACACGAATTCGTCAAATCCAAGGTACCCTTCAACGTTACAGTGGACTAAAGACCATCTAATAGAACAAGTAATTGGTGAACCTTCAAGGCCAATTCAGATGAGAAAACAACTCGCCACCGATTCTGTTATGTGCATTTACGTCTGCTCAGTCAGCCTAAAAGAGCCAAAGAACATTCAGGAAGCAATGGCAGACAATGCATGGATTGAAGCGATGCAGGAAGAACTTCTCCAATATCAATTACATGACACTTGGGATTTAGTGCCAAGACCAATCGATAAACTTGTCATTGATCTTAAGTGGTTATGGAAGAACAAAAAGGATGAAGAGATGATTGTAATTCGCAACAAAGCTCGTCTCGTGGCCAAGGGATTCAGACAGGAAGAGGGGATAGATTTCAAAGAGTCATTCGCGCCAGTAGCACGACTTGAGGCAATCAGGATTTTCTTAGCCTATGCAGCTCACAAAAACATCACGGTCTATCAGATGGATATCAAGACAACATTCTTGAATGGAACTCTGAAAGAAGAGGTGTACGTGAGTCAGCCAGATGGATTCGTTGACAAAGATCATCCCGACTACGTCTACAAGCTAAAGAAAGCCATTTATGGTTTGAAACAAGCCCCAAGGGCGTGGTATGACGAATTATCATCTTTCTTGCTGCAAAATAATTTCAGCAAAGGAACAATTGACCCGACCTTGTTTACTAGAAAATTCAAAGATGACATTTTGATTGTTCAGATTTGCGTGGACGACATAATCTTTTGGTCCACTAATCCGAAACATTCAAAACATTTTGAAAATCTCATGAAAAGCAAATTTGAAATGTCCATGATGGGGGAATTAAAATTCTTTCTTGGTTTACAAATTCATCAAACCCCACGTGGTATTTTTTTAAATCAAGCTAAATACACTATTGAGATTTTGAAAAAACATGGAATGGAAAATTGTGACTCTGTTGGTACTCCAATGGTCACTTCACCCAAAATAGGCGCTGATTTATATGGGAAACCCATGGATCCGAAGAAATATCGGTGCATGATTGGTTCTCTCATGTATCTAAAAGCTAGTCGACCCGATATTCATTTTGCTGTCTGTTTATTAGCACGGTTTCAGGAAAGGCCTACCGAACTTCACCTCCAAGAGGTTAAACGGATCTTTCGGTACCTACGAAGAACCATTAACATGGGACTTTGGTATCCGAAGGATTCGGAGTTTAAACTAACAGCCTTTTCAGATGCGGACCATGCCGGTTGCCAAGTTACAGCAAAAAGTACATCAGGAGGCGCACAATTTTTGGGAGAAAAGCTAGTAGGCTGGTCATCAAGGAAACAAGATTGTACTGCATTATCAACCGAAGAAGCCGAGTATGTGTCTCTATCTGCGTGTTGTGCCCAAGTTCTATGGTTGAGGACACAACTCACAGATTATGGCTTTACTTTTGACCGCATACCTATGTATTGTGACTCGAAAAGTGCCATAGCCATCTCGTGCAATCCAGTGCAACACTCGAAGACCAAGCATATTAGAATCCGCTACCACTTCATCAAGGAACACGTCGAAGAGGGTACTGTTGAATTATTTTTCGTGAAGACTGAATACCAACTCGCCGATCTATTTACTAAAGCCCTCCCAAAAGAGCGGTTTGATAACTTAGTTCGACGAATTGGAATGCGAAGCCTAACTCCCGAAGAGTTAGAAAGTCTTCTCGAATCTTCTTGAATTATCTCACAAAGCTTCGCATGTAAATATTTCTGAAAAACAAAATACAAAATTTGAAAAACAAACAAAAACAAAATATAAAAATAGAAAATTTTCAAAAATACAAAAACAATATAAAATATAAAAACCAAAAATATTCTTCTTACGACATGTCTCTCGTATAATCGATATTATGTACGTATCTAGAAATGTCATTCAACAATGATACGGACATGTACAGATGCTTGAGCGAGAGTTCATTTAAATTTTTCTAAAACATGTCGTTTCTCAAAAAATTTCTTAAATAATGGCTTTCGTATACTTCAGTACGAACCCGCACTTAAAAGACAGCTTTCGTATATTTCAGTACGAAACCCGTGCTACATTGATGACTTCTGATTATTTCAGATCAGAACTCGTAATGTTAATGGCAAAACCAAAAAAAAAATCCTTGAGCACATGATCAAGATTTTTCAAAAAGATTTTTCAAAATCTTTCTCAAAATTCTGTGCTCAAGAACTCTCCCTCTTAAACCCAAATGTTTAAAGATATGCTTTATTTAAGGGGGAGTATAAAAAAAACAAAATGTTCCAAATCATGCGAAAATGATCCTTCTATCTCTCCAAAAAGCTTTCATTTAATCAGTTGATATAAAAAATATCACTACATGCTATTTTTGAGGGGGAGAAGACGTGATTAAAATGTGATAAAAAATGTTTAAAGATCATGGATTGAATCTCAACAAGAGCTAGACTCAGATCTGAACCCTTGAATTGATGAAAATTAAATGTCCGTAATCGAAAAGACTTGTCCGGGACGGGTAATAATTTCAAGCTAGTTCAACTAGTTATGTAAACGTGTCTCGCGATGGTCATGTTCATTGAAAGTCAATCAATTCAAAATGTGCGAACTCTACCCAACATGTGCAAATTTATCTTAAAAATGTATGAGCACATGTGAAGTGGGAGTATTTCAGAAATGCAAAACTCTCGAAGTGTTAATCAAATGTGTTTTATCCATAAACACTTTGAGAGATTTTCACAAAAGGTTTTATGGCAAGTGATCAATAAATCTAGGATAATCATGGAGTAATAAGGTGATTATGGTTAGGTTATATCCTATGATCCGCCAGAGCCGGAGGGATCTACCCAAGGACAATTCCAATAGATTAGAATTAGAAGTCCTTAGGAAAGATTGAAAAAAGGAGTAAATGAGAAAGGGAAAGAAGGGGTTGAAAAATTAAAAAGAAAAGTTTATGAAAGGGTGAAAAGAAATAGCCCTCCATGAAAACTTAGGGCAGAAACCGGGTCAATACATCTGCTATCAGTATTCACAAAGTTGATACTGATATTGAAGACAAGACGTCATGGACCCAGTGACGCGCTGCACAAACCCCTCCTAGCCACTCAGATATCTCTTAAAAGATATTTGTTTCATTTCTCACAGAGAACACTGCATAATCTATCGGCCTCTCATTCCGAGATGAGTTGATATTGAAAAGGTGTCACTCTGCTCCATGCCTCTGAATACTATGTCTCAACATCTGCATCTCCTCATGCTCATACTTATGAAGATCATCCTCAACAAAGCTCAAGTGTAAAAGTTCAAGACTAAAGGATCAAGTTAAAGACAACGTCAAAAAGCTAATCAAGAAGTCAAGAACAAGCTCATGTATCAAGAAAGGATGACATAAGTATGAAGTTCAAGAAGTATGAGTATGATGGAGGATACGACGATATCATTCCATGTAGATGTTGATCAAGGCAAGAACGCCAAAAAGACGATACTTTGAAGATCACATAGCATGAAGGAACGAAGTACAAAGACTATTCTACAACGACATACAAAGCACAAGACTATGAAGACGAAAGACCTCATCACACGGAGCATCATTTGAATGACCATCCCTTAGGGGGAGATTGTTAGGATTTATAAAAAAATGATGGTCATATTCGTTGTAATATTTTTATTAAATGTGTCGTTGTGTATTATGTAGAATAGTCATTGGGCTTTCTTAGTTTAATCTAATTGGTTAATGTTTAGTGAAAAGAAAGCCCAAGCCCACGAAGTGTGAAAAACTATAAATACCACCTTCCACTTCATTTGGAAGGTTGGGTGGTCTAGGTGCTTTAGGATTGTATCATTGAGATTAGTGTGTGAAATAAACTTTTTATCTCTAGTTTCTCTCACTAGAATTCTATATCCACTATTCTCTCTTTGATCTTTAGTCATTGATTATGTGTATGATAGGATAGATTAATGGGATAACAGACCGTAAAATGGTCGGTAGAAAAATCAAAGGCAGTTTGTAAATTAATGACAAAACAGTTTATTATCCTATAAGGGGTTAGCAAAGATACCTGTATTCCCGAGGGACGAGAGAAAAATTAGGTGATTGTCCCAAGGAATACGGTTCAGGTTACTCCTTAAGGTCTTAAAATTTCTGTTGGGCGCGAAATCTCTCTGCCAAATGAAGAGTTTAGCGAGTTCAGAGTACAACTCTGAGGGAGGATGTTGATTGCTACTAGCAATCAGTCAGTTGAATCAGTAATGTACATAGTACTTAAAGCGGAAGGTACAACATTGATTGAACAACATCGATTGAGCACAAGGCTTAGGGTAGAGGCGACTGTAACAAGACCACAACAAAACAAGGCCGAATAACAAATCCAAATGCAAAATGAGGTCCAAAATCACAAAATCCAGCGATCCCAATTCAGACATAGCCAATATCAAATCCAAACGTAGCAAAATCAAATCTAAACGTAGCCAAAATCAAATCCAAATATAGCCAAAACCAACCCAAATATAGCCAAAACCAAATTCCAAACATTCCAATAGACTCAAATGGGCTTATTACAAATCTCAATGAGTTATAATAAGCAACTCGGATTTAAACAGTGTCAATCGGGTCTAACCCGACCCGATACAAAGTACGGTCCGACGGCGACAAACATGGATTCTATATAACGGAGACGTATAGTGGTGCCAGGGGTACTACGGTTCATGCGGTGTTTTGATGCCAATGTGTTGTGTGTGTGCATAGAATAATATTCATTGCCCGTGTATACACGCAAAACTTTTCCATTTCCAAATCACAAGTCAACCCGAACATAATTATGTTTTAACTACTCCTAGTATCGTAAAATTCACCTCTGAGTCGGACATAGGTGATCAGGCCATGTCCCACTGTCCCTGGTTGAATATAGGTGATCAGTCTATATTCATCGGAGGTTCAATGAATTTTGAAATACTCAGCCTAGTTATACTAGTAGTATGTCTTTTACATCTAAAATCATTCCCAAAACCACGACAAGTGTACAAACTCGACATTCAATAATGAGATTACGCAAGGAAATAGCGTAACTCCGTGACAGGTACGATGCGTGCATAAGCATATGGAAATGCTTATAGTGAACAACTAAAATAGGCGGATATACATTATCCAATAGTCAGGTACACATCTCAACAAATATATCATCAATTATCTCGTCACATATACCATCAAACGTCTAATCACATATGCTATCAAACAAAATCATAAATGAGGCTTCGGCTTGGCAGGCAGACACGTGGCGGTCATAGGGTTAAGTTTTCGTAAAAAGTGGTTATAGTCTAGGTTTTAAAATTATACCCAGTTCTCTACAACCTAGGCTCTGATACCAATCTGTAACACCCCCAAAATCGGGTCCAATGAAAGCATACATGTCATTGGAGTGCTACTCAATTGGTATCACAATGCAAGTACAAAGAACGGTTTTTACTTCAATCATTTAGAATAAAATTCATTAACAAAATGTGTTAAATTTACATTATTCAAAAGTAGTGCGGAAATAGTCCCATAAAATAAGTAAAGTAGTCCCAACATATATATCAGAGTCGTCTATGACCATGCCCCTTGCCAAGCACCTCCAAAAATAAGCTATCTCCTTAACCTAAAAATACATGCTAAAAGTGTCAACACGAGGTTGGTGAGTTCATAGGTTTTAGTTTAAAACAATATGGTTGAACCACAAGGTTTTCGAGTTCAAATCATCATTCACAAAGAGGTTAAAGTAGTCCCAACATATATATCAGAGTCGTCTATGACCATGCCCCTTGCCAAGCACCTCCAAAAATAAGCTATCTCCTTAACCTAAAAATACATGCTAAAAGTGTCAACACGAGGTTGGTGAGTTCATAGGTTTTAGTTTAAAACAATATGGTTGAACCACAAGGTTTTCGAGTTCAAATCATCATTCACAAACAAGTCAAATTCAACGTAGGCTCACACTACCTAAATCACCGTTCCAAAACCAAATCCGCAAATAATATCAAAATCAAAACATCTCGAACCATAATCAATCATACAGATACTACACTCATATAGTGTCACGCAAATTTAACTGTTACGCTGGCTAAGTCATGAACCAAACACATGAGCCGCACTCAAGGATTGTCCCATAACACATGGGCCGCACTTAATGAGTGTCTCATATCACATGAGCCCTACTCAAGGATTGACTCATAACACATGAGCCGCACTCAAGGAGTGTCACATATCCAAACAATGTAATAATCCCTATAGGTGCATCGTATAGTTCTGTACACTTGCAGCACATGCATTAATATTGCTGCACTATTGCAGCACGCATAATAATAATCCCGCACTATTGCAGCAAATATAACCATACTCTTAGCCATCTTGTGTAACGGTTTTGTAACCACAAACAAAATTTCATGTCTGATCAATAAACAGGTTTCGCATATATCTTACCCTAAAACATATCAAGTTCATGAGGAAATAATCACATATGTAACAGGTGAACACACAACGCATTCAAATAACCAAATCAAATGTTTCAACCAAACAGACAAGTCTTGTGTAAACAATTCACGTATCCAAATAAACAATCATGGAGTTTAGTTAAAAACGAGCATGTATTCTCCCCCAAAACAGTTATAAAAACTAGTAAAAGTAGGGGCCATGAACTCACCTTAGCCACAGCAATGCAAACATCAGAATTGACACGACTGGCATCTAGAGCTAATCACAACGGTATCTAGGATACAGGCACAACGGTACGAGATCGCCGCAACCTAATACGTATAAGACTTGTCTTAATACGACATCCTCAACAATAAACTAGGTCTACAAAGATTCCCAATGGTTAACCGTTTCTATTTCCAAAAATATTATATTCTTAGCCTTTATTATAAGTGGGTATCATCATTCATGTAACGGAGGAACGACACGACTCAAGAGTGCGCACGCCAAAAGAAGAATAAACAAACGAAATCGACGAGAAAACGATACAGAACTCAGGACGAAACGACGGGGTCAAACCAAATAAATCACACAAATCAAACACACTCAAATCAAGTGAATAAATTGGTAGTCGTCGGTATTTTTCCCAAACATCCCATTAAGTGATAATTCTTATATGTTTTATATAATGAAACATTAATTCGCCATGGCTCGTCCCCTAATGGAACGTTACCATGTCGAACAATTTATAAGTTTACCAACGTGTTAAAGTAATAACTGTTACCAATTATTCCCAAGTAATTCCGACTACCAAACATGCAATAATAAGTCCCACAATTAATCAAAGTGGTATTCCTCGATAAGCATGTCCTCGAAATGCTTAATAACTCGCACATATTTTCATTTTTATTTTATTTAATACTTTCCCTTTTAAGTTCCAATGTATTTAATGACAAAGTAATTTGATAAATAATACTTTCAAGTTATATTATTATTACCACTTCACTTTTTATTTTTACCATTTTCATTTCTACACAATATATATATCGAGTCACTTTATGTTCCGAGTCACCATTCTGAGTCTTAATATTCTTGGGTCAAATAGTCAACCTCAATATTCACAAGTCCAAATATAAGTCTAAATCCATCTTTCGGCTTGTCGAGGCTACGCCGAGACTACAAAGTCTCGGTTAGCACCCGACGTCGCTCAAAACATCACGAATATAATTTCCAAGTCCAGATATAAACCTCAAGGCCATTCGGCTACTAAACTTACTGCTTGAAACTATACCAAATTCAATCCAATCTGATACCAATACACGATAACAACAAAATAAAGACAACTTACCCTGCCGAGACCATGAGGGTATCGGCTGTGAACCTCATATCGAAACCACTATACTACCAAACGGACTCTAATGTGTCTCGACTCAAACCCACAATCAACACAACTTCAATCCAACTCCAAAAACAATCAAACCCTACAATTTAATCTAAACCCTAATGGAGTTCTCGGCCTAAACCGGATCCAAACAAAGAATACGAATAGATCTAGATGATACCACAACTCGAAATAAGCTAGAATAAGCTCAAAATAAGTCACTGTCGTAAGCTTAACTCACAGCATCAAACTCTCGACACACGAATACGACTAGATCTAGATGATACCATAACCCTTACTCATGTTTTTATTATTAAAACTCCATTTTCTTTTCGTTTTATCCCACACCGACTCACTACAAGTGGTGTTTCGGTGTTTTAACCCTTTATATTCCTCGATCTAACATTACCTTCGATATACCAACAAAAAGACAAAAGAAACGAGGCGGTGGTGGCGCGTGGACATACTTATGGTTCACAAAAGAGGAGATACGAGGCGTGTGGTGGTTATTGATGACGAAAATGGGGTGATAAAGTGGCGGTGGTGGTGTTCGTATGGTGGCCGGAGGCGGCAGCAGGTGGGCGGCGGCTGAATGAGAGGGAGAGGATTAGGGTTTGGAGGTGATGACATTATGACCAAATGAAACCCTAGCAAGGACACGCATGCACCAGAAGTGTAAATTTCCAAGGACAGGGGCGGCGAGGTAATATTAAATGCAGGGACCATATCAGTAATTTAGGCTATCTTTCGCGAAATGAGGCTCGGGGCTCATTTAGGCTAGTAAACGGTTGATTCAAGACAAGAGAATTACGCCATCATGCTCAGAATAATTTTTCCAATAAAAATGACTATTCATACGCCTCATTTCTTACAAATAATAAAATAATCAAATCAAATCGTTGGTTGTGCCAGTACACGTTGTGTGCAAATTCCACGTTTTGCGAGATAACTTCACGTTTTAGGGTCAAATAAGCTCGGAAAGTTTCGTAAATGAAAAACAGGGATAACCTCGTATATAAATACGTCTGGAAAATTTCGGGTTGTCACAATTAATGAGAACTAAACTCCCCGTGTCTATGTGGGGACATGCAATTTTATATGCTGCATCATTGGTTCGCATGAGACCAAGTGCAAATCATAAATACTCTCCCGTAAAACTTGTTTCTCGCCAAGAACCAAACATTTCCCATCTTAGAATTTTTGGTTGTGCAATGTACGTTCCTATTGCACCACCACAATGCACAAAAATGGGTCCTCAAAGAAGATTGGGAATTTATGTTGGACATGAAACATTTTCCATCATAAGATACATTGAACCTTTAACAGGCAATCTCTTTACAACACGTTTTGTTGATTGCCACTTTCATGAAGCAGTTTCCCCAGCATTAGAGGGAGAAAAGAAAAATCGAGAGAAAGATATTTCATGGTGTAAACCCTCATTGTTGTATCTGGATCCTCGAACAAAGCAATGTGAAACCGAGGTTCAAAAGATAATGCATTTACAAGAAATTGAAAATCAGTTACCTGATGCATTTACATATACAAAAAGAGTGACTAAGTCACATATACCAGCTGCTAATGCCCCGACTAGAGTTGAAATACCAAATAAGCAAGCTGATGGTAACATCGCCCAAGAATCTCAAAAACGTTTGAAACGTGGAAGACCAATTGGTTCAAAAGACAAAAATCCTCGTAAAAGAAAAGAAATTGGCCATGATGAAAGTGTTCCTAATGAAACACAAAATATCAAAACTCCCCTCGAGGAAGAAATGAGTGATATCAATAAAGAAATGTCAATCAATTATAGTCAAACATATATCTTATGGGACCGAAATGAAATAGGAGATATTGATGAGATATTTTCTTATTCTGTAGCAAGTGATATTATGAGCGGAGATGATGATCCCGAACCAAAGTCTGTAATTGATTGTCAAAGTCGACATGATTGGGATAAATGGAAAGATGCTATGCAAGTTGAATTAAATTCACTTAATAAACGAAAGGTTTTTGGGCCTATTGTTCCCACACCTAAAGATGTGAAACCTGTAGGATACAGGTGAATTTTTGTGCGGAAAAGAAATGAGAAAAATGAAGTTACGAGATATAAAGCTCGCCTTGTAGCTCAAGGTTTTTCTCAAAGGCCAGGAATTGATTATGAAGAAACATATTCTCATGTTATGCATGCAATTACTTTCAGATATTTAATCAGCTTAGCAGTCTCTAAAAATTTAGAGATGCGTCTTATGGATGTTGTTACAGCTTACTTGTATGGATCACTTGATAGTGACATCTATATGAAGATTCCAGAAGGATTTAAAATCCCTGAAGCATTAAGTTCACAACCCAAAGAAATGTGTTCCATAAAATTACAAAGATCTTTATATGGGTTGAAACAATCTGGAAGAATGTGGTACAATCGTTTGAGCGATTATTTGATAAGCAAAGGCTATACAAATAATCTTATTTGTCCATGCGTCTTTATTAAGAAGACAACGTCAGGATTTGTGATCATAGCTGTATACGTTGACGATTTAAACATAATTGGGACAAATAAAGAAATCCAAGAAGTTATTGTTCTATTAAAAAATGAATTTGAAATGAAAGATCTTGGAAGGACCAAATATTATCTTGGTTTGCAAATTGAGCACTGAATTATACCGAGAAGGTTCTAAAACGTTTCAATATGGACAAAGCAAAATCTTTAAGTACACCAATGGTTTGTAGATCACTAAATGTTGACAATGATCCATTTCGCCCATGCGAAGAAGATGAAGATGTCCTTGGACCAGAAGTACCGTACCTCAGTGCAATTGGAGCTCTTATGTATCTAACAAATTGTACCAGGCCCGATATTTCTTTTGCAGTTAATTTGTTAGCAAGATTCAGTTCATCTCCCACAAAAAGGCATTGGAATGGAATCAAGCACATATTCGGATACCTTCGTGGAACGACTGACTTGGGTTTATTTTATTTTAACAATTCAAAACAAGGATTGGTTGGTTATGCAGATGTAGGTTATTTGTCTGATCCTCACAAAGCTAGATCTCAAACTGGTTACGTGTTCTTAAATGGAGGCACTGCTATTTCATGACGTTCTCGAAAGCAAACACTTGTAGCAACATCATCGAATCATGCTGAAGTTATTGCACGACATGAAGCTAGCAGAGAATGTGTATGGTTAAGGTCGATGACACAACTCATTACGACTTCTTGTGGACTTGAGAAAGAGAATAGCCAAATGCTCATCTACGAAGACAATGCAGCTTGTGTCGCACAAATGAAAGAAGGGTATATCAAAAGTGACAGGACGAAACATATACCTCCAAGATACTTCGCATACACTCAAGACCTCATAAAGGATAACCAAATTGAAATGAAGTATGTCCAATCAAGTAACAATTCAGCAGATCTTTTCACCAAGGCACTCCCAACTTCGGTTTTTAGGAAACACGTTCATGCTATTGGAATGCGGCATGTACAGAAGATATAACACCCTATGGATGTCTACATCAGGGGGAGTCAACTATACACTACACTCTTTTTCCCTTAGCTAAAGTTTTTTCCCACTGGGTTTTTTCTTTTAGCAAGGTTTTTAATGAGACAGTACTACTAAGTTAAACTCCCTCTTGGATTTCCATATTGTTAATACGCTTAGGGAATGCTGCCTCATTAAAAACCTTGCCAGGAAAACCCAGTGGGACAAAACCATGACTAAGGACAAAAAGAGTGCAGCGCGTATTATCTCCCTCTGATGACTACATCACTTGGTATCTTGTAAATAGGTCAACGAAATCATCACTGGAATGAGAAGTGTCTTGTCACCTTTGATGTAACGTTACTTGAATATAGCAAGGTATGCTACATTATCTTCATGCAATAGTTGCTATCTCCTTTCCAGAATTTATGTATGGTTTGATGAAGTCGCCTTGATTTTTTGCTCTATCAAATGCCAGGAAAAATATTCGCCACTTGTAACAATATATCCATGTTGAGATCGATCATTGTAAGTTAAACATATATCCTGCATCTGCAAAACTAACTAAACTTGTTTTGACGGGTTAGTAAAATATAAACCCATATCCTTTGTACCTTGAAAATATTGAAATATTTGATTTACTGTGGTTCAATTTGATCAACTAATATTCTCGAGAATTTTAAATCATGACACGTGTTCCATGCATTCTATATTCCTTAATGAATCTCAACAAAAATGAGCTCTTGTTTTATAATATTAGACGCATACAACTTATTTCTCATATTGCCAGACATAACATTAAATATCCTTTCTCATAACATTCATGTGTATGGATTTCACCCAATAATCACGTTTCATCATAAGAGACTTTCATAGTTCATTAGTTACTTGCGTCTTTATATTCTTTGGCCATTCATTTTACAACTACACTTCTTGTAGATATCCAAGATCCTCACCTTGTATTTATCATGCGCATTATTATATACAGTATTATCGACATCGTTTCAGTTCTTTTCGATTCCACACTTTACTAGACATTATATTCTATCATTTGTTGAGATCTCAAAGTTTTTTTTCATGTACCCGGGGTTTTCAATATCCTTTCATGTCTAGTTTTTCTTTCAGAGACTATTATGGGGTCTTTATTACCTCGATTCGACCATCTTAATTTATTGATCCATTTTATCTATTCATTCGAGGACTTTTTATTTGGAATCGATTCGTCTATCACGTTGCAGACGTGCCATAGACTTACTACCAATCAATGATTTTACTGTTGGGACACACATTGTAATTGGAGCAATAGCAGCATAATATGATCTAGTCACTTTCTTTAGGTCAGTAAATATGTCTGGCATTTACTATATCTGGAATGTTATTTGTCCCTTGAACTTTAAGTTCATATTCATTAATGTGAGGATCAACATCTATATCATAATTCATTCCATATTTCTCGCTGCTCATTCTCTCCCCCTGAATGAATTATCAATTTAAATATCCCATTTTGTGTGTTGTAGTGTATTTACTATATATCACACAATTACAAAATCTCACATGGGAAATTTGGTTTGTGACCAAAACCATTCTAACGGGGAGGATTCATTATAGATTGTTGGCAAGTTGCGATTCATATGTCATAACATGCCCCATAAACTAAAAGTTTTGTTCTCACAATATTATTGGTTTTGCAATCAACTGAAGACGTTTTATAAACGTTTCAACAAAAGCAATTCGCATATGAACATGGGCTACTTTTATGTTCAACACTTATTCCAATAATCGCCCAATACTTGGAAGTTTTCACCACCATTTTTAATAATTTAATTTGGAAAACCGTGCTCGCATTTTATAAGCCGAGCCATTAATCACGCTAATCTTAAGTTGCGTCTTTGATGATCATTTTGACGATGCATCGATTTTATAAATCAAAATGATCCATATGACACATGTATAGGCCTACATACATGCCCTTTATATTTTTCCACAATTTAAGGAAGCAAGTCCTTATTTGTATTTTATGGTGATAAGTAAATAACCAACTTCCACTGAGAACAATAAAAATTTATCTTGGAAGAAACACATCATTCTTCTATATATTTCGCATCATCACTAAACCGGAATGGTCGAACCGGTTTGCCAATCAATACAAGTTGCACAATATTCTTAACACATATACATCATATATCATAACATAATGTCCATTAAAGAATTTACAGAAACAAAAATTAATAAATAAATTATGCACGTTACTATGCTTGGCCACAAAACAATAATATGTAAAATAAAATCTGTATACGTCATTCAACTATATTGCTATAAACATGTTTATAACTCAGATCACATAACAAACTAGATAGCCTTAAATAGGTTATGTGTTATTATAAAATTGGTATGTGTCAAGTAAAGACAGATTGAAGTCTTGAAGCATTTATCAATTCGAAAAAAAATATAATGGACACCAAAGAAATAAAATAAATAAAATAAAGCCTAATAAAACATTCATAGCCAAAAATAATAGGAATCTAAACATAATCAAGAAAGCCTAAGAAAAACACCTAAAGAAAATTCCAAACCAAACACTTAAAGAAAATTCCTAACAAAACACTGAAAGAAAAATTATTCATGGCTTGACTCTACCAATTAATCATCTGTAAGAAAATCATCAGCTTCCAAATAAGTTTCATCATCAGTATGGTCTTTAGGACCATCGGGGATATCATTTTTATTATCATAAACAAAGTTTGACTCTACCCCGTTTCCCTTGTTCTTGATAGAATTTTGATAAAGTTCAACTAGATGCCTGGGTGTACGGCATTGCTTTGCCCAATGACCAAAAGTGCCACAACGATAACATGAATCCGCTATTATGTTCTTTTCTTTTTCATCTCCTCCATACATGCGCTTCCGATAAAGGAGCGGTACCAGTTGGACGATTATCATGATTTTTCATTAAAAGCTCATTATTTTCTTCGGCCACAAGTAAGCATGAAATTAGGTCACTATATTTAGTGAATCCTTTGGCTCGATATTGCTGTTGCAATAGTATATTCGAAGCATGGAATGTGGAAAAAGTCTTTTCCAACATCTCGGCATCACTAATTGAGTCACCACATAATAGCAATGTGGAGGTAATGCGATGCATGGCCGAGTTAAATTCACTCACTGTTTTGAAATCTTGGAGCCTTAAGTGAGTCCATTCATATCTTGCCCTTGGCAAGATGACCGTTTTCTGGTGGTCATATCGGTCCTTTAACTTATTCCAAAGGGCTATTGGATCTTTTATTGTGAGGTACTCAATTTTTAAGTCTATTATTTAGTTTTATTATACTGCTCATATTGACGTAAGTGTATTTAAACAAACAAGCTTAATCAAATAATTTAATTAATCAAACTACCAAATCTTCATTAGTTTATACCAGTTAACTAGCATAATTATATAGCATAATCACAAAATTTCATTAAATCAATACATATAGATCTACACATCAGATCCAATTAACTTAAGAATCAGCATTACCATTTAAATTAAAACCATCTAACATCGAATTTCGCATTCTTTATTATATAAGTCCTAGTTGATTTGGTCAGTTCTTTACAAGTCCTTTGTTACTTCATGGAATAAAACTAAATTTACCATTAGTCTGCTAGCTATACACCTGTTGTCATGCCCATACGCATGTAAATTCTTAAACAAAAGAAAATCACCAAAATCCCTTTTTTTTGCCATAGATTTAGAATTACTCATGTTATTTGAACACTTGCTCTTTCAAGGCTTATACGAAAAAAAAAGGTCTTATAAAGAAAGAAAAACAAACAGAAGTGGCAATGTGGGTATTGAGTCTCAAATCAGTGACAACTCAAGGTTTCATTCTTTTCTTTTGTTTCATTCGGGTAATACCGAACATACGATCATCTCTATTTTAATGTTTCAAATTCCAATCTTTATCAAGTCAAACCATCATTCCACTCACTCTTTATACATTAAACAAGTAAGTGAAATTTTGGATAAGTCCTAGTTAACTATTAAAGTAGTATGAGCAGGTTACTAAGCATCTAAATCTCGAAGTACCCTTTTTATCCGTAGTTTTTTTTTTTTTTTTTTTTTTTTTTTTAAGCCTTCATTATTGACCAAAGCCTTTTCCTTGAAAATGACTTATAAATTATGGTGTCTATATAGAACAATATGAACCATATCTACGTCACATGCATGAAGCCAAATCTAATTTGGTTATCACTACCACACATGAACAAATGATCACACATAAACAATTAGCAGAACCACTTTGTTTAATGTTATTAAAACTCGACCAATCACCTATGTGTATTATACTATTCTTATTGCATGTTGTATTAATTACAATGATGATGTTACCTTGCTTGACAATGGAGACACTCTAACCCAGAAAATCGAGAAAGTACAGCCCCAATATTGATCTCCTTGCTGCTGCTCGATGTACCTGTGGAGCGTGGACAAGAAGAAGAAAACAAAACTAAAAACTTTAGACCGTGCTGATAACGTGTTGTGAATACAAGATTGAGGGAATGAATATTCTTCTTATTGATCATTAACTATGAGATTTACAAAGAGTATATATAGACAAACATTAGGGCAAAAACCCTAATAGCTAACATGGGCCATGGGCCTATTATGAGTTATATGGACATCCACTAATAATTATCCATAACAAAATTATATTTGTTAAAAGTGCAGTTAGGCAATTCTCGTTTAGATTGACTTAAAACAAATGTAAAATAGGTTGGTCTATAGATTTTAGATTATTCACTTTGGGAGGGATATATATGCAATTCTGCCTAGATTAATTTTAGGTGTTGATATCTAGCGTAATTCAAAATTATTTTATCTTTTCAAAGTACAAATAATAAAGTTAGCAGTGTTAGTCTACGAGGCTAATTAATCGCCGTCTAGGCGCTACATGATCACCAACCTTTCTGATTTGTGTAAATCAGTCAAACAAATCATTCAACCCTGGTCAATGACAGTCAACGTTGGCCAGACTTATCCGAAACCTTCAAATCTTGCCGTAAATACCCAAAACTCGTCGTAAAATTGTTTAATAAGTTATAGTCGGTGTTTATATCTATTACAATTTTTTTTTTTTTTTTTTTTTTTTTTTTTTTTTTTTTTTTTTAATTTTTTTTTGTTAAGAAAAATCTTTCCCGAATATCTAAAACTTGCCAGAAATACAGAAAACTTGTCGAAAATGCCAATCCAATTAATCACCGATAAATCCCGCCTAAACCGATTACAAGCTACAGGAGGTCGACCGCCCAACTACCGATTCACGAACTTCACAACCTTGAAAGTTAGTAATAAGAAAATAAATTACAAAAGCTAAGATTTATAAAAACTAGCTGAATATGCGACAGTTTATAACAGCAAATAATTGTACTTGTGAACTTGTGTTTTTGGTGTGACCCTATTTGTAGTTATTGCGAGAAAAAAAAATCTATGTGTCAGAAACGAAAAATGATAAAAGTTTGAGAATGAAACAATATTTAAATATTTAAGCTATTAATTTGGTGATATATGTTATTATCATTTTTAATCAATGGTACATTAGGTATAACACATTACTCATTTATAAGTTTTAAGTTAAAAAAAAAATTATATGTGCTTTACATATAACTAGACGTATGCTCGCGCAAATCGGCGGTGTATAGCGGCAAATTATTATACACATTACTCATTTATAAGTTTTAAGTTTAAAAAATTTTTTATATGTGCTTTACATATAACTAGACTTATGCTCGCGCAAATCGGCGGTGTATAGCGTCAAATTATTATACTTGCGAAATCGTGATTCTGGTTCGACCTTTGATGCAAAGCCTGTATTTGTTTTTAAAATTAATATAGTGTGCGTTTTTCAAACGTTGTCAAGTTTCTATTTGATTAAACTTAAAGTGTATTAAAGATTAAAGAATACCTAAAGATAATTTAGACAACTACGTTAATTTTAAATTTTCTAGATTCAGACAAACTATTTATTCAGAAACTGTTAGCAATCTTAATAGACCATGTTAAAAAATATTTGTAGATATTATTATTCTATGGCGTCATGGCGTGCGTTGGATGGGAAAATGGTGTTCATCCTAGTATATTTTAAGATGATATATATTGATGATGGACAGATGGAGGGACGTTTCTTTTCTTCCTAATTCCTATGCATAATATAGTACGTAGTATATAATACTACTATTATTAGTCGTCCCTTTGACTAGTATGAGCATACTAATCTTTACTAGTAGTTTTTTTACTTTAGTGAATCACTATATAAGCACAAAACTGTCCAGATACAAAGATCTTTCAGAGAAAAAAATGGAATTGATGGGTGATGTGAACCACCATAGAATAAAAACCAATGGAATATGGATGCATGTAGCAGAGATAAAAGGAGAAGGACCATTTGTGCTTCTCCTTCATGGGTTCCCTGAGACATGGTTTTCATGGCGCCATCAGATGGCTCACTTGGCTAGCCATGGTTACCATGTGGTTGCACCTGATCTCAGAGGGTATGGTGAATCTGACTCACCTGTGTCTCCCTCTTCATATACTAACTTTCATATAGTTGGTGATCTCATTGGTCTTCTTGATCACTTTAATCAGCAGCAGGTCATATCTATTCTTAACTATATTTGTGTATGTGTGTATGTGATTAAGCCGTTTCTTAGTATTTGGAGGCCATGTGCCAAAATTATATAGGTACTGAACACTATGAGGTCTGAAAGAAAGAATTTATATATAGCTTTTAATGTTTTCAATGGAGTGTAGACTCTTAGACCCCAAATATATTGACTGTAATTTTGAGGCCATCAACCAAGAGGTTGTGGGTTCAAGTACTATCATGGACGATCGTGTGAGATTGATGTGTTTATGTGTGAGATTGTATATACTATAAATGCCATCTAAATTTTTTGTTTGAGGCCTTGAAAAATTTGAGACCGTGTGCGGTTGCACAGCCCGTACACCTTGTGTGTGTGTGTTTTGATATGGGGTTGACTTTTGGGAAATATGTTGTAGGTGTTTGTGGTGGGACATGATTGGGGCGCAGCTGCAGCTTGGCATCTTAGTCTTTTTAGGCCTGATAGAGTCAAAGGAATGGTTGCTATCTGTGTTCCATTCCTTCCTAGGAACCCATATATGAAGCCTACTCAATTCTTCAAATCATTTGGAGATGACTTGTATATCTCCCAGTACCAGGTTCTCTTTCACACATATGATGTTACATATGGTCTATTAATAAAATGTCCATGAAATTGTGCTTATACCTAAATAGCCATAAATTCCGCAAGAATCATGAATTATGAAATCCTATTTTTGGCACAATAAGTTTTTTGGAATCATTATTTTTGCAAAATTTGACTTTTTAGCTGTATTTTTCGGATATGTTGAAGGGAAAAAGTTCTGCATAGAGCATAATTTTAGTCTGCAAAAAAGCTTTGTAGATCATGGCTATTTGGGTATAAACACAAAATATTTTGACATTTTGTTACTAATCGTTTGTGATACTGCTATTTTGAAGAATTTCATTTTAATATTATGTGCTAGGAATGTTTAAACCTTAAGAAATGATACAGGAAGCAGGAAGAGCAGAGAAAGCTTTTGCAAAATATGATAACCTGACAGTAGTGAAGAAATTCTTGTTGATCAATAGTCCGGATTTGCTGATAGCGCCACCTGGCGTGGAGATAATTGATTATTTGGAAATACCTACACAGTTACCATCATGGATTACTGAAGAGGAGCTCCAAGTGTATGCAGACAAGTTTAAGGAGTCTGGATTCACTGGAGGCTTAAACTATTACCGTGCTATGGACCTGTAAGACTCAAAACACAGATATGGGCATAGAAGAATAGCATTGGGATGTTTCAGGTATTTATTTTATATAGTTTCTAACCATATTAACTGATTTGCAGGTCTTGGGAGCTTGAAGCACCATGGCAAGGGTCAAAAATAACAGTTCCATCAAAGTTTATTGTTGGAGACAAAGATATTGCATTTGATAGTTTTACAAAGGTGTACATTGAGGGAGATGATATGAAAAAACTTGTTCCTGATATTGAAGTCGTTATTCTCGATGGCCATCATTTTATCCAACAAGAGAAACCTCGAGAGGTTTCTGATGAGATTATATCTTTCCTCAAAAAATTAGCTTAGATCAGGCTATAAGGGTCTGTCTTTCTATGTATCTGAATATGTTTCCCAGTTCCGATGGTATGTTACTGTCATTGTATGTTAAATAAGAGTGTTGCTATATACTTGGCTACCTATTACTGAAACTCATATTTTCATCAAGTAACCTAATAGTGGGTAAATTTCATAAAATGCTAAAATGTTCATACAATCTCGAGGGATATAACCGTTGTCTCTAGTCATAAGATGTAGTAGCTACTGGATTAACTCTTCGAGTAATAAATTCATTATGTGTACTCCTTTGCAGCGCGTAACTTGTAACTACAATAACGTTAGTCAGGAGGTGAGGAGTTGAAGAATATAGCTTCTAAACACAAACAATATCTTTGATTAGATAAACAAAAGATACCAGCCTTGAGCGCAAAGCGAAACTACCATTGGCTTTTCTTTTAGTATCACATCGATATATTTCCTTTTAACATCCTCTAGAAGCTTACCATTACAATGATATACGTATTTGGCAAAGCCGAAATTAACAAATGAAATTGTTGGAAAACTAGTTTTTCAAAGTTTACACTACTTTCACTAGACGATCATACAGTATCCTTTAACACAAAATGAGTAAGTGTAAAAGGTCCGGAAACATGTCACTCCTTGGCCCTTTCTAATGTCAGCATGTTGAGAATATTCTCATACACAACGAAAGTCAGTGAAGCAGAAGGAAGATTTTTCAGAAGATTTGCTGTCATTCCTTTGTAGAAACCATTCAGACCCTCTAACCTATAAAGAGTGAGTTGTTATGAAACAGATAAGAGTATACATGTGAATGAAGTAATCTTTATATTCATAAAGTTCAAACTACAGAAACAATGAACCTACTTTCCCTCGTTTCACCAAGGAAATGTTTGGGTTTACCCTATGAGTATTGCGTACCCACAAGGACTAAGAAATACTAAATTGCCAGACAGGAAAGCCACTCATGTATGGACGGAACAAGTAAAAAGTTACATATCTTTGAATTTAATAATAGAATACACAATTACAAACTCACCGAGCAGTTTTCTTCATTACATGCCAGCTATCCACATATCTGGGAACTCCATCTATACTTGGCCGTTACTACAGTGTGAAAGGATACAACTACAGCTACTAACATTATAAAACTAAAAAACTCTGCTGGATTCCAAAATGTAATTTTACAGGTCTCTTAATAGTCTGTCGGAAACAATAATAGCAAAAGCCTAACAAGAAAGATATAGAGATGAAGCTCATTTACCTGCAAACGAGCACGAATGACCTGAAATGCCATCATGCCAAATGAGAAACAGTTACATGTTGAACAATAAGTATACTGGAGCTTAGAAATGTAATAAATATATAGAGCAATTTTACCATGACATTGATTACCTGGACTGGATATGTCACAAGTATGGCAGCCAGTTTAGAGGAGGCTCCTAAAGTTGCGTAATCCATCGAGGTCTGCAAACCCAGTAAAATTAGGTTATCCACGAGTAAGAGCTAACAAACAAACTCTTAACACCCAAGCAGACAGACCTAACTTTTGTTCCAATTAGGTAAAAGCAAATGTGCTTTCCCTAAAATAATAATAATAATAAAAAACTTATCCTAAACCTGCTCGGTGATGCAAACATTGAAAAAAAAAAAAAAAAAAAAAAAAAAAAAAGATCTTATGAGTTTAAAACCTGTAGAGAATTCGAGATTCCCATGTCCACAGGATCGAATAAACAAAAAGATTGAACAAGAACTTGATTCTATTATTTCCAACAATATAGATTACATTGTTGTGTAGACACACTTTCAAATGTTTACAGAACGTCCTATTTATAGACAATCTGCGAACCATCATGTCCATTCGGTAAAAGGCATAACCGAATAACTAACTTTAACTAACTTCTAACTACCTTTAACTACTTAACCGCCATAACTAACTAACGGTTATAAACTATCTAATAAACATATTCAGCCCTTAGGCTTTCGTTTGTTACATAAGACACTAAACACTTTGCCTAACAAGACTTATACAATTAAAGTCCAACATTTCCCCCCTAATTGTTTAAGTCTTGTTCTTCGAATCTGCATGCTCTTCTCCGCGTTCTTCTGTTCTTTATGGCAACGTAGTCTTCAATTTTTCAGACTTAGATTCTTCAACAATCTTCAACTCCAAAAGTCCCTGGGTTATTTCCTCCTGGCCTTCTCCTTGCCTTAAGTCTCACGTTAACACTTACCAATGTTGTTGTTGTTGTCTTGCTGTCGTTACCACAAACAGTACCGAAAATTCTTCTTGTTCTCTTTGTTCTCTCTTTCCTGTCGAACAAAAATACTATCTACAACAAAACGTTGTTGTTCCTTTTCCTTTTGTCGTACACAGACTCTAACCACAACAAAAATGTTGTTGTTCCTTTCTGTCGAACGCAAATTCTGTCCGCAACAAAAACTGTACGACAGTCGCTTCTTTTCTTTTTTTACACCTTGAAACGTTTTTTTTTCCTTTCTTTTGTGTCGTTTTACTGCAGCAAACACCCACAAAAGTTCCTACGTTTCTCGTTATTCCACTTCTTATCACGAAGCTTTGTTTCCCTCTTGTGTGTCTTGATTTCGTCTCCACAAACGTCTCCTAGACCTTTCTTGTTCACGGTATCCTTCCAACCCAACTGAGTCGTTCTCGGTCTCCTTCCAAGTGATCTACGTTGTGTCTCTGTTTTTTTTACTTCGAAATCCAATTCCTTTCCTTCACACAATCATCGATACCCCTCACGGTATCCTTCACCAAACAAACGATATGTTTGTTTTGTTTCCTTATTGTTGTTGTCGTAACCTTGTGTCGCCTTGATGCGTTTTCCACAATAATCCTTGAGTACTCTTTCTTTCTCGGTTATACGTTACAAACCTTTCCACAACAACGTTTACTGCTCGCGTTTTAACCCCGCGTGCTTCCTTCCCTTTGTGTCTTGTTTAACCCGGTTTCACAAAGTTCTTAACCCACTCGTTTTTTTAATTTCTTACCAAAACGATGTGTATTTGTTTCCTGTGTCGCGTTAACAGCGAACCACAGCCAATCCTCAGCGCTTATTCTACTCTTGTTCCACGCTTCACTTGTAAACGTCAAGAGATTTCTTCCTTTTGCCTTCGTTTTCACCAACAAAGTTTTACCCCACCAATCTCGTTTGATGTCAACGTTTGCAACTTCCGTCGATTCCGGTTGTGCACCACCATCTCCGACGTGTTCCGATTGTTATTCCAAGTAAGTTCTCTTTTCCATCATACTAGAACATTACAGAAATATCAATCGTATATTTGGTGTCTTCTCCTTCCATGTTCTTCGTCCCCTTGTTTTCTGAAAACGAAAAACGCCGCTGTCCTTTGATCGCTATGATCAAAGTTGAATCAAATCCTTGCAATCTTTCTTTCTCTTTCTTTCTTTCTTTCACAGGTTTCTTTCTGTTCTTCCAGGATCTTTTAACCATGGTCTCTAATGCCACTGTAGAGAATTCGAGATTCCCATGTCCACAGGATCGAATAAACAAAAAGATTGAACAAGAATTTGATTCTATTATTTCCAACAATATAGATTACATTGTTGTGTAGACACTTTCAAATGTTTACAGAACGTCCTATTTATAGACAATCTGCGAACCATCATGTCCATTCGGTAAAAGGCATAACCGAATAACTAACTTTAACTAACTTCTAACTACCTTTAACTACTTAACCGCCATAACTAACTAACGGTTATAAACTATCTAATAAACATATTCAGCCCTTAGGCTTTCGTTTGTTACATAAGACACTAAACACTTTGCCTAACAAGACTTATACAATTAAAGTCCAACAAAACCAAAATTTCAAATAGAGGTGTAAAATCAAAGAATTTCGATAAGAGGTGTAAAATATAAAGGAATTGTGGAGGGTAGACCCACTGACCTCCTGGACCTAATGCGTTAGTCTAATTTAGGATGGTAAAGAATTAGCAATTAGTGTTTCCCACTAGCCCTTTCATAAATATATGACCTCTGTTTAGTAGAAACATGTATACATATCAACTGCTTTTTGATTACCTTCCTCAATGAACTATCATATTTGATAGTCATTTACTACTAGTAGTTAAGGTAATGGAATTGACATGAGATAATCTCACATATGTCCTTCTAGGAGTTAAGCATGAATTAATATTCATAAGCACATCCATACATTAATCGTCTGTAAGTTTGAAATGACTCTTTAGAGGAACTTACCAATAGTTCAGCACTGCTAGAGATCAATACGCTTTGTTCAGACCTAAAGTTGACTAGAACCTTACGAAGCTCCTCATAAGCAGTAAACTGAATAGCCCCATGAGTGACTTGCTGCATAATTATCAAAGGTGTTGCTTAAGTCAGGTTCATGGGATTTGTATGTAAACTTTTATGTGTAATTATCTTGGATGGATCATCAACCTATCTATCAATTGAGCTTAGTATCTATAATGAGTCACAAAGATATGATGCATCAACCAGCTGAAATATTATTTTAAGCGCTAATATACAGAACTATACCTATTTGTATCGCTAAACTTAAACGGAAAATAACAATACCAAATCTGACCAGAAAAAGACCAGGTACAAGCCCTCTGTATAATGCCTTCCATCCTTCATCTTTCACTACTGTTTTTAGCGCATCTGAAATCATAAAACAGTACTAATATCAAGCATATTTCACACCTTTCTCAAAAATAGAATGCTTTATGTCCCAAAATTAAGTACTTATGATACTCAAAATAAAATTTAATTGATTTACGTATCGAAACATATTGTCTTTTTTGTGTGTGTTTGCAGTGGTTTTTTTAAGTATCTATTTTGATACTGGTGGTAGTACATTTTACTTCAGAAAGATATCCAGGACCCTAACGCTGTAGCATAAAAACATAAAATGATTTATTACTTGGCCAGCCCAACCTCTGGAAAAGGGAGGGCTTTACCCGGTTTGGATCTGTATGGTAGTGGGTTCAAACCCTGTGGATTAGTCGGCCAAAAGGTTGGAAACCATAGTTACCGAAGAAAAATGATTTATTACTGCATGTCCAAAACTGGAACTAAGTTATGATTAGTGATATAAACTGTGAAGACAATATCCATTTTTGTGAAAGAATATAATGAAGGTCTGCATCCAGTTTATGACTGATGTACAGTGAAGCATTAGCACAAAGTTTCTTTGTTAGTACACATGTTGACTAATAGGTGCAATAAAAAACTGGATTGGTGGATTTATTGGTACAGAAGAAAGAGGAGATAATTTATCAGAAAGGACATAGTTTGCAATCCAGTATAAGATTCAGAGCAGACCATGGAAACCAGAATATGGTCGAGAATGCTCAGGAGTCTGAAGTTGTAATCTTGTTTTCAAAAGCCAAACAGGATTGGTAAAAAGACAAACCTAAAACATGCGACAAAATTTATCATAATCACAGATAGCAGCTCATTAAAAATCCTTACATTCAAGGCCCTAAACAATGAAATAAAATACAAATATGCTTACCAAACCTCCTGCTTCTGCAGCTGAAGCAAGATGAAGACCTGGGGACAGCTCGTCTCTATTCTTCAAATACCTTTGTTTAGCTTTGCTATAGCTGAGAAAAAGGATAAGATTGTGTTAACAGGTTTAATATGCATACAGCTACCCCACCAAAGTCTGATGCATGATAGAGATGAAAATTAAGATGGCATGTATTCAGAATCAGATTAAAGCCATCTCTGTCCTATCTTGTCATAAGGGCATCTATTTATGCAGTCTCTGTAGGTCCCAAAAATTGTAATATACCAATTAAATGAACAATAGAAAACTGCTATTTGATACACTTATTCTTTTAAGCACAAAACTGGCATAAGATATGTACGAGTGAACTGAAAAATGGATCCTCAACTATATGTGAACCACTAAACCTTCAATTTGAGCATCAACAGTTTATTGTGTTCACTTTCACCAAACGTGAATTAGTTAGCATGTTCATTCTACAGTGACATAATGTGGTTAAAAGATCATGTGATGAGCATATTTTTTTCGAACAGCAATTTGATTAAAAACTAGCAAGGAGCTAGAAACACATAATTACAAAGTGGAGAATAGAGTGTTACAAGAATTGCAAAACCACTCTATCCAATTAAGGGAACAATTCTTAAGTCTGCTAGAAATCCAAGTGTAAGAGTAATGTTTGATGTCGTTGAGGATTAGATCCTTATTCAGATGCTTGGAAGCAAAGACCAATTCATTTCTTGCACGCCAAAGGAACCAGAGGGTTGTGTGAATCACTGCATTAAAACAGCCTATCAGGTTTAATAAAATTGCCGTTCAAAAAAAAAAAAAAAAAAAACAGCCTATCAGGTTGGGTGTGAGATGAACATGATCAACAAGGGAGAACAATTCATTGATGGTTGAGAAGTTATCATTGGAGAGATTCCACCATCTTAAGACATCTAACCAAACTTGTTTTGCAATGTGGCAGTGAATGAATAGGTGTTCTTCCGTCTCTAAATCATCATCACAAAGAGGGCAACGAACCGAGTGAAGGTCAATACCTCTCAATTCAAGGTTGATTTTTGTCGGGAGTCTCTCTTTGGCGATCCTCCAAGAAGCTATATTGAATTTGATAGGAACTAACTTGTTCCATCTTGGATGATTTTGATCCAAAGCGATAGTAGTATTAGTAATGTGAGTCCTCAAACCTTTGACCGAAAAGCTTCTTGTATCATCAATAATACACTCCCAAATGTCACAGGAGGGCGAAAGAACCAAATTAGACAGCATGTTTGAAATATCCACAATCTCAGCTTGCTCAATATTGGATCTAATAGGCCTTGTCCATGCCCAAGTAAAGTGGAGATTAGGGGGTAAAATGTTGCTGGAATGGACAGGGGTGTTAGGGCTTAGAGTATTTGCATCGCTTGGTCCATTAGTAGTATCAAGAACCCGATCACAAACCAAGCAATTCGGTTGATTGTCTAACCGAAAAATGTGAGGGAAAGTTTCTTTTAGAGTAGGACCGCCCAACCAATTATCCAACCAAAAACGTGTAGACTCCCCGTTACCAATCTTTTTCTTGAAGATCAAGGGCAAGTTAATCCCATAGTCATTGAGAAGGTCATCCTTAAGCTTAGCAATTCGATACCATGGACCTGATTTACTTCGAATCAAGGATGTATCATGTAGACCTCCTTGAGGACCATGAATGGAGAGAATAACTTTGCACCATAAGGCATTATCTTCAATCAAGAATCTCCACCACCATTTGGCCAACAAAGCTTGGTTGCTTACTACTAAGCTACCAATTCCGAGACCACCTTGTTTAGGAGAAGAGATGACCTTATCCCAAGCAATCCAAGGAATTTTATAAGAATCCGAAGACCCACCCCAAAAGAATTTCCTACGGATACCTTCAAGCTTATTAATAACCGTTTTAGGTGCCTTAAAAGTAGAAAAGTAATACACCCCCAAACTTCCCAAGACGGATTTGCATAAGGTTAAACGACCACCAAATGAGAGGGTTCTTGCTTTCCAACTAGATAAACGCTGATGAAATCGATCAATTAGGGGGTCCCACTTTGCACATCTTGCCATGTTGGCGCCAATGGGAAGACCCAAGTAAGTACACGGGAAATGAGAAGGAACACACCCGATAGCGGTAGCAAAAGAGTTGAGCTCAAGTTGGGAGGTACCAATGCCAAAGAGTTTGCTCTTGTTGAAGTTAACTTTGAGGCCGGATGCTAGATGGAAGCAAGTGAGGATTCTAGACAAGTTCTCAATATTAGGCTTAGACCAATCACCCAATATAAGTGCATCATCCGCAAATTGGAGGTGAGAAACATGGACCTTATTAACTCCTACTTCTACTCCATGGAAGAAGTTTTTATTTTTAACTTCAATAAAGGCTACATTAAGAGCCTCGATTGCTAAAATGAAAAGAAGTGGAGAAAGTGGGTCACCTTGGCGAATAACACGATGTAACTTAAACTCTGAAGTAGGTGACCCATTAATGAGAACCGAAGCGAATGCCGAATCAAGGCAAGAATGGATCCATTTCCTCCACTTATGGCTAAATCCCATTTGAGACATAGTAGAATCCAAGAATGACCAATTTAAGGTATCAAAGGCCTTCTCAAAGTCTACTTTGAGCATGAAAAGCTTTTTTTTCTTCAATTTAGCCTAAGAAATAATTTCATCTACCATGAGTGGCCCATCAATTATTTGGCGACCCTTGATAAAGGCCATTTGAACTTCACCAACAACTGATGAAATGACATTAGCAAGCCGGTTTGCAAGAACTTTTGCAATGATCTTATATTGGCAACCGATTAGACTAATTGGTCTAAAGTCACCAATAACAATCGGGTCATCAACTTTAGGCACAAGAGTGAAAAAGGAGGAATTACAACCTCTTGGGATGCAAGCCGTGGTCTCGAATTCTTTAACAAACGAAAGGATGTCTCCACCAATAACATCCCAATACTTCTTGAAAAGCTTAAATGTAAACCCATCCGGACCGGGGGCTTTATCACTACCACAATTCCAAACCGCGTCTTTTATTTCGTCATCACTAAAAGGTTGATCAAGGTATGACGAATCACTTGAAGAGATTTGCTTGAAGAGGTTACTCGAAAAGCTTGGCCTTGGAGTGTGATCCTTACTGAATTTTAATTCAAAAGAGTGTAAGACATGACTTTTGATGCAAGTCGGATCCGTTACCCTAAGACCCTTGAATATTTAGGCCATTGATTCTAGAGCGATTTATCTTGTTATTGATTATCCCATGGAAGAAACGTGAATTTTCATCGCCTTCTAGAGCCCATTTAGACTTAGATTTTTGTCTTAGGTCTTTAGCCTTGCCATCTTTCAAAGTACCTAGATCTTTAACCAACATAGCCCTGGTAATTACCTCATCAGAAGTAAGAGGACCAATTTCAGCTTTGATGTCAATGGAGGAAATTTTTTCTCGAAGCGAGGTAGGAGAGGCTGTTTCAAGGGAGTTTACCTCTTTTCTCCAATCCTTGAGATTCGATTTAAGTAACTGGAGTTTCTTTTTAAAGACAGTGGCCTTAGTAGAATTAACCCATGAACCTGAAGAGGACCAAGAGTTACAAAGAACGGATTCAAAGTCTTTACTGAGCATCCAACTGTTATAAAACTTAAAGGGCACTCGTCCATAATCTAAAATAGAATTTTGGAGGAGCATTGGAGAGTGGTCAGAGAATTCCCTTACCAAAGCAAGAACGTGTAAGGAAGGCCAATTATCCAAAAATTGGTGCGACACGAGGAAACGATCCAACTTACTTAGCTTGGATCCTTGATTGTTCATACGCGTGAATCGCATGCCGCCTAGAGGAAGATCAGTGAGCCCAGAATCTGATATGAACTTATTAAAGAGTGAAGCGCCCCTTCGACAAAAATTTGTACCCATTCGTTCGGACTCATTTCGGACTTCGTTGAAGTCACCAAAAATAATGGAGAGTGAGTTATGTTGAGTAATGAGATTGTTAATGGTGGACCAAAGGTGTTTCTTTTTGTGGAAACACTGAGGCGCATAAACAACAATAATAGTACAAGGGCTGTCTAAGGGTCTCCAGGTTCCCGTAACTGCAAGATAACCATCTCCCTCCATAACATCGGCCATGGTGAACCATAATGTGTCCCAAATGGCAATTATACCGCCTGATTTACCGTCTGATTTCTTAAAAGCATACCCAAACGAGGTATTCCCCCACAATGATTGAATAAGAAATTGATCTACATTTATCGACATTGATTCTTGAAGGCCTAGGAATTTAACTTTGTGGTCGATACAAAGTCTTTTAACCCATCTTTTTTTATGATCCTCCCCCAGGCCCCGCACATTTAAGGAAAGAAAATTCATAAATTACATTTGAATTCTCCTTGAGTTAAAACATCAGCCACAGCAATGTCTTTGTCCCTCATGTCAAAACCAATCTCATTTCCCAAATGTATAATACGATCAACTTCATTGGAACCCGAGGTTGCTGAAGAACATGGTTTAGAAAGGATTCTGATATTGCAACGTCTTATCAGTGAGAGGGAGTCGGTGACCCCTGCCATATCAGATGATGATCTTGCGGTGCGATGTGTTGTTTGTGAGGTAGTTTTGCTTTTACTCTTGTTATCCCTCCCCTTACTCACATTTGAGTTAATGCCTTTAATCGAATCGATAAGCCTTAGAGAAGCGAATCTTTTTGTTCTTTTACGATGATGGTGAACAAGGGAAGATGGAGCTGGGGGGACAGACTTACCTCTTCTTGAGTATTTGATGAGTGAAGTTGTTATAATGGGTTTTGTTGGTTGAGGCCTAATAGATGATTGAGGGTTGTTAGATGAGTTTAATGGGCTAGTGGGTTTTACACAATTTGGGCTTGAATTGGTGGGTGTGGATCCACAAGTCTTTTTACTAACAGGGGTTTCTAGGGAATCTTGTTTGGTATTTGACTTCACGTGTGTGGCATAGTTATCTTTTTCTGCAACTTTGGCAGGTGTTTTTTCACGAGGTGTGTCAGACATGGGAGAGAGGTTATTGACGTTGACTTCACACCCTATAGGTGAGGACGACCCTTCCTCAGAACAGTCCACTTTTGCTTTGCCATGTTTCTGTCACCACCAGTACTTTCCATAAATGGGATTCCGTTTGAAAATGTTTCTGGGATGAAGCCACCACCTGTTTCATGACCGTTATTCCCATCACCATGGTCATCATCGCTGGAGTCTGCTCCGTCATCAAACCAGGTTTGGGTTTTGTTATTTGGTTCAGTTGATGAGGTATCCGATGGAGAAAGAAAGAAATAGCCATTAAAGAGTGAGTCAATATCGCCGTCACTTTCCTGAACACGTATCGGGAAAAGTTCGTTGCCAATCGGAATTTTAAGAGATTCCATAATAAAATCAGCCTGTTTGGTGAGAATACAAACTTTCCCAAAGGACCTGTTGAATTGCCTATGGCAACACTCATCGGGGATAAGGATTTTTCCCCAAAGTTCCGCAATGGCCGAGAAGGATTCGGTGCCCCAAAGTTGTGGTGGGAGGCCATAGATTGTCAACCATGTTATACGGTCAGTGATTCGGGTGTTATTGTTCCAGGGTTTGAGGGATTTAAAATGTGTTAGGAGGATCGGGTTGTTTAAGGCATTGCTTGAGGTTGTACTGTCTTGAAACAAGATGAGAAGGTGAAGCCCACCTAAGTACTTGATACTAAAGTCAGTGAAACCTTGATCAAGAAGGATATTGTGGGTAATAGCAGCACCTTCAAATGATTTAAGCTCACATATGACAGAAGATAGTGGGGGATTGATTGGTGTGGTTGGGAAGGAGAGGTATGGGTTGGGAGGTGGTGGTGGTGGTGTTGGTCGGAGGTTATTAGGAGGAGGCGGTGGTGGGTGGCGAGTGTTGGAGGGTGGAGGTGGGGTGTGATGGTCTGAGTTCCGAAGGGTGTTGGCATATGAAGGTTTAGTGATGTTGAAAGCAACAGAGGGTTTACGATACGGGTTAGGTAGTTGTGCTTTGGTTTCGTTAAGTTTACGGTATGATTGAGGTGCAGTAGGTTGACGTTGAAATTTGGCAATGTAACATATCAGTTTTTGAGACCCCAAGCATATGTTGTTAAGAACTTTCTCAAAAGCCAGTTGGTCTTTGATTCCGAGAAACCTACAAAACCCAAATCTTTTCCCAGAACTGTTTCTTTTCATTGGAATGAATACATCATCAGCGTAGCCATATCGGGCAAACACTTCCTTCATGATGATATGGTTCCAGTTGGTAGGGAAATTCGTGAAATAGTAGGTGGTTGATTGGAGGTTGTTGTATGTGTTAGGGAAGGCAGATTTGTGTTTGCCATGAGAGATGGGGTTGCGATGTCTTTTACGGTTCGTAACCGTCTTCCATTCCGGCTCAATATTTTCTCTCACCATTGACTTTTTGAGAGAAAAAGTCATACACACACTTTTTTCTTGTTTCTTCATGTGATGAGCAGATATCTTTATTTCAGGAGATTGATGATAGAACAACTAGGAGATTGATTGATTGTTAAAAGACCATCACCAAATGGTCTAGTGGTAAGACACTTGACCTCCTCACAAGAGGTCTAGGGTTCATTTGGGGGTGACTAAGGAAAGGTCGGAAACGGTCACAGGGATACCTTAATTAGGCTGCGTACATTTGAGTCAAAGACTTGTCCACCCCAAGTTAACTTGAATAGGGAAACACCTATCCATTTACCCATGTTTATTGGTGATAGAACAACTCTTGCAAAGATTTAATGAAAACTGAAGTTTTTGTTCTTGATTTAGAGAAAGAGAAACATGCATCAATGCTATAGACAGATGCAAGTCCTATTGTAGAGGGTTCAACTAATAGGGTAAATGTGGTAAAACTAAGTATGATGGAGTATGATGAAACGTTCATAGCATGTTTAGTGATAAGTAAACAAAATCATTATATTTGACTTACAAGTAAAAATATAAACCCCAAGAGATAGTTGAGCCGAGCACAGCAGGATAAAAGCCAGCATAGAGCCCCCTGAGTCCCTAAAAAAGATAATAATCATAAACTTCACAAAAATTAAATCTTTGTCATTAATAATCATCTTATACTCCTCTTTGGCGCTTTCCTAACCGTTAGTGAACCTTTTTTTCCTTGTTCTTTTTAGATCAATCATGTCAAGTAACAGAATCCAAAAAAAACTAATGTTTTTACTTAAAGGAAAAACATATTAAAATATGAGGAAACCTAGATTGGCGTGATTTATTGAGTTACTCTAATGATTCTCAAAAATGCTACTGTACTACACGTTATTTAGAGGGTCCTTGGATTTGCTTATTTTTTCTCTTTATCAGCTTATTTGAGCAGATACACAGTTTGAAGTTTTGATCTTCCAAGCTGCTTCTGTTCATCTGCCTATTATATGAGATGAAAACAAAAATACTTTTTACCATCATATCTAATCTAAAACACATCATAACTGGATTACGCAGAAAGTTTCTAATCAACTAAGCAAATCCAAAGTTCCAAACACTAGTTTCCTATAAGAAGCTTACAAATGCTGATTTATTATAAGCAGAAAAAAAATAAGCCATCCCAAACACCGTCTAATTAAAAATGGCGAGCAGAACACAAGAGTAAAACAAGTATAGTAATAGAATGAAATAGTTCCGCAAAACAAATCCTCAAATGTGAGAGGTCTCATGTTCAATTCCAGCTAGGTGCAAACAAACAACCCGGCTGAAAAGGGAGGGCTTTACCCGGTTTGAGTCTGTGTAGTGGTGGGTTCAAACCCCGTGGCTTAGTCAGCCAAAAGGTCGAGACCATGGTTACCCAAAACAAGAAGCCAAACTTCAAGTCTCGTTACTAGTCATATCACACAACCTAAACTCCCAATCTTCAACACTAGATTAAAAACATACAAAAACCACTCTAATTCAAACAATTTCAAAACGAAACGCTACATTTCGAGATTAAGCCTATACCATAACCGAAAAACGCAAGAGTAAACATTAAGAGAAGCAAATAGTATCTAAAAACAAATTAACCTCTGATCGAGCAATAGTGAATAAAGCATGAGGAGTGTTCTTATAGCTCGGAAGAAGCGGATTCCGTCCATCATTAACTGTAACAATAACAAAACTTATTAGTAATAAATATATAAACTACTAACTGAATTGAATAAAAATGGTACCTTGGAATCTGGTACGAACGACGTCAAGAGGATGTGAAAAAGTGACGGTAGCAAGGCCAGCGGCGGATCCTGCGGCGGCGTTCTGCCATTGCCAGTCAACCGCCCACTTTGACATGGCTGTCATTTTTTTTTATTATTATTCCGGTGATGGTTAGTTAGTTAGTAAGTTGCTTATTTTGGTGGTGAGAATAACAGAATTTTTAGTTTGGTTGGCAAGTTTGGTATAAAGAATATAGCTGTAAATAGAATAACTTTTTTTCTTCTTCTTTTTAGTTAGATTCTTGGAGTGTTTAAAGGATTTCTCCGAGTGTTTGGCGCGAGAGATTGTGAAATATGATGGAGATTACAGATTGTTTTATTGAAAAAATAAATTTTGGTCAAAAAATAATTTTTGTTTGGTTGAGAAAGATCATGGATTATTTTAGAAAAATAACTTCTCAATAAATAAATTCTCAAAGATTGCGGAGATTATTTTTTAGAAATTGTGTCATTTTACATTTTTAATCTAAAAGTACAGCTAGTTTGTCAAACACTACTACAAAATAAACTAAAATTAAAATTTTTTCAGTGCGAGCATCAGCATCAGTAACAACTATTTTTGCGAAACATACTTTGGCAAGTGTCAAATTTTTTAAAGAGTCGCCCGAGTCAAGTCTTTTTCTTTTTGTGTTTATGGGACATAGTTTTCAAAATTAGGGCATAGCATATAAGTTAACTTGAAGCCCCGAATTAATCAATAACAGAAGAATAAAAACATATTTCTACAAATTAGAAATCTATAAAACAAAACGATAAAGAAAATTGAATTGCTAAAAGCTTGACTAGGATTCATGGAAGAGACCTTTACTTGAACTACATATTCGGTGACACTAGAGTCTCAACATATATCGTACGCGATTCTTCTGTATCTTTCAACAAACTCTCCTTGCGTAAACACGCATAGCTTGCTGCAAAATCTTTCATGTCGATTATGTAAAAAAGGCCTTTCTTGTTCTCGGCAATCGCGAACCAGTTCTCATTTCTTGACATGGAGACCTTCCTAATCTTTGAAAAAACCTTCCTAATCCTTGAAAAATTGTATTTTTCAAAAGAAAAAGCCTTAACCTTTACCCACCCATCATCACCATCCATCCTCCATGTACCAGCTTCCATGTTAGAAAGGTAATGGCTTCCTTGTGGTATATAGGATACACACAAGTGAACGCAGCCATCCAAAACCACTAAACTTGCCTTTTGACTCGATGAAATTGGAACAGGTGGAAATTGTTTTTTCCTAAACTTTTCCGACTTGACATCGAAACAAATAATGCATCTTTGATTTGCATACCTTTCCCAAACCACAAAATAAAGACATTGGCCTAACAAAGTAGCCGGGGTCCAAGAGTAATCGGATCTATGGTCAATGTTATCAACTAAATATTCAATCTTTTTCCATGAATCCATCTTTAGGGAATAGACATAGGCCCCCAAGAAACCCTTTGAAACAATAATATGCAAAAGCTTGTAATCATCATTGAAAGAGTCCATATAGAAACCAAGCACATCAGAATAGCGATTGTAGAAATGAGGAGAATATGAGTTTTCTGGCAACGACTTGAAGGCACCAGTCAAAGGATTCCACAATGCTAGCTCTTTTGTTAGCGGTGAGGCTAAACACACCAAACCATCAAAGCTTGATAATACATACAGACTATTGAGAAAACTATGTGGATATGGGAGAGAACTATACGTAACTTCCCTGACGGTAGTAAAACCAACATTGGGAGCATCACAATCAACAGCACGCAATGTAAGTTGTTTGTTACTTTTCTTTAATAATAAGGGATCAAATATGAGAAGTTTATGGCTGCGATTTACATGTTGGTGGAGGTGTATCTTGGCAAACTTAGGCGTCGATAAGTAAGACTCCCATTCTTTGCAAACACACATGCAACCAATGGACTTTGTGGGAAGTTTTGGTAATATATTCGTTAGTATTATATCCGATGGAAACGCACCTGTGAATGGTGTAATTGTATCTTCTACCACAAACTCCCAAAGATCTATGAGTACCTTCGTCAAAACCACTGCATATAACATGTAAGGAATAAACCTCATTCTCTGAACAATAATTTTTTTCTCAAACAATACACCTGCTTCGCATATCCCAGTTTTTTTTATAGCAAATTGTATACTATATTTTTAGCAAACCAAAGTAAATGCTAGTTAAATTGAGCCGGTACCCTAGCTTTGTAAACAAGTCATACTTTTGTTAGCTGAGCATTTTACCACTTTACCCATGAAAATATATTGTTCTAATTAATTGGCCGTGATGACATTGTATTCCATGTAAAGATAAATATAACTTATTTTTTAATATTATTGTATTTGATAACTGTATTTATTGACTACTGTTAAATATTAGTAGTAAACTTAAACATTAGGGACTTAAGTGTACTTTATAATTAGATTAGGTGGTAGACTAGAACTAGGTTAGTTAGCTTGGAGTGCAAGGCAAGCTAGGTTTCCACCTCCTCATCTCTATATAAATAGAGATGAGGGGATGCTAGTTATTTATTCTTCTTCCTCGTTGTAATAGCTTTATTAGGTGTTTTAATAAAGGTTTGGTACGAGGGTATATCGTGTGCAATATTCTAGTCGGTTCTTCGTGTCTCTCGTGTTTGCTACTTGTGCTCGATACAACTTGCGATCTAGCGTTCCGCGATCGAACTTCGGGTTTGTTGTCGAGGTATTTTCCAACAAGTGGTATCAGAGCCGCGGTTATTGTGGTCATCGAAGTTCGAGTGCTAGATCGAGTTTTCGAGGTTCGGTTTCGGGTTTCGAATCGGTTTTTTGAGTAGCGATCGATTAACGAGAGGTTGAAGACAGGTTTTTATAAGGTCTTTTTTTTATTATTAAAACCAACGTGAAAGTTATAAAGGTGTGGGATCTAGTTTGAATTTTTCCCACGTAAAATTACTACAAAAGGTGACTAAATAGTTGTTTCTTTTGAAGGTTTTGGTTTTAATAATAAAAACAACTTCAATTATCGTCTTTTCGGATTTTGTAAAAGTCGATTAAAGTGAAGGGGCTAGCTTGTTGCGTTCTATTTTTAAATTCTTGTGGTCCAAGTTTGATCGTGGTTAGCTTGGGTTTCAAGTTTACGATCGGGTTTACTTGTTCGAAATCGAAGGTTTAGGGTTATTCTAATTAATTCGATTTGCAAGAAGGGTTTATAGCAACAAGAGGAATAGTGCACACGGCTTGTGAGGCTTGTCGGTAAAGTTGGTTAAGAAACAACTTGACAAGGTTTTTAGCAAGGTATAAGAAGAATGGCTAGTTCTATAACTAGGTTTGACATCGAAAAATTCGATGGGAAGAATGACTTCGGGTTATGGCAAATAAAGATGCGTGCTTTAATGGTACAGCTGGGATGTGATGCTGCATTAGAGACATTACCCGCGGACATGGAAGCAGGTGAAAAGGCTGCTTTGATGAAGAAAGCATACAGTACCTTGATTCTATGCTTGGGAGACCGGGTTTTACGAGAAGTTACCAAGGAAACATCTGCTGCAGGAATTTGGACGAAGTTGACTAGTCTGTATATGACTAAGTCCTTAGCAAACAGACTGTATCTGAAGAAGAAGTTGTACACTTACTATATGAGTCCAGGTACGAAACTGGGTGATCATATAGATGAGTTTAATAAGTTGATACTTGATTTGGCGAATATTGATATCGAGATTGAGGATGAGGATCAGGCACTTATGTTACTTACGTCGTTGCCATCATCTTACGAAAACTTTGTGGAGACATTGTTGTATGGGAGGGAATCCTTGACAATGGAGGATGTTCTAGCGACTCTGAATTCAAGGGAGTTAAAGAAAAGAACTGAAGGCACAAAGGAAGAAACTGGTGACGGGTTATATGTAAGGGGAGGGTCAGATCATTCAAGGAAAGCTCATTCTGGTGGAAGTTCGCGGTTCAAATCAAGGGGTGGAACTGGTAAACTCAAGTGCTTCATATGCCATTCAGAGGGTCATCTGAAGAGAGACTGTCCAATGAAGAAGTCAAGTGGGGTCATCAAGAAGGGTAAGCATGATCAGGATTCTGATTCTTCTGATGACGAGGGTAACACCTACTTTGGAGAAGCCTTGGTGGTAGTCGGGAATGATGAGATGACTGAATTGGTAATGGATTCAGGTGGGTCTTATCATATGACACCTAGGAGGGACTTCTTGTATGACTTCAAGGATATTGATGGTGGTTCGGTTCAGTTAGGTGATAACAGGATATGCACTATCAGAGGGACAGGAAAAGTGAAGATACAGTTGCATGATGGTTCAAGCTTTATACTGGAAGATGTTAGGTATGTTCCAGGGTTAAGAAAAAGCTTGATTTCATTGGGTACTCTTGAAAAAGAGGGTTATACTGTGAAGATGCAGATGGGTAGAGTCAAGGTGATCAAAGGTTGTCGGGTTATGATGACTGGGATCAGTAGAAATAACTGTGTGTATACTTTGGAGGCAAAAGTGACGACTTTTGGTGTACAAAAGCATGGAGGTTCAAAACAAGTTGGGTTCAAGCAACTTGGTCATAAACAAGTTGGGTTTAAACAACTTGGTCCTCGTGTTAAAACAGGAGTCCATGGAGTACAGGTTAATGAACGTGTTTGGTTTGAGGTGGAACTGCAGGGAGCTCACGGGAATCGTGAAGCTGAGGTTGTTCAGGTTAGTAACGATGATGCTGCAGTGGCTCAAAGAAAGTTGGAGGAAAAGCAACTTGAAGAAAAGACAAACACGGGCTGCTTGGTAAAGGAGCAGGAAAAGGTACACCTTGGTATAAAGGTGGGGGCGGACATTACGGTAACCGGAGTACCTGGTCAAGAGGGTGCAGAGGGTAATGCTGCTGAAAAGAAGAAAATGAAGGAGTCTACAGAAGCTAATCATGGAAAATTACTAAAGTACAATGCCTGGTCGACAAGGTGGTCCCCGGTTCGAGGTTCCAGCACGAGGAAAAGATGCTGAGTATCGATTATGTTTAATTGTTACTCCTAAGGTGGAAATTGTTAAATATTAGTAGTAAACTTAAACATTAGGGACTTAAGTGTACTTTATAATTAGATTAGGTGGTAGACTAGAACTAGGTTAGTTAGCTTGGAGTGCAAGGCAAGCTAGGTTTCCACCTCCTCATCTCTATATAAATAGAGATGAGGGGATGCTAGTTATTTTATTCTTCTTCCTCGTTGTAATAGCTTTATTAGGTGTTTTAATAAAGGTTTGGTACGAGGGTATATCGTGTGCAATATTCTAGTCGGTTCTTCGTGTCTCTCGTGTTTGCTACTTGTGCTCGATACAACTTGCGATCTAGCGTTCCGCGATCGAACTTCGGGTTTGTTGTCGAGGTATTTGATAACAGTATTTATTGACTACAATTCAATGATTTTTGTTGCCTATATACTAAGTTAGTAAACAAACATGACTCGATCAAAATAACTTGTCTTCCTAGTTCTTTAGTATCATAATGTAGTAAACAAAATGATGAAATTTGATTGCTATTAGATGACATTTTCCCTTATCTAAACGATTGCCAAAATCCAAGGCATGGTACAACTTTGACGACATAAATTACAACTTAACGCACAAATAGTATTAAAAAAAACGACATAAAAATCAACTGATCAAATACACATTATAACATCAAAACACAATTAAGTATAATTCTTTCATCATAATATCCTTTTTTTAATTGTTGACTCTCCTGCATATCTTTCTGATTTGACCACTTTTACCAGTCAATGGAGTAATATTTCCCATTTTAACCATTGACTTTGCAAATTGCTGGAAGAAAAGCTCTTGATTTGCAGCATATTGCTTCACATACTGCATTGTTTGTTGGTTTTGAGTGAACAATATTTCATCTGAGCTTAGAAGGCCCTTAGCAGCTATTAAGTTCTTGTAGTAATTGTTATCGAATTTTGTTGGTGACACTGGATCCATGACAAAGAGGTTCTGATCACCCCCGGATCTTGGGCAGTTTTGGCGTAGTTTTGCAGCGTATGATTGGTCTAGTGACAAGTCTGGCTTCCCGTTGCCAGTGTTGTTGTATAGCCTTTGTCTGAAACTGGTGCACCTAGCGTTTCCAATTGTGTGACTTCCTGCAAGAGTTAAGCACAAAGAACTCATCACGGGACTGTTTTTGAGAGTTTCCAAGTAGCTTTTATAAATCAGTCAATCATGTTTAAAAAAAAAAATTCAGCCTGATATGGTACTATACGTACATATAGGCCGGGTGAAAATAGGTTTAGAAAAAAGGGGTGTACATTTTTAGGACAGATTTCAAATGGGTTGGATTGATTAATACTCTGTAAAACAGAAGCTTTTGCACAATTTTTGAACCATTCAATCAGTAGTTAGCTTATAGATTTTCTAAATTTATTCATTGGCCTGTTAATATATATATATATATATATTAACTATAGACTAAATTAATCCAATTACTCGTATAAAATTAGAGTCCCTAAATGCTTAGAACGTACCAGAAAGTGTAACAAAATCAACAATGTCAAGACCCTTTAGCTTAAATTTGGTGAGAATGGTCTGGAAAGTGTTGTTTGGAGCTGGAATGTTTTGGTTAGAACCACTCAAACTTGCACCTAATGAGTCCCTTCTGCCCAATGGGACTTCCCAACTCGGTCCACCAGTCTGCACAAGTTCAAAACATGTTAATTTACTTCTGTAAAAAAAAAAAAAAAAAAAAAAAAAAATGCATTTACAGTTTTAAGGTACATAATAACATAATAGTAATTTGTTGTGGTTGAGTTAGTATGTGGTACCAGAACAGTTGAGTCTCTAGCTGCTAGAGCCATGATATCGGCACATGAGACGGTTTGAGGGCATGCCTTCTCCAAAGCTGCTTTAATTTGGTCAATGACTTCAAAGCCACGAGCTGAGTTGCGGTTAGGTACGGACCCCTTCTCGCTAATTATGGTTCCACTGTTGTCGAGAAGTATTGAAGCATCACACCCCTATATATATGATCGATCATTTGGTTAAAATAAAAATGTACGTACTTATTTTGTCACACTTTTAGCATTTTAGTTAGTACTCGTATTATTTATATAAATTAAACGGACCAGCTTCTTAATTAAGACACCTAAGTTATCACTAAGCTCATAGTGATGTTCTTGTCGTATGAAGGTTATTGTGGTAACTAAACAATGGAAACAATACATCCGTACACTTAAACTTTTAGTTAAATGTAGGTACAAGCTAAATAGTATGTTGCTGGTTAATGGCAGACTTAATGGTCATGTTCGAAATAATTTTGTGTCTCGCTAAAATAAAGTCCATTTAATGGCGACGTATAGCATTAATTTACTTGTAGTGACAAAATGTATTTGGAGTAAAGAACAAACCTTGACGAAACAATCATGGAAATGAAGCCTGAGCAACGAAGCAGCCATACGAGCCTCTTTTGCTACAGCCTTTGCGACAACAGACTGAACAATGTTCTTAGCCTGAGGACATGAGTGGTCATAGAACTGAGGGTAGAGGTAAGATGCATTGGCTATAGCCATGACAGAAAGGAGAACCATGAGCATGGTGATCGACCGTTCCATTGTGTTATGATGTGCTAGCTTGCAAGGTAAACACTATGGTCAATGAAAGACTTGTTTGTTGTAGTTTGTGATGGAAGTGGAGATCCAGATTGAAGTATTTATAGACAAGATTTGTGGGATGTGTATGATTAAACAAAAGAGTTGTTGCTTTTAAAACAATCAACAATTGTTAAGTTATATACCAAAAGCTTGTGTCTCAATGATACCTCATGTTGTGTGAGAAGCTCCTCAACTAAATGGTTGCAAGTTCAAGTACTGCCTAGCACATGTAAGATAGATTTGTGGTGTAAACATTGTGAGATAGTTAAAATTGCCCTTAAGGGTCACATCAAAACCACAAGTTCGCATGTATAATTATTATCCGCTATACACCATCCCATTGCGCGGGTATTCGTCTAGCTAGTTTTAATAACACAAATTTACTTTTCAAGTTTTATATTTGGCTTCATCGTTATGATTAAATAACATACATGTGTTTAATTATAAATTTTAAAGTAATTACAAAGAAGGTGACTTTATTTACCTTTTCCTTTTTGGTTAATTTAATTGATTTGGACAGAATTAGTTAACTTTGATTCATGCATGCATTACTAAAAAGAACGTTGAAAACTACGTTATCATGTTTAAAAGTTATAAATAATTGATGCAAACAAGTGATGGTGGATATGAGTTGGTCAACCAAGACTTCAAAACATATTTGTTTTATTTTTTTATTTTATTATTATTTTTTTTTATATATATATTGAAAAAGAATGATGAAGATGGAGTGGATTTACCTACTATGTTGACAAAATGGTCGTATACTCACATGCTATTTGGTTAATGTTGATTATAGCCCAGAGGTATGTAACCACAGGAGTCGTCAAGTGGTAACATGTTAGTATGAAAGATCTCAAGTTTAACTTTTGTCTGGTGCAAACAATCTTAATGGATAATGCCAACCTTCTCAAAAAGAGGAGAGCGTTACCGGCCTACTACTTACCCAATGTATGTCTATTCGGTGGTATGCTCAAAACCTCATATATTAGTCGCCGAAGACCAAAAAATTGTAAACCATGATTACCGAAAAGATATTCAAACAAGATACTAGTATTTAACAGTAGACACAAATATTACGTGTGTGAGAGTGAGAGGGAAAGTGATCGATATGGCTTATAGTTCCCTAGTAAATATTTTAGATGTTTCTTCAAAAAAAGAAAATTAGATGAAAAATATTACAAAGACAAAGATGAGAGTCTCATTAAAAAAATGGGAAGTGATTTATATATTCTCAATTTTTATTTGCATACTATAATATACAAATAATTATATATTATATAACAGAGCGTCACAAAACGACGCCAGTAACGTCGTATTGGGCTGCCTGTTTTTGGGCCGTTGCGTATTTTCTGCCCGTTTATTTACCCTGGTCGAGTCTTCGTCTTAGCTTCTTTATTGAGACACGTACCAGTTGGAAAATAGTTGTACATGTCTTCTCCCCGTGCTTTTACCGGTAGTTGTGCAAATCTTCTTCGTGTGATTTTATCGGTAGTTGTGCAAACCCTAAAGACCGTTGTCCCGGCGAACCCAGACGATAGTAGGTTTGTATATTTCTTGCTTATGGTTTATGTGTGGATGCTGCATATGCTTTTTTTTTTTTTTTTTAATGCGTTTGTCTGATTTGTGTGTTTAAGTATGAGAACTAAGAGTAAAGTTGTCCGTAGAAATAGTTGTAACCAACCATTAGAGAGAGACGTGTCTGTTAGGGGTGACACTGGTGAAGGGTTAGGCCCTGGTGGTCTTATAGATGTAGCTACTGATTTAGATGCTAATTGCGGTGGTGGCTTTGTAATGATTGATACGCCAACTTCGTTTTGGGAAAGTATAATGGTCCCTGCCTGTGACGTTGCTGAATTCATGAATGTCGACGATTCCTTATGTTATACTGAAGGCTTGCGTGGCATGCCTACAAGATCTTCGAATGGTATATTGATTAACGAGCCCCCGCAGGGTTCTCAGTGTACCTTCTCGGATCCTACGAATGTCGCCGAAAAGGGAAACAGAAGGTGGATGATGTGTCGCCGTCGATAATAACTGGTAGGGTTGGTAGGGTATATTTGCTGATTGCCGGTTGTTCATATCTGTATTTTATTGATGCCTATACTCTGTCTGATGCGTTATGCATTTCTAGGTTCGTGTTGTATGAATACAAATGTTCCAACGCATTCGGGAACTGGCCAATCTTCCGGTAATGTTGCGTATGTTTTTTTTTTCTTTTTATTTGTTTTCTAATGTTTTCGTTGGTTTTTATAGTAATAATTGGTTACGTGCCGTTGTTGTGACAGCCGATTTTGGAGCAGAAAATAGTAATGCTTTCGTTGCGAATACCATCGATGGTCAGTCGTAATCTTTCATTGATAATGTTGGTTTACATGTATTATTTCTTCGTATGCCTCAACTTTTGTTTCTTTGATTTTCAGTTGGTACGGGCGTCTGTGATACTTGCGATACTTCTCAACCTTTGCGTGCGCATTCATCAACTATGTATGGATGTAAGTACAATGTCATTTCTTAGCAAAATGTTACGTCTGTTTCATTCTTCATTTTTCTTCTTATTTGTTTGTTAATGTTTTTGTTGGTTTTTATAATAATTGGATACATGATCTTGCTGTGACAGCCGAGATTCGAGTAGGAAGTCCTAATGGTTTCGGTGCAAATACCAGCGATGGTCAGTCGTAATCTTTCACTTATAGTGTTGGTTTAAATATATCATTTCTTTGTATGCCTCAGTTTTTTTTCCTTTTATTTTCAGTTACTACGCCTGCCTATGATACTTGCTACACATCTCAATCTTTACGCGTGCATTCGTCGACTGCTTATGAATGTGAGTATAGTGTTGTTTCTTAATAGGTACATATAACCGTTTTCTTTTCTCACCTGCCGTTGGTTTCACAGTTGAATTTCAGCATCCTGCTACTGGACTTTCTAACTATAACGACCATCCTGAACATGCGTCCTCCACTGCCGGTGTCGTTCGTCAAACGCCTGCCAATCCTATATCCATTACTAGGCGGGCGATACCTCACAGAAGACAAAGGCGACCGCCTGCAATGACACCTTCTACTATCCAAGAACGTACAGGTATCGTCGATTATGCGTTCTTTCTACGTGGGTCTTTCTTTCTGCTTTTCTTTTGCGTTGTCATTTGCTTTTAACCTTTTTTTTTTTTTTTTAATTTATTATTTATTTATTTATTTATTTATTTTTTGGTTTTTTGCAGGGCCACCAGATGCGTACGTATCTTTAGGGTCATGTAACAGAATCTGTCGCCATTGCAAGGCGCTGTTTTGGTTTGAAGAAAGGATCAAACAGGGAGGACGGAGGTTTCCCACCTATCATAGGTGTTGTATGGGTGGTCAGGTGGTTTTGCGGCGACAATCCGAATACCCTGCCTATATCAAGCAGTTGTTCACAGATCGGCACTTCATAGAGAATGTCAGAGCTTATAACTCAATGTTTGCTATGACTTCCTTAGGAGCTCAGATTGATGAATCAGTTAACAGAGGCCGTGGCCCATATGTCTTCAAAATATCAGGACAGATTTATCATTGGATAGGTGCCCTTTGCCCGCCTGAGAACACTGATCCGCGCTTCTTACAGTTGTAAATCTATGATACACGGAATGAAGTGCGAAATCGGCTAAGACATTTTGACGATGGTGGTCAAACTTTAAGGCCAAAAATTGTTGATGGTTTAATTCACGTTCTGGATGAACATAATCAGTTAGTTCCGATATTTAGGACAACAAGAGACCTGCTAACAGTTGAGGACGTTCCCGAGTTCAAGATACGATTATTTGCAGTCAAGGGTACGCGCCAACATGAATTACCTTCTGGGGATTCCATAGGAGCTATTGTTTACGAAGGAGGTCCCGATACAGGAACTGAATACGATATTATTATTCAAAAGCGTGGCGGTGAGGCACGAAGAGTCAACAAATTACATCCATGCTATATGTCATTTCAATTTCCGTTACTGTTTGTTTTTGGAGAAGATGGGTTCCACGTTGGTTTGCACTTATGGAACACGACTACTCAAACGTTTGAAGAGAGCAAAAAGATGTCCATGAAGATGTACTATGCATATCAGTTACATGATCGATTCCAGGAATATAATCTACTAACAAGATCTGGAAGGTTGTTTCAACAATATGTTGTTACAGCTTATTGTAGTGTTGAACAATATCGATTGGATTACATTCGGGAACACCAAAACGATATCAGAAGCGATTATCTTTCTGGGGTATATGACACGATAGCGCGGGGTGATCGGAATGGTTCTGATGCAGGAATGCGAACAATTCTTCCTGCAACATTCGTCGGTGGACCACGCTATATGTACAGCCACTATCTTGATGCACTTGCAATTTGCCGGGTTCATGGAAATCCTTCTTTCTTCATCACGTTCACGTGCAATGTTAGATGGCCAGAGATTGTAGAATATATGGAACAGTTTCCGGACATCACCGTTGCTGATAGGCTAGATGTTGTTGACCGCGTTTTTGAACAGAAAATCCACCTTCTGATTAAGTATCTCCGCGACGGGAGGCCCTTTGGATCAGTTGTAACACCTAAAATTTATAAAGCATGTAAAATTACCAAAATGCCCCTGCTGGTTTAAAATTTAATTAAAGGCTTATAATGTATCAAATAAATTTCAAACTTCTGACAATGCACATGTTATGATCCTAAATAATTTTAAGAATTTCATTTAACATTTTGACAAGTGGCAAAATTACCAAATTACCCCCGTAACATTTATAAATGAATAAAAGCATTATAAAGTCCCGAATTCATTCCGAACCTTTGGAAACGATCTACAAATCAAGTGAAATAATTATGAAGCATGCTATTAATATTTTTACAAGTCCAAAAGTGCATTATTTCACTCAAAATATTGTATGGCCGAATTATGTTAAATATTACATAATTAAAGTAATTAAAATACATTTAAAGGTACAAGATAAATACAAATTAAATCCTAAACTTGGTAACTAATATTTCCAGCTAATAGAACCGAATTTTCTGCCCATTCATCACCTTAAGACTCGGCCATTTACCCTTTATAGTTACCCCTAATATTTTCTTTGATTTAACCTAATTTCATTCTAGCCGACAATCACAAAACCCTCTCCAAAAATTCATTCGATCACTCCCATAAGCCAAGGACAATTTTCTGGAGTTCATTGCATCACTAAGGAGTTTAGAAAAATAGCAAGTCGATTTTTAGAAGCCTAGATCAAGAGCTATTGATTTTCTTCTTTATAATCACTCGAAAGGTATTATATTCCCAAACAATTCATTCGATCGTGTAAAAATTCGTTTCTTAATTTTCCTGGAGTTCTTACATTATGTGTGATCTGGGAAAAATGTGTACAAGGTTATTTGGTCCCGTTTGAAGCCGTGGTAAATTCTTGTGGTTCGAAAGTTCTAGCCGAGAATCACTAAATCGTGCAACACTCTTCCACTCGTTCTAAAAATTCCCTGGTATTTTTCTCAGCTTCTATTAATCATACCTAACGTGAGAAAAATAATAAAAATGGTCCATGCATTGTATATAATTCGTATGATAATTATTGTGTAATTGAAACCCTAAATCGAATTAAATTAAGAAATCATGCATGCGATTTTTCCTGGACTAGTGAACAATTTTCGTGGGCTTTATGATCTTAATATAACACTAGAAAAATGCTTATTTGATTTATTGAAGCTTAAAACTATTTTGGTGAATTAGATTGTAATCGGCTAAAAAGAGAAATAAGGGCAAAAATGCTTAGCGTGGAACTAGGGTTCAAAAAAAGGTTTAGATCTGATTAATAATGAATATAAATGATGTTGATATGATTGCCCAATGATTGGGGTCGGCTAGGGTTTTTAATTGATTAAAAATTGTATTTACCGATTCCTAAATAAATATGAAAGGGTGTGTTTTGTCAATATTAAAACTCATGGGTTATTTTTGTCATGTCATATAGATCATGTATAATCTGTAAAAATTATTGAACTAGGGGCCTATGTGTAAAATTCGTGATATAATGAATTAAATTGTAAATGTTAATTCGAAATGGAAATTAATTAAATACAAGGACTAAACATGTAATTTCTGAAAAGTTGAGGTCGAATTGTGTTATTAATGATATTCAGGGGCTAAGGTGAAAATTTGGATATTTATTGGACTAATATGTAATTATTATTAATTAATGAATTAAATGTAAATTCTAAGGACTTAATATGTAACTTTATTAAAATAGAGGGACCAAACTTGTAATTTCTAGAAACTTGGGGCTGTTTTGAATAAATAAATATATTCAGGGAATTATGTGTCATTTTGATAATTTAATGGCTTGACATGTAACTATTGGTAATTAAATGTTGAAATTGTAAGTTTAAGGACTGAATATGTAATTTTGATAACTAGAGGGACTAAATGTGTGAATCATGAATAATTGTGGATACTTTCTTACAACGTGATAAAATAAGTGTTCATGGAGTAATTTTGATAAAATAAGGGGTTAATGTGTAACTATGAATAATTGAAGGGTTAAAGTGTAACTTTTGTAACTAAGGGGTGTAAAATGTAAATTATGAAAACTTGAGGACCAAAGGTGTAAATATGATAAAGATACTTTGTCTCCAGCAAATGTTGATCAAATTAAGCCATATACTAAGTATTTCTAATTATGGAAAACCTTCTAATTATGGAAACTTTCTAAAAGTGGAAACTTACTAAAAAGGGAAAGTTGCTTAAATTGGAAATATGATTAATTAAGAACGGTTTGTAATCCCCTTCTACTCCTCTAGGTGTGAAGAAGGAGAGACTTTGAGCTTTCCCCCATTTCTGTGCTTGTTTCTACTTTGCTTTCAACATAAGGTACGGATACTCTACCCTTTTTAGTAAGGGTGTCTTATCACCTATGCTTCGATGTTGAGTTATGAACCTTTGCTTTGACCCTTTTGCTATGAACCTTTTGATATGAACCTTTTCATATGACTTTGAGATTCACTTTTGACATGACCTTGAGATATGCATTGATATGACTTTGAGATGAACCCGTTTGCATGATTTTGAGACCTGACTCTTAGTTTGATACCCGAGCCACCTTTTGTTTCCTAGCCAGGAAGGTAACCTGGCCATGTCTGTGATGCACCACTGGCATGACTCCTGTGTGGGGGAGTGATTTCTCACGCCGTCCCCTTTTATATTATGATATGGCCATTATGATTTTGAGTATTATGATTTTGAGATGACTTTGAGTGGGGGCGTATGGATTGCAATCCTAGGCATGTATATTTAGTGGATTTAACTATGACTTTGAGTATGACTTTGAGGTGACTGGTGCATGTGTGCTATACACGCCTTTTACATTTATGGGAGCTGATCACTCCACCCCTTTTGATACATGAGGACACCCCTCATATTATCTGGTTGCCTGAGAGGTATCCCCTCTGATTGTGAGATCTTGACTTTGAGTATTATGATGTTGAGATATGACTTTGAGTATGGGCTCGTGGTGGATGACTATCCTTTATATCTTCTATTTCTTCTTGCATTGATTATACTTTATGACATTCCCCTTTGCTTCATTATATTTCTGCTTCTTTATCTTTGCTTGTTATTATGTATCTGTTCACTGAGCTTTGTAAGCTCAGCCGCACGTTTTCTTTTCCGTGTGCGGCAGGTATCTAGCTGGGAGATGGATTTATGCTTGGGATGAGAGTTAGTGGGAGCTTTTGCCTTAGATGATGTCCTACCCTAGTCTTACCATTTTATTCAGCATATTGATATTGGATCTATTTCGTTATGTATTTCCTTGGGATTATTTCTTCCTTTCATTTGAGACTTATGTATTGAATTCCAGTCGTGTTGACTTGGTTTATTTAATGATTATGTTTATTGGCTTCCGCTGTGAATATGTATGTATGCTTTGATTTGTCACCATAATGTGATGCTTCTACCCTTGCCGGGTTGGGGTGTTACAATTATGGTATCAGAGCCCAGGCTGCGACCTGTCGTACATAAGCTTTGGCCTGTGAAACATGTGGACCATAGGATTTGACCCTTAAGTTTTAAGTTTTGACTGGTGAGGCTTTGGGTAGGCATAGGTTTCTGTTTCGTCTTCCATTTCGTGCTTATTTCCCTTATTGTTGTTGCTAATCCTTTTTGTAATCGTTCAGATGGTGAACACTCGCTTTACTCAGTACTCTAATGGGGATGATGGCCCCAATTTTGAAGAGATGATAGCCGCTGCTGTGGCTGCTGCTCTTCCGCGAGTGGTGACTGAGGTCACCAATAATATCAGGAATGGGGCTGGTCCTTCTGGAGGTGGTGGTGGTGGTGATGCTCAACCCACTGCTCCACCCGCTGCTCCTCCAGCTGGTATCCACGTGTGGATCGAGAGGTTTAATAAGCTAAAGCCTCTCACCTTCAGGTCCGCTGTTACTCCCCATGAGGCGGAGGATTGGATTACGCACGTCGAGAAGTTGTTCCGTGTTCTGGGATGTGATGATGAGTTTAAAACTCGTTTGGCCACGTTCAAACTAGAGGGTGATGCTCAGAATTGGTGGACTGCTCTTGTTCAGGCAAAAGGGGATGATTTTGCTGAGACTTGTTCGTGGGCAGATTTTATTGAGGCGTTTTATAAGCAGTACATTCCTATGGCAGAGCAGCTGAGGTATGAGAGGGAATACGGGTCTATTCGTCAGGGTGACCATGAGTCTTCTGGAGATTTCATGCAGCGTTTCTTACGTCTGGCTAGTTTCGTGGGGCCAGAGGTTACTGGGGATTCTGTTCGGCAGGCTCGTCACTTCAAGTGGGCTCTTAAGAAATGGGTGTTAGACCGGATCGTTAACACTCCATTTGATGATGTGGCTAGTGTTCAGGATGCCGCGCGTAACATCGAGTTGTTACATGCGGACAGGGTGTCTAATAAGCGTGATAGGGATGGTAACCGGGTAGATTCTCGGGGTCGGCAGGACCAAAGGCAGGATTCTCGGGGTCATGGTCGTCAGGACCAGAGACAGGATTTTCGGGGCCGTCAAGACTATGGACGAGATCAGCAGGGTCGCCAGGACCGAGGTGGTGATTATAGGAGACAGGATTCTAGGAACCAGGGTCGTCAGGATTATGGCCGGTATGGTGGTGACCGTCAGGGTCAGGGTGGTAATAATAGGCGCAGGGATTCTCAGCAGTATCAGCAGTCGGGATCGTCAGGTCAGAAGAAGGCTGATGAGATTCTACCTCCTCCTCCTACATGTGCTTCATGTGGGAAGTCGCATCCAGGTCCGTGTTACAAAGCTTCTGGTGCTTGTTTCTGGTGTGGATCTAATCAGCACAAAGTCAAGGACTGCCCTAGGAAGAATGCTGGTGAACCTAAAGTTGATTCTAGGACAGCTCCTACTTCGGGACGGGTTTATTCTTTGACTCGTGATCAGGCGGCTAGCACCTCAGGTACTATTACGGGTTTTCTATATATTGGAGATCGTGCTGTGTTTGTTTTATTTGACACCGGTGCTACTCATTCTATCATATCCACTTCACTTGCAAATAAAATAAACATTAAACCCACAAAATTAATGAATCGTATATCTATTGCTACCCCGATGAAAACTCATGTGATTATTGATGTTGAGTATGTTAAGTGCCCTCTCCGTTTCGATGATCGTATTCGTTCTGCGAACCTTCTTCCCATTGACATGGTTGATTTTGATATTATTCTGGGCATGGACTGGTTAGCTGCTCATAAGGCGACCATTGATTGTTATGCACGTAAGGTGATCTTTGGTGATCTTCACCATCCTGATTATGTTTATTCTGGTTCCCAACCTCTGAAATCTGTAAAGATTATTTCGGCTATGAAAGCCCGGACTCTGATTTCGCATGGCTGTTTTGGTTTTCTTGCTTCTATTAAAGATACCTCTGTTGATGTTCCTAGCATTGATAGTATTCGAACTGTGCGCGATTTCGCTGATGTATTTCCGGATGAACTTCCTGGCATTCCTCCTGTCAGGGAAGTCGAATTTAGCATTGATCTGGTTCCGGGTGCTGAACCCATATCTAAAGCTCCTTACCGCATGGCACCGATTGAATTAAAAGAATTAAAGGAACAATTGCAAGAACTGTTGGAAAACGGTTTTATTCGTCCGAGCGTATCTCCTTGGGGTGCTCCCGTGTTGTTTGTTAAGAAGAAAGACGGGAGCATGCGTCTTTGTATCGATTATCGAGAGCTTAACCGCATTACGATTCGTAACCGCTATCCTCTTCCTCGCATTGATGATCTGTTCGACCAGTTGCAAGGAGCAAGGCATTTCTCTAAAATTGATCTGAGGTCGGGATATCACCAGCTTAGGGTGAGGGAGCAGGATGTTCCCAAAACGGCCTTTCGCACTAGGTACGGTCACTATGAATTCTTGGTTATGCCTTTTGGTCTGACCAATGCTCCTGCTGTGTTTATGGACCTAATGAACCGGGTATTCCATGAATTTCTCGATAAGTTCGTCATTGTCTTCATAGATGATATCCTTGTGTACTCTAAAACCGAGGCGGAGCACGAGCAACATCTTAGTGTGGTTCTGGAGATTCTTCGACAGCAGAGATTGTATGCGAAGTTTTCGAAGTGCGAGTTTTGGTTGGATCGAGTGGCTTTCTTGGGTCACATTGTTTCTGCAGACGGCATTACGATGGATCCGGCAAAGGTTGAGGCTATCACAAAATGGCCAAGACCTACAAATGTGACGGAAGTGAGGAGTTTTCTGGGTCTCGCTGGGTATTATCGGAGATTTGTTGAGGGCTTTTCGCGTCTTGCTTTGCCGTTGACACAGTTGATGAGGAAAGGGGAAAAGTTTATTTGGACTGATGAACGAGAGAGTAGTTTTGAGGAGTTGAAGAAGCGGTTAGTGTCGGCACCTATCTTAACTCTTCCATCGGGTTCCGGCGGTTTTCAGATTTATAGCGACGCATCGAAGAAAGGTTTAGGATGTGTTTTGATGCAGCATGGTAAGGTTATCGCCTATGCTTCGAGGCAGCTGAAGCCTTATGAGGTGAACTATCCGACGCATGATCTAGAGTTAGCAGCTGTGGTTTTCGCGCTAAAGATTTGGCGTCATTATTTGTATGGGGAGACTTGTGACATCTTCACCGATCATAAGAGTCTTAAATACATCTTCACCCAGAAAGAGTTGAATATGAGGCAGAGGCGTTGGTTGGAGCTTCTGAAAGATTATGATGCTAATATTCAGTATCATCCTGGTAAGGCGAATGTGGTCGCTGATGCTCTGAGTAGGAAATCCGGTATGATCGCGAGTTTGGAGTTTGAGCCTCGTATTTTGCATGATTTAGAGCTTCTTGATGTGGAGTTTTGTGTTCGTGGTCACGGCGGTTATTGGGCTAGCCTTACGGTGGAGTCCAATCTTATTTTGCGAATTAAGGAAGCTCAGAAAGAGGATGGTGAGTTGTGGGCTATAGTTCAAAATGTTGAGGACGGCAAGCAATCAGAGTTTAGAGTTGATGATTCCGGTGTAGTGTGGTTTGAGGATCGTCTCTGTGTTCCCAACGATCCTGAGCTTAAGGAGGCTGTTCTATCAGAGGCTCATAGTTCCCCTTTCACTATACATCCTGGTTCTACCAAGATGTACCGGGACCTTAAGCAACATTTCTGGTGGAATGGCATGAAACAGGATGTGGCTTCATTTGTATCTAAGTGTTTGACTTGCCAGCAGGTCAAGATTGAACACCAGAGAGCTAGTGGGTTGCTTCAGCCATTGGAGATTCCGAAGTGGAAATGGGAGGAAATTTCCATGGATTTTGTGACTGGTTTACCTCTTACTCGTAGGAAGCATGATGCGATTTGGGTGGTCGTCGATCGACTAACCAAGTCTGCTCACTTCCTCCCTATTCGTGTGGACTACAGTGTTAGTAAATTGGCGGACATATTTCAGCAGGAAATCGTTAGGCTTCATGGCATGCCTACGGCTATTATATCAGATAGGGATCCTCGGTTTACGTCACGTTTCTGGAAGGGATTGCATAAGGCATGGGATACGCGCCTTAAGTTCAGTACAGCTTTTCACCCTCAGACGGATGGTCAGTCGGAGAGGACCATTCAGACTTTAGAGGACATGTTGAGGGCATGTGCCTTAGAGTGGACTGGTAGCTGGGACGATTATTTGTGTTTGGTAGAGTTTGCATATAATAACAGTTGGCACGCGAGTATTCGTATGGCTCCTTTCGAGATGTTATATGGTCGGAAATGTAGGGCTCCGGTTTGTTGGAACGAGGTAGGTGAACGCGTTATTGAGGGACCGGAGTTAGTTCAGATCGCTACTGAGAAAGTGGATGTTGCTAGGGAGAAGTTAAAGGAAGCTAGAGCTCGTCAAAAGAGTTACGCTGACAAGCATCGGCGTGATTTGGAATTTCGCGTTGGTGATCGGGTATTTCTTAAGGTTTCGCCGTTTCGAGGAGTTAAACGTTTTGGGATTAAGGGCAAGCTCAGTCCTCGATTCATTGGACCGTTTGAGATTTTGGATCGTATTGGAGAAGTTTCGTATCGTTTGGCTCTTCCTCCGCAGTTATCACATGTTCACGACGTCTTTCATGTATCTCTTCTGAGGGGATACAATTATCATCCTCTGCATGTGGTGTCTTACCCTCTTGATCAGATTCAGCCCGATATGTCTCTTCCGGAGGAGCCGGAAGCTGTTCTTGATCGCCAAGAGCGAGTTATGAGACGTAAAGTCATTCCTTTTGTTAAGATTCTTTGGCGGAACCACCCAGAGCGGGAAGCTACCTGGGAGACCGAGGAGTCTATTCGAGCTAGCTATCCTCATTTTGTTTTCTGATTCTGGTATGTCTCTATCTTGTTCCTGAATCGTTTCATTCTGATTCTTTGCAAATTTCGGGGACGAAATTTTCTTTTTTAGAGGGAAAGAAGTTGTAACACCTAAAATTTATAAAGCATGTAAAATTACCAAAATGCCCCTGCTGGTTTAAAATTTAATTAAAGGCTTATAATGTATCAAATAAATTTCAAACTTCTGACAATGCACATGTTATGATCCTAAATAATTTTAAGAATTTCATTTAACATTTTGACAAGTGGCAAAATTACCAAATTACCCCCGTAACATTTATAAATGAATAAAAGCATTATAAAGTCCCGAATTCATTCCGAACCTTTGGAAACGATCTACAAATCAAGTGAAATAATTATGAAGCATGCTATTAATATTTTTACAAGTCCAAAAGTGCATTATTTCACTCAAAATATTGTATGGCCGAATTATGTTAAATATTACATAATTAAAGTAATTAAAATACATTTAAAGGTACAAGATAAATACAAATTAAATCCTAAACTTGGTAACTAATATTTCCAGCTAATAGAACCGAATTTTCTGCCCATTCATCACCTTAAGACTCGGCCATTTACCCTTTATAGTTACCCCTAATATTTTCTTTGATTTAACCTAATTTCATTCTAGCCGACAATCACAAAACCCTCTCCAAAAATTCATTCGATCACTCCCATAAGCCAAGGACAATTTTCTGGAGTTCATTGCATCACTAAGGAGTTTAGAAAAATAGCAAGTCGATTTTTAGAAGCCTAGATCAAGAGCTATTGATTTTCTTCTTTATAATCACTCGAAAGGTATTATATTCCCAAACAATTCATTCGATCGTGTAAAAATTCGTTTCTTAATTTTCCTGGAGTTCTTACATTATGTGTGATCTGGGAAAAATGTGTACAAGGTTATTTGGTCCCGTTTGAAGCCGTGGTAAATTCTTGTGGTTCGAAAGTTCTAGCCGAGAATCACTAAATCGTGCAACACTCTTCCACTCGTTCTAAAAATTCCCTGGTATTTTTCTCAGCTTCTATTAATCATACCTAACGTGAGAAAAATAATAAAAATGGTCCATGCATTGTATATAATTCGTATGATAATTATTGTGTAATTGAAACCCTAAATCGAATTAAATTAAGAAATCATGCATGCGATTTTTCCTGGACTAGTGAACAATTTTCGTGGGCTTTATGATCTTAATATAACACTAGAAAAATGCTTATTTGATTTATTGGAGCTTAAAACTATTTTGGTGGATTAGATTGTAATCGGCTAAAAAGAGAAATAAGGGCAAAAATGCTTAGCGTGGAACTAGGGTTCAAAAAAAGGTTTAGATCTGATTAATAATGAATATAAATGATGTTGATATGATTGCCCAATGATTGGGGTCGGCTAGGGTTTTTAATTGATTAAAAATTGTATTTACCGATTCCTAAATAAATATGAAAGGGTGTGTTTTGTCAATATTAAAACTCATGGGTTATTTTTGTCATGTCATATAGATCATGTATAATCTGTAAAAATTATTGAACTAGGGGCCTATGTGTAAAATTCGTGATATAATGAATTAAATTGTAAATGTTAATTCGAAATGGAAATTAATTAAATACAAGGACTAAACATGTAATTTCTGAAAAGTTGAGGTCAAATTGTGTTATTAATGATATTCAGGGGCTAAGGTGAAAATTTGGATATTTATTGGACTAATATGTAATTATTATTAATTAATGAATTAAATGTAAATTCTAAGGACTTAATATGTAACTTTATTAAAATAGAGGGACCAAACTTGTAATTTCTAGAAACTTGGGGCTGTTTTGAATAAATAAATATATTCAGGGAATTATGTGTCATTTTGATAATTTAATGGCTTGACATGTAACTATTGGTAATTAAATGTTGAAATTGTAAGTTTAAGGACTGAATATGTAATTTTGATAACTAGAGGGACTAAATGTGTGAATCATGAATAATTGTGGATACTTTCTTACAACGTGATAAAATAAGTGTTCATGGAGTAATTTTGATAAAATAAGGGGTTAATGTGTAACTATGAATAATTGAAGGGTTAAAGTGTAACTTTTGTAACTAAGGGGTGTAAAATGTAAATTATGAAAACTTGAGGACCAAAGGTGTAAATATGATAAAGATACTTTGTCTCCAGCAAATGTTGATCAAATTAAGCCATATACTAAGTATTTCTAATTATGGAAAACCTTCTAATTATGGAAACTTTCTAAAAGTGGAAACTTACTAAAAAGGGAAAGTTGCTTAAATTGGAAAGATGATTAATTAAGAACGGTTTGTAATCCCCTTCTACTCCTCTAGGTGTGAAGAAGGAGAGACTTTGAGCTTTTCCCCATTTCTGTGCTTGTTTCTACTTTGCTTTCAACATAAGGTACGGATACTCTACCCTTTTTAGTATGGGTGTCTTATCACCTATGCTTCGATGTTGAGTTATGAACCTTTGCTTTGACCCTTTTGCTATGAACCTTTTGATATGAACCTTTTCATATGACTTTGAGATTCACTTTTGACATGACCTTGAGATATGCTTTGATATGACTTTGAGATGAACCCGTTTGCATGATTTTGAGACCTGACTCTTAGTTTGATACCCGAGCCACCTTTTGTTTCCTAGCCAGGAAGGTAACCTGGCCATGTCTGTGATGCACCACTGGCATGACTCCTGTGTGGGGGAGTGATTTCTCACGCCGTCCCCTTTTATATTATGATATGGCCATTATGATTTTGAGTATTATGATTTTGAGATGACTTTGAGTGGGGGCGTATGGATTGCAATCCTAGGCATGTATATTTAGTGGATTTAACTATGACTTTGAGTATGACTTTGAGGTGACTGGTGCATGTGTGCTATACACGCCTTTCACATTTATGGGAGCTGATCACTCCACCCCTTTTGATACATGAGGACACCCCTCATATTATCTGGTTGCCTGAGAGGTATCCCCTCTGATTGTGAGATCTTGACTTTGAGTATTATGATGTTGAGATATGACTTTGAGTATGGGCTCGTGGTGGATGACTATCCTATATATCTTCTATTTCTTCTTGCATTGATTATACTTTATGACATTCCCCTTTGCTTCATTATATTTCTGCTTCGTTATCTTTGCTTGTTATTATGTATCTGTTCACTGAGCTTTGTAAGCTCAGCCGCACGTTTTCTTTTCCGTGTGCGGCAGGTATCTAGCTGGGAGATGGATTTATGCTTGGGATGAGAGTTAGTGGGAGCTTTTGCCTTAGATGATGTCCTACCCTAGTCTTACCATTTTATTCAGCATATTGATATTGGATCTATTTCGTTATGTATTTCCTTGGGATTATTTCTTCCTTTCATTTGAGACTTATGTATTGAATTCCAGTCGTGTTGACTTGGTTTATTTAATGATTATGTTTATTGGCTTCCGCTGTGAATATGTATGTATGCTTTGATTTGTCACCATAATGTGATGCTTCTACCCTTGCCGGGTTGGGGTGTTACACCTTTGGATCAGTTGCAGCCAGTAAGTTTCGTTTTCTATTACCACATACCTGTACATAAATCTTTGATACTATACTTGACTTATTTTTTTTGACTTAATTTCACAGTTTTGTACACAGTCGAATTTCAAAAACGTAGGCTACCGCATTGTCATTTGTTATTGTGGATACAAGAGTCTTCGAGGGTGCGTACAAATTCGGATATCGATCGATATATATCTGCAGAGTTACCTGCTAGGGACATTGATCTGGAAGATTATCGGATTGTTAGCGAGCTTATGATGCATGGACCGTGCGGTGTGGCTAACAGATCGGTACCATGTATGAAGGGGACTGATACATGCACAAAAGGGTTTCCTAAACCATATGCCAATGCCACATCCATTGACAAAAGCGGGTACGTGTACTACCGTAGGCGTCCTTGGGGCGATGTGACTACGATCCAAAATGTCGACCTAGATAATGGCCATGTTTTGCCATATAACATGCTGCTTCTTAGAAGGTTTTATGAACACATCAATGTGGAATATTGTGAATGGACAATGCTGATTAAGTATTTATTCAAGTATATTTCAAAAGGAACGGATCGGATAGTTACATAGATAGCAAGATCTGTTGGAGACACACCTTCGACAAGCCAAATGCCTGCAATCAGAATTGACGAAATAAAGAATTATCTAGATGCAAGATACTTAGGGCCGCACGAAGCCTGTTGGCGGTTGCTGGGATTCGATATTCACTACAGGGATCCAGTTGTCCAAATACTAGCTGTTCATCTTGAAAACATGCAACGTGTGACTTTCAGAACACACGAAACTTTAGAATCTGTTGTTGAAAATCCAGGTTGTGGAAAACTAGAAGGGGGGTTGAATAGTTTTTACCGTTTTCAAATTAATTCGCTTTGTGACTTAACGTGATTTCAAAATAAATACTCATAAACAAACAATATAAGTAAAGTAAGTAAGGATAGGAACAATCAAACCACAACACGGAGATTTATAGTGGTTCGGCTACAAGGGCTCTCTTCCTTGCCCTACTCCACTCCTCGAGCCTCTAACTCGAGAGTTTTTCTTCACTAAGAAACAAACTCCCTTCTCGGCGGAGAAAACCTTTATACACGTCGCTTACACTTTATCCGGTACTAAGCTAAACACCGGGTTCTTTACAAGGGTACAACCACTCCTGTTGGTTCTTTAACAAGGGTACAACCACTCCCATTGGTTCTTTCACAAGGGCACAACCACTCCCGACACTCTTTGTGTTTTAAGGACTAAAACACTAACCAAACACTACTGAATGAAATGTACAAACAATGATGTGTGAACACTAACTAATCACACAGTATCTAACTAGTAAAACTTGCAACAGTATGTATGTTGAAGCTTGTATGCTCGATCTTCTTTGCTACAAAAGTGAGATCAATGAAATGAAAGAATGATATGGGTTAGTAATGTACAAATGAATGAATATCTAATTTAGGCTATATGAGTGATTGTGCCTGAATGACCAGCTTTCTATTTATAGGCAAAGCTGATCAACAAGGCACGGATTTGGCGGATCCTAAAAATTGGATCCGCCTTTGTACTGGTTTGGTTCCGCGGGGACCAGGACTGCTAAGATATTCTCATATCTTTCCATATCTTGCACAATCTTTCCATATCTTCCAAGGTCAACTCTTTAGCTTGAAGATCTATACAAGATATCACCTAAGTCCTCAAGATATCCTAAAGATATCAAAATGAGGTATGCCATGATGTCATGTTTAAATATTTCTAATTTAAGAAATAAAAGTAAAACATGTAAATGTAAAATGTATATATGCAATGTGATTCCTAGTGATCATGTAATGTGTAAATATCTTTTAAAAGACTTGTTGCTATAAATGTAAAAGACTTGATCTTATATTTATGCTTTGCTTAAAGATAAACTTTGTAATTGTCATTAACAAAATTAAGCAAAGATCGTAAAATATAAATAACGTTTTTAGGACGATATTTGTATTAACAATCTCCTCCTTTTTGTTGATGACAAAACATAAAGTGTATTTTTAAGCAAAGAGCTAAATAAAGTATGAGTCTTTTAAAAATATAGATTAAGTTGGTTTTATGCAAGTTTTTAAAAACTATTTTAAGCATAAAAGTATGTACTGTGATATTTCACAGTGATGTAAACTTAATCCTATCTCCCCCTTTTTGTCGAAACAAAAAGAAGATATGCGTAGCGGAATGTGGAGAACAATTCTTGGTTATTAGTCCCCCTAAATTGGAGTACCAAGAATTTATGCAATGATTTTGAGAACTTTAAAGCTCCCCCTTTGATTATACTCCCCTTAAATGGAGTACCAAGGTCATGATGCATGATCCTACAAAACGAATGGTTAGAATACGATATGCTCCCCCTCGATGTATGCTCCCCATTGCTAGGGTACCAACGTATACTTTTCAAGGATGAGAAATGCTATAAAATGATGAGTTGGTACATGATATACTCCCCCTTGATCTATACTCCCCATTGCTAGGGTACCAACGTATATGATTCAAAGTTGAGAAAAGCTACAAAACAAAGGTTAGTTGTGAATCAATCCAACCAAGTAGCATAATGCATATGTATAAGTCAAACAAACATAAGATTTCTACCCATTTGACTTTAAAAAGTAAAAAATATGTGTCTGATAAAAAATGCACCCAAGTAGAAGGGGTCCAACCATACAATCAAGTTAGTAAATTAATCAAACCAAGATATTATGCCAAATAGTGATCACCCATAAGCATAAATATAACATCCATTACTTGAAAATTTGTTTGTGACATAAGTCACAAAACATGATGTTACAAGAAAAAATAAAAAGTTCCTAAAAATAGAAAATTCCTAAAACAATCCTATGAAATCCTATAATAGGAGACTTGGAGTAGACTAACGATTGCCTATTGCGGTGGATGAGAGATTGCATTTAGGCGTTCGAGAATATGGTTCAAAATGAACCTCATCTCATTTTGAAGCTCTTGGACCAAGATGTTGGTCCTTTGGGCCAAGTGAGCGGTCCTCTCACATTGTAAACAATCATGCCTTGGAAAGTTGGGAGGAAGAGTGGGCTCAATGGCTTGTGGTGGTGGTGGTGGTTGGTTGTTTTGTGGTGGTGGTGGTGGTTGGTTGTTTGGTGGTGGTGGTGTTTGGTTGTTTGATGTTGGAGTTGTGAGGGAGTTAAGCAAGATGGATTGAAGATCCATGGCTTCACCAAGTCGGGAATCCACCATATTTGAGAGAGCATAGAGGCGGGTGAGCATCTCATTGATCTCTTCATGGGTTTGTGGTTGATTGATCTACATTGCCTCATCAATGGCAATGAGTGTAGATGTAGGTGAGAGAGGTTGTGTTTGTGGTTGAGGTGGTTGTGGATCATGGTAAAGTGGACCATGGATATCCCGATAAATGGGATGGAAGAACATAGGTGTTTGACCTTCAAATGTTATGGGAGGAGGATTGGTTGACCTTGGTGGAAGGTCTTCCAAATCATCCAAGTATGGATGAGGTGATGAAGGTGGTGTTCTAAACAATTCTAGGGGCTGAAGTTGTGGTGAATGTGGTGGTGAAGGTGATCTAGTAGGCTGTGATGGAGCGGGTGGTGGTGTGGTTGCTACAGGAGTGATTGTTGAAGGTGGTGTGTTGATGATGGTGTTAGATAGTGGTATACGAAGCAACAAGGACAGACCCTCATACGAGCTGTCCTTCTTGAAGATCTGCTTGTAGATGAGTTATTTGATTTTGGCATTGTTGAAATGTGAGAATTTTTGCTCTAAGGTACAGGAATGTTAGTTAGTAGTGATGGTTGTTGTGTGATTTGTGATGTTCCTGAGGTTCTAATTTATAGACAGAAGGTGTGTTGATCTTTGTGTTTGGATATGATGTGAATCCAATGAGGAATGTTGGTTCCTAATGATTTAGAACAAAAATTTGTGCTAGTCACATCATTTAAGTCAAACCATAGAGCTTAAATTGAGTGAATTTTAGAAGATTTGCAGTAAATGCAAGGAGTGAGTGGAAATTCAGTTGATGTGATGTTCCCACGGATTTCAAGGAACCAATTTGAGGGTTCCTTGCTTGTTACAGAAAGGTAACTCACATGGAAAATTTGAATTTTTAAATTTTGGTGGGAAATGGATTTCTTATGATTCTAAGTGTGTCTAAATGATCCTAATAAGCTTAATGATCAGTAGAATAATTCTAAATACTAGAATCATTAATCTATGGATCGGGATTAGTCGGGAATTTTTTGAAACGTTACTGTTGGATTCGGCGGATCCAATTGATAACAAGTGCGGATCTCTTATTTGGGTTCCGCCGAATCCGCAGGCTGAGAGATGGCGGAGCCAAAGTGTATAACAGGCTGATCCAAATTTTGGGATCCGCCAAATCCGCCAATCAAAGGGTGCTAATTTAAACAGAACATATGTCAAATTTTGCGTTATTTGTTCAAAACCCAAAACTTCTCCTAAAACATATGTAACTACTAATATGTGATAGAATAAAACTAAAAACACGGGTTCTAACACGCGTTTGCACATAGATTAATTTGATGATAATAACTTACCATTTAAGAGGTTAAGCCAAACGGTGGCTTAATTTCCAAAAATCGATAACAATAAATGTTATCATCCTGCAATGTTGAGTTAGTTCACATATAAGTTAAGTACTAACACAAGATTCTAAGAAACATACAAGTTCAACACATCATTTTTTGAAAAAGTCTAGTACCAAACACTCCTTTAAACCTCACTTCTTGCTCATTTTCTTGTGAAGTTTCATGATCCAACGGCCCAAATTCTTCACCATTCCTTTGGTTTGTTTAAACTCTGCTGACTCGTTCGGGATTGGAGGAATTTGACTCAAGTACTCGGGTGGTAAGATCCTAGAGTTTGGCCAACCATCCTCTTCACTCATGGATGATGATGATAATGTAGGAGGATGTGCTCGTTTTCCCTTTGCTTCTGCTACCCGATGATCACTAAGTGGAACAAAAGTATGCTTAATCTCGGTGTAGTCGGGAACGAATCCTAAAGCGTTTCTAGGAATGGGCTCAAAAGCTCTATAGAGACGGGTCAAAAGCATCCTGTAAGGCATTGCGGTGGTACCTTGAACTGGAATATCGGCCATTCTTTTGGCGATATAATAAGCGAGGTTGAAGGGTTGATGGTTTGACGCGCAATACATCACGTAGCAAATACTTGCGTTAACATGATCTCTATTCCCTATGGTACTTATGACATTAGCCCTTAGAACTTCTTCTAGTTTCTTAAATTGTGGCCTAAGTTCATTTAGCTCCATGGCAAATGGATCCCTATCCACTTGACGACCTCGACTCAACCTAGTTTGGTTGTTCCTAGGCACAAAGAGATGCTCACGAATGGTTTCTTTTGCGATTAATGGTGTGTTATATGGTGCCGAACGATCAAGGTTGGACTCTAGAATGGTTAACGACCACTTGTCCGAATAGAAACAAGTACCTTGATTTGGAACTCTTAAGACATCACCAAATTGATCTAAAGGAATGTTGAATTGAAACCCGTTGACTTTGAAATGGACATTCATGTATCCATAGTCATTTGAACTAAGTCCTACACTAGCATAGAACTCGAGAATGAACCAAGGGATGATGGGCTCATCGATGTCTAGGAGGCTATCGAAATGAATCGCGGCCAATTGTTCTCGGAGAACGGTACCTTCATAGAATGAGGGTTCAACGGTTCTACCCTCTTGTATGTACCATTTTTCTAAAGCTTTGAATATTTCAACTTGTTCCTCACTAAGTCCTTTGGTTTTGTGATGTTTAGGTAGGTATTTAACGGTTTCTATGTGATCATAAAAATTTGCGGGAGGCATGATTATCTTAGACATGAAAATATATAGTTTAGTTACAATTAACGAAAATTTGTATATATATATTTCTAGTGTGTGCCTATATGGAGACAATGTGGAGGTACGGTTATCTCGACTCCTTTTGATGCATGAAAATTTTGTTTATGCAAGTTTTATGATAAAACGAGAGATAGCCCAAATGCTCCTACTTCAATGTGGCTACGATTGAATGTACCCGAAAATACATATTAGTTATGTATTCCCTTTAGCATTCAAGAGACATTATGCAAGTGATGTTTAAAATATAACGTTTTTGTATTTGTATAAACAATGTGCTAAAAATCATTTTTCCTAGTCGTGAGAAGATTTTTGCAAAAATTTCTCATGGGGTGTTTGATGAATTATGATAATGTACTACAAGATGCAATTCCTAACTAAGAAAAACATGATTCGTGATGCAATTCAGTAAATATGTTTCATGATTTAGCTAGAAATATGCATAAACCCCAAGTTTTGATTTTGTGCATGAAATAGAAATCCTAGATGCAGATCAGGAATGTAGACATGATAAGGATACTTACAGTGATGATTAGAGCACAAATTGGTCATGAAAGATGGCCTAAATTGTGAATTTGGTGTGATAATGGTCGAGTTACAGTAGCTAGTATGTTTTAGGGAAGTGTGATGAATAGTACATGGAGTTTATTTAATATAGAAAATTGGCTCAGTAGGCCACGGATCCGGCAGATCCAAAACAAGGGATCCGCCCTTTTTGTCGTTTGGATCCGCAGGTGATGCGCGTGTATGTCGTTGCGGTTTAGCAGTATTAATGCCTACTCAAGTTTTAAATTTATATTTAGCCGACTTATCAATAACACACACACTTAACGAGCAGTATACCCGGTCAGTATGAATATAATGGTAAGTAGAGTGTCGATCACTAAGAGTGGAATGTATTATCTAGTTATTATAATCAGTATTTTAATATCCTAAGTTAGCTATACAACCTAATCTAACGCAAGGGGGTTCAGCCTGAGAGACTGGCACGGTTTGGTTATGATTAAATAGTAAACTAAACTAATGAGCACGAATCAGCGATTAGCACACACGCACACAGATAGATACTTGAGACAATAAGAAGACCTGTCCTGATAATTAAGTAGCTTGTCACTTGTTTTATTGCTAGTTTTTATATGAAGTGTATATAATTAACCCTTTCTCGTTGGCTCTAATCTTATCGGCGAGTAAACCCTTAATGATCACTTATGTCTATCCCACTATCCTAGAAACGATAGAATAAATAGGCGAGGAAGGGGCATGGCGACCCAAGCAATGCTCAGCTAGACACAGAGGTTATCAATGCACTAATAAAAGTCACCAAAGACATCAACATATAAACTTTAATTAATGGGAAAGCAATTTTAAGGGGTGCGCATGATATTCCGTAGTCACATGACATCAACCCATCAATCCTAATGAATTAAAGTGTACTAATACAATAAAACAAAACTACTTAATGAATTGAATACATGCAGGACCTTCTTACAGCTCTTGTATCTTCGTTCAGGGTGTGCCTTGTGCTGCTAATACGTCTGAATTCGTCTCTGGTTTGGTACTCGTACGTATGGTATCTTGCACACAAAATTCGTCTGACTTTGGGGTATTTATAGTTTCTGTCTAAGGGTTAGATGCGGCGCATAGGATAAGTAGATGCGGCGCATTGACTTAACTTCGCGTGGGGTCCAAGATTAATATATTCAGGAATATTCGTACACCGCCTTAAGATGCGGCGTAACTCCATTTCTCTATGCGGCGCATGTCCTTTGCTGTCTTGGATTGTAACTTGTGAAATCTTGATAGTGATACGCCGTATGTAAGAAGTATGTTGCGGCGTATCTGGAGCAGAATGATCTTGATCTTGTACATTTCAGTAGACTCTTAACATCTTGCTTGTTTTGCTCCATAATTAGTCCAAAATCGCCAAGTTTCACATAATACTTGTTTTTACCTGAGAATTACAAAAGTAAACATTAACGTATCAATTCTCATATATAATATAATAAAACAAGTCAAATAAATAGGATAAATGATGATAATAAAATGTACTTATTTGAGTTCATCAAATATCCCCCCACTTGGACTTTACTTGTCCCCAAGTAAACCTTAGAATAAATCTTATGAAAATGTATCCTAAAAGATATTAGGATTTATTTTTATATTTAAGCATGTATTCGTTTTGTCATAATTGCACAACCAAACACTTAACGAATTAGAAATAAAATAAAATATTTCGATAAAAGCAAATCTAATCGTTTAACTGTCCAGTCGTGACGAATATTCTATCATAAGCTTGGCAAGTATACGCGTCTCCCCCACTAAAGCCAAGGAATGACAAGTCTAAAGCGGTAAAAAGGGTTTGTTGGTTAAGGGTTAATCATCCTTTTTAATCTCTATCGATCTCATATTCCAGAAAAGGCGACAAAATCACAAATACATGATCGAATCCACGACCACGATACTTGCAATTGCTCAAATCCTTAACTCGAATAGGCTAAAGATAGGACCAAGTAATCTTCACCAATAATATTATATCAAAAAGGGCGACAAAATCATAAATACATAGCCGAATCCACGACTACGATACTTAAGATTGCTCAAATCCCTAATCTCAATAAATCAAAGGTTTGGATAAAGAATGACGTAGGGTATGGATAATATTTGGGATACAAATTGGTGTAAAATGAAAAATAAACAAAACAGATAAATTAAAATCCTAAGTGTGGTAAATCACTTTCCCAACCATCCCATGAATAAGACTCATATCATTGAATAACTCACGCTTTAACACTTGAAACACACGCTTTAGGTAGACACGAATTATACTCAACAAGATCTCAATCAAAGAATAACCTTAGTTGGCGTTCCCATAACGGCCAACTCCCATTCAATCCATAAATATAATATACAACAAATAGTGGTGATATCTCCCACTTAATACAAAACTTTACATAAGTTGGTTAAAACAAACTTCCAACTTTTTTTTTTTTTTTTTTTTTTTTTTTTTTTTTTTTTTTTTTTTTAACATCATATGTGTAAAATTTCACAACTTTTCTATCACTATTTTTCCGGATAATTTTTCATACTCTTCATACTTTCAGAAATAACTGTAATAGTGAAAGTAGTAAACACACGAAAAATAAACTAAAAGATATACAATATTTACTTTCATACCAATTGCATTGTGCAATTTCCCGACCTAACCAAAGATAATGAATTACGCACGCGAACACAGGTAATGTAAGGAAACACACTTTGCCTAAAGCAATTAACCACGGATTTTAATCTACAGGGTAGGCTAAGGTGTAAGGGTGTATCGAAACATTATAACAAAGGTGTAAGAAACGAAAGGAATGGCTCTGAGTTTTTTTCTAGGGGTATCTTACTCTAAAAGTGAGAGTAACAAAGGGTTTATACGAGGGTTAACTAACCAGTGTAGTTAGTTAATATCACATAACATATAAAGGCTATTTGGGTGTAATCTTAGAAATTTACCAATTTAGACAAGTCATTCCAATTATATAGATAATACTTATTATGGTGGTCTCGAATAGTATATAAGACAAGTTCTAAAGTTTACAAGTCACCGGCACACTCATAGATTTGTGAATTTTGATAAGTTCACAATTTTTGGAAATAATGTTATGTGTGCAGCTATGTAATTTAGACTTTAAACAAAAACATGCTATAAAATGGTTAAAATTTAAGCATATTAAGTATATTTTAAGCATATTTTGAAAAAGTTTTGGACAAGTAAGTGTTCTAATTCTCCAATCCCCCCACTTAAGTTAAACAACGTCCTTGTTGTTTGTGTCAAAGGTTAAAAACTGGAAAATAAAAGAATTAGAACAGAAAAACTCCCCTGAGATTTGCTCGGTATGATCCTCCATTATTCGTATAAGAGCAAAAATCAACTTTCTTGTGGATGAGAACGTTTAAGCTTCATAAATGATGTATCCACAAAAATTGCAGGAATCTATAATACCATTAAGACTTTAACACACCTGAGTTAAGAAGGTTCAAACTTGCATAATACATTAGTAGTTAGTAAAAAAAAAAATTAAAATGAAAATCATCAGGTCAGTCGATACGCCGTATCTTATGGAAGAAGATACGCCGTATCGAGCCTGGAATAAATACGAATCAGAATAAAAGATGCGTCGCATCCTTAACCAGGGATGCGCCGCATTAAATAAACTGACAGAAAGTTTTAAAGTCAAAAATAAAAATGCAGAAAATAAGATATGACCAGTGCAAGTGATGCGTCGCATCTATTATGGAGATGCGCCACATCTTCTGCAGGTCTGACAGACTCGACACAGAACAGAATGGTAAAAAATTTTCTTCCGGGTTGTCTCCCGGTCAGCACTTGTCTTTATTCCAGAGTCTTCAAGTTAGACTCACGTTCAGCTCCTTATTCTAATACTTCGGGTTCAAACTCCACCACTTCGTTCTCAGTATCCTCAATTTTATTATCAAAGTATTTTTTAACTCGTTGCCCATTTATCTTGAATATATAACCATTTTTATCGCATATATCAATAGTCCCATATGGATACACTTTCTTGACAATGAACGGACCCGTCCATCTTGATTTAAGTTTACCTGGATACATCTTTAATCGAGAATTAAATAGCAGCACTTTCTCTCCAATAGTAAACATTTTATCCCCATGTAACCTCGAGTCATGCCATATTTTAGTTCTTTCTTTGTAGATCTTAGTATTTCTGTAGGCCTCATCTCTTAGTTCGTAGAGTTCATTGAGTTCCATGAAACGGTTCTTCGTTGCAGTTTCCATATCCATATTACATTGCTTCAAAGCCCAATATGCACCTTGTTCTATTTCGACCGGTAGGTGGCATGCTTTTCCGTACACGAGACGAAAAGGAGTGCATCCCGTCGGTGTCTTATAGGCTGTACGAAATGCCCATAAGGCATCATTTAACTTGTCAGACCACCCTTTCGGATTATACCCAGTCGTTTTTTCTAGGATTCATTTTATAGCCCTATTGGTTACTTCAGTTTGCCCATTGGATTAAGGATGGTATGCAGTGGAAACCCTATGATACACTCCATATTTTTGCATGGCTCTTCCTAGATAGTGATTACAAAAGTGTGTTCCCCTATTACTAATCAATGCTTTAGGAACTCCAAACCTAGCGAACAAACTTTGCAAAAATTTAAGCACTACCTTGCTGTCGTTTGTTGGTGATGCTTGCGCTTCGACCCATTTTGATACATAATCAACAGCAACCAAAATATATTTATTACCTTTAGATTCAGGAAACGGTCCCATGAAGTCCAATCCCCATATGTCGAAAACTTCACATACATGGATATAGTTTTGAGGCATTTCGTTTCTTGATGTAATATTTCCGGATCGTTGACACGCATCACATCCTTTTATATAATCTTTTGCATCATCCAACATAGTGGGCCAATAGAATCCTGCATCAAGGATTTTTCTTCTTGTAATAACTGCACCATGATGTCCCCCCGTCAGCCCCGAATGGCAATGTGCCAATATTGCTGGGATATCATCACCATCTACGCATCTTCGTATAATATTGTCAGGGCATAATTTAAAGGCATAAGGTTCATCCCAAATATACTCACTAGCGCGATTTAGAAACCTTCTTTTCTCGTCGGATGTTAGCCCTTTTGGAATTTCATTTGCAACAATAAAGTTTATATAGTCGGCATACCATGGTCTATTATTATTGCTCTTAATTCCTACCATCATAAGGTGTTCATCAGGAAAGTCATCAGCGATTTCCCTTTCATCAAGCACCTCCATATCAGGGTTTTCAAGTCTAGATAAGTGGTCAACAGCTAGATTCTCTGCACCCTTTTTATCTTTAATTTCAATATCGAATCCTTGGAGCAATAAAACCCACCTAATAAGCCTTGGCTTGGCATCCTGTTTATTGAACAAATACTTCAAAGCAGAATGGTCAGTGTAAACCATAGTTTTTGACAATATAAGATATGACCTAAATTTATCGAATGCAAAAACTACTGCTAAAAGTTCTTTTTCCGTGGTGGTGTAATGTTCTTGGGCATTATATAATGTTTTGCTAGCATAATAGATTGGCTTAAATTTCTTTTCTATCTTTTGGCCAAGTACAGCTCCAATAGCATAATCACTAGCATCACACATTAGTTCAAAAGGCAGATTCCAATCCGGCGAAATTATAATAGGTGCAGTAGTTAGTTTTTCTTTAAGTATATTAAATGCCTTTTTGCAATCTTCAGAAAAATCAAACTTCGCATCTTTTAGTAATAATTGGGTCATAGGCCTAGATATCATTGAAAAATCCTTTATGAACCTACGATAAAATCCAGCATGCCCTAAAAAACTTCTAACACCTTTTACATTAGTGGGGTAAGGTAGTTTGACAATTACATCAATTTTAGCTTTTTCGACTTCTATACCTTTCCCAGAAATCTTCCAGCAACATCCTGTCTGGCACTGCCCTCAAACTCTCAGCCCAATACCTGGCAAACCCAGCAGATCCAAGCTCCTCAACAGTGTGTAACCCCATAGCCAAAATAAACTACCTCATCGACATCTGTCTATGCACACCACCCAACCTGAAAACAAGAGTATCAGCCGTATCAATCTCCAAATCCGTCTCCCTGTAATGAACTGTGCTAAAGAACTCCAGCATGAGCTCCCTAATCAGAGGCTCGTCAATCCTGAACAACCTCTCCCATGCATGTGACCTAAACACAACCTCATCATCATCATCCCTCACAACCATCTCCAGCCTATCATGAAGACCACCAACTGCATTCCCTCCGTCAATCAACCCAACACCCTCAAAGTCTAAAACCGGAACCCTAAGGATTTTCCTAAAGAAAATCGCTCTAAGTCTCCGTACATAATCAGCCTCGGTGTCCGGGGTAAGTCCCATGGTCTCGAAACGGAGCCACATGTGTCTGCGTTCAGCAACCGGTAGTTCTATCTGAAAGAAATGTCAAGGTTAGGAAACAGTCTTGAAATAATATTGATACGACGCATCTGATAAATCAATGCGGCGTATCTAAGTTGCATAAAAGAGATGCGGAGCAAGCACTGGAATACGTCGTAATGCGGATGCGTCATATCTAAGTTAAGTAATACGGCGTAACAATAGTGAAGTATTTAAATTGGAAATAGGTCGTTACACCGCATCAATTAACCAAGATGCGCTGCATCTAGCAATATATCAGTATAAAAGAAAGGGGGTCAGGCACGTTTTCCAAGAATCCGGTCCCGTGACGTAAACTCCTACTTAACATCACAGTTTCATTTATCCCAATATCAATATCTAAAACTTCCTGTTACTTCATTTTCCCTCCAAAGTTCAAAAATAATCCCCCGAACCCTAATTTTCATTCGAATCAAATTGGCTTTTAATTCAATAGTCTATCAAATTAACATTGGGGAATTCATCAAGTCCAAGTTCTAATCAAATCCCCTAAATCTTTCAAGCCCTAATCGAATTATTGCATAAACCCCAATTTTTAAATTCAACAAAATTAAATAGAATAATTACCTTATATTATGATTAGGATTCGGTCTAGAGTTCGGATTAAAAGGTTTTGATTCTAGAAAAGGCACTTCGGATTAAAGGGTTTAATTTGGTGTGCGTATTATTGTGTGTAAATTTGGGTAAGAAGTTGAAATCCGGCGCATCTCTTTCATATTTATAGGGTAAATACGATGTGCCGTATCGCATAATTGTATGCGCCGTATCTTATCTAAATTCGTTGACTGGTCAATAAGTGTTGTTCCCTTTACACTATTAGAGTTAACTAGAAAGTTAATCTATTTCGTGTTATGACTAATACAATGTTTAGGATTAATTCTAACAGTTATAAAACGTGAGTATAAAAACAACAATATTTTTCAACGTTTAAATTCTTATTAGAAATAATTCCAAGAATCTATACCCAAGTGTTTTGCGGAACAAACACTTGGGATTGAATAGACAAGGGTATGGGGTGTCTCCTATCGAAACTCAAGTTTTGCTTGAGTGGTAACAATATACCCACTGAGCTATCTCAGTGAGTTGTATACTCTTTGTAGGAGAGAAGTTCCTTTGCAAAAGTTCAAGACTTTAAATATACAAAGCACACACAAACTTCTCTCCCATCTGATCTATTTATACACAAGTAATCTAAGTATAAGTGATTAAATATAATACAAGTTGTTGAGGTTGCGTGACTGACAATTACAAATAGTAATTGTCATTTCCAAGAACCAATAGGAAAGGGCTGATAAAACTTTGGGAGTTGTTGGCTGACACTCCATGACTTTTAGCCGCAATAGGGAATGTTGGATCTGACAAGAGAAGAGTGTTGGGCTTACACTATTATCTTCTCAGATCTTTTCCCTATTGTTCCCGCCTTTTCTTCAGGCGTTGGTTCCTCAGTCCTTCAATCACTTTGTTAGTTGAGGAGACTGGGTTCAGTGAGTTCTTGTCCAACACTCACTGAACCATCATCTTCTTCTTTGGCTTAAGTCCGACTCAGGGAGTACCGCCTTCCTGAGAAGTGAATCCTTCTTCTTGAATTCGTCTTAAGTATCTTGAAGATGACTCAATGAGAGGCTGTTCTCTCAGTGACTTGAATTGTTCTCGGTTTAAGTTAAACACTTAGATAATTTGTGTCAAAATCATGTTTTACGTATTCTTGGGTTTTTCATGACCCAACAATCTCCCCCTATTTGGATATAAATTATTCCTAAGTGTTTTGATTAGTATGAGTGAGCTAACGTCTTCTGCTCATACTGAATGTACTAGAAAATAAATAAGGATATTGATATTGCAAAACATTCATCAATTTATTCATATCATTACAAGTCCTATTATTCTAAGTACAAAATACTCATGGTTCCTCAACAAGACCCATGAGTTCAAGCTTCGCCTTCTTTGACATCAACACCTCTTTATCAGGTCGATCCTTCATCATCTGATCCATCAACCTTACAAACTCCTCATTTTCAGGTCTCCTGATATTAAGCGCCATCAGTTTGTAAGCAAGGAGTGTTGTCGTTTCCACTTTGTCGATGTCAGAGACTCTTTGAAAGGCTTCCTGACCAAATTCATCCACAAAGAAGATACCATACTCAGGTTCTTTGATGACCAGGTTGGGATGGAACTTGACTCCCTGAGGAGTAGTCCTGTTGCAATGAAGTGCAGCTATATATTGTTCAGGTTCCATAGCTACAACTTTCCTTTTCTTCCCAACCTTCTGAGTAAACTCAGGGATAGTTAGTCCCTGAGAAGCAAGTGCCTCATCATGGTTAATTCCCAGATTCTTTGCCACTCTTGCAAGTTCCTCATACTTAGCACTCAGTGACTTGATGATGATTGGGGCATTCTTGCTTGCAGTTTTCTTCCTCAGGATGGGCATCATCATATCCCATTCTCTTAACCCATATTCTGAAAACTTGATTGCAGGAAGATGTTCAGACTTCCTTGGACCTCTATGGATTGTTAAGCTCAGAGGTCTGGTGGGGTGAATAGTGATATCAGTGATTTTGCCAAGGACTTTTGCGAAGGACTTTTGCCATTTGTCTTTCAGAAGCCGGATGAGCATCGTCATACTTTTGCAACCACTTAGGAGTGGTTGAAGCACCTGATGATGATGATGAGGTTGATGGAGAACTGGGTGGTTGATCCTCAGGATGAGGTGAGGAATGTTGTTTCTCAAAGGGCTGAGGAGGGCTTACTTGTGTTTCCATTTCCTCCTCAGCATCAGGGATCTCATCATCACCAAAATCAATCTCCTCCTCTGACTCATCAGCCAACAAATTTTTATAGTCAGCCAGAGAAGGAGCCTTCAGTAAATCCGGCTCCCCCTCAGAAGAGGGCTCACCTTCGTTGTGGCCAGGTCCTGATTCTTTTGTCATAATAACTGGTGGGGTTTGACCAGCCTGACTAGTCATAATAACTGGGGGGGGGGTTTGCCCAGCCTGACTTTTAGAATCAGTTCCTGAGAGAACAAAAATGCCTGAGTTGGGTTTGGGTTCCGTATCGGCGGGTGGTTTAAATCCCTCCGAGTCTTTGTCCCCCCTGAGCGCCTTCATCCACTGATGGGTGTTTTTCAGTGGAATCATGAGGCACTCCTTGTGAAGATGTATGGACCCCCTTCCCATCAGGATTGGTCTGTCCTTTTGGGGATTTAGGGTCCTGAACTCCCTGAGACCCTGAGTGTGATTGCTCAGGGACGTTAGCAGGATGTGAGTTGGTATGGGTCCCCTGTCTCAGTGGAGTAGTACTGCTCCACCGAGGATATAGAACCCTGAACTCCCTCAGGCTCTGATTGTGATTTATCAGTGCCTTCATTAGGATGTGAGTGGGTGGATGCTCCTGACCCTTCTGACTTGTTTTTGTCAGAAGGGACATTAGGAAAGGGTTTTCCCGAGGATACTGAGGATGATTGCTCAGCACCCTCCAGTGGCGTTTGTTTTGTGGCCAATGTGGTCTCTTGTATGGGAGTCTGAGAGGTCAAGGTCACAACAACTTTCTTGTTTCCTGAGGCAACAGTCTCAGTGACGAGTGGTTTAGGTCTAACCACCTTACTGGATTGTCCCCCTTTCCCTTTCTTCTTCTTCACCTTCTTGGTTGGTGAAGGTACTGGTGAGCATATATTTTCACCCTGAATCACCATTAACATGTAGGTGGTCAGGGCGACCGGTTGTACCTCAGTAATGTCACTACTAAAGTTGGTCTTATGCAAGATGTCAGGTTTTGTACCTTCATCGTCAGACCTTAAGTAGTCAGAACCAAGAAGATCCTGAAGCACACAGGAAATGAACCTAGGATAAGACATGTGTCTTTGCCTATGTTTCCCTGAGAGCTTTGACACGAGGTCTCGGAAGATTATTCCTCCGATATCTATTTTTCTACCCTCCAAGAGACTGAACATCATCAATTGTTGTGATGAGTTCAACTGCTCAGTGGAGGATTTGTTTCCTCCGAGTACCTGAATGATGAATGTCATCATAAGTCTCCAGACAGGGTGAAACCATGTCTTCACTATTGGAGCCTTTGCCAACAAGGCTTCAGGAGACTCGCCAGGACGCCTAACATCATGAGGCCCTAGGAAAAGCATTTCAGCTTTTATTTCCTGATCAGTAGGGTTAGCCTCAAAGTTCTCAACAAAGTTAAGACCAGTGGCCATGATGAAGGTCTTGTAGTTCAGGGAGAGAGTCCTAGTCCCATTCATCACAGTGAAAGTGATGATAGACTCTTTGGTGTCCTTAGGGCTAGTAGCCGTTGCGGTACACCAAAACTACCTGAGATAGTCATTATAGATGACTTCTGGGGTGGTTGTGAAAGCTGTGGCAAGGAAGCAGTTTTGTAAATACTTAACTACATCCTTGTAACCCGCATATTGCTGCGGGTAATGGAAATTTCCAACCACATTGTTTTTGGTCAGGTCCACGTCCTCCATTGTGAAGCTCACATTTGGGGCGGTGGTAATAGCATTAGAGGAAGCCATTTTATGATCGGGTTTAGGTCGGAAAATGGTCGGATATTTCTTAATGCTAAGAACACACACACAATTTGTTTGAGAAATAAAAAGGGCAGAGTTTGCTTATAAATTTCAAAAAAAAACGTGTGTGTGTATTCTTTTGGATGGGTATTTATAGGATAGTGGAGATGGGGGTATTTTTGGTATTTGAGTGATCTTATTTAATCAAAATATAATTTTTGGAAGTTATTTTGAATAAAATGTTTGAGATCCGCATTAAATGCCACCACTCCACTTTTCCTCTTTTTTCTCAATTGGCAGAGTGAACAGTTGAGCAGTTTCTGCAAAAGGAGAAGTTGCAGAGTTTCCATCATCACACAGTGTATTGTGTGAGAGAGGGCATTGAATGCCAAGTTGGGAAGTGGGGGCCCATTAGGTGTATGCCAGAAAGGCTAAAAGAACAAATATTCTTGAATTAAATATGAGTTCAGTTACCAACCTCGGACATTTACTAACTAGATACTTAGAGCATTTAAGTCAGTATTTAATGTCCTTTTCAGGGCCCTGAATGACTCTTCATTCAGTGATAGGTTTTTCAGGGACTTGGGATTAGTCACTGATGATTCAGGAATATGGAAAGATTCCTGAGAAGCAAGGATTCAGGAACTTGGGTTTAGTTTCTGAACCCTCAAGATTTCAAGAACTTGGGTTTAGTTCCTGAGGTTGAGGATTAGTGAAATAATTCACTGACGAACACACTGAGTCAGGGACCTGAGATTTTAAGAATTTACACTTCAGTTGGTAGGAATCAATCAGTGGACTGATTCTCTATATCCAACATTCCTAATTCAGCTTTCAGTCTTGTGAAAGTTGGTTCATCCAAAGGTTTGGTGAATATATCAGCTAACTGATATTCAGTAGGAATGAAGTGTAATTTAATGTCACCATTCATGACATGGTCCCTGATGAAGTGATATCTG